>OZ012736.1:51569518-51944518 GCA_963859935.3 Lathyrus sativus | reverse complement strand
AGTCGTTCGCTTTTCATCCAGTCAGGTTCAAGCCGCTTGAATAGGGGCAGCTGTTGTACCCCAAAATTTGCCAAACCTTTTCTTACTTGGCTTTTGTTTCATTACATTAGCATATCATTGATCTAGCATTTGTATAGCATAGCATTGTTCTTTTAGTAGGGGACCAGGTGTGATTTATATCAAGAGGAGCCTATCTAGAGGTTTTATGCAAGCTTGAGAGGTCACCAAAGTCATCAAGAAGAGGGTTGTGTTCTTGAGAAGTTTGGTTGTTTGTATGGGGTTTAATCTCCTAACCCGAGGACCAATTGAAGACCATCAGTGGATTGGGGAGCCTTGATCATGGATAGAGTGTGGATAGAGCTCATGGAGTGCCTTGAGGGTCATGGTGGAGCTCAGTCAAGTGAAGCATCATGGTATGCATTCTGGTGTTGATTGATTCCTCGGAGAATCTGCAGAACCTCGTGTGCCCTTGTGAGGTGTGAGCGATGGTTATTTATTGAATCCTCGGAGAATCTGCAGAACCTCGTGTGCCCTTGTGGGGTGTGAGAAATTGTTATTTATTGATCTCTTAGAGGATTTGCAGAACCTCGTATGTTGCGATGGTTATATATTGATTCCTCGGAGAATCTGCAGAACCTCGTATGCCCTTGTGGGGTGTGAGCGATGGTTATTTTTGGTTCTTCAATTGAACCTGCTGAAATGAGTCGGTACCACATTTGCATCTGCATAGAGTCGTGTGTCGGTCTCTATGAGTTGCATGCTGTCATCTTCATATGATGCATTGGTGAAATAAACATGAATGTAGATGTTTATGTGAATTAGCAATGGAATAAACATATTGTGTATGTTTATGTGAATTAATGCGAATTGCGGTAATGGCATGAGTGAGTATTGAAGGTGAGATATAACTTAGAAGGGGGGGGGGTTGAATAAGTTTAGAAAATTAATACTTGAAATAAATCACACAATTATTTTTATCCTGGTTCGTTAAACAACTACTCCAGTCCACCCTTCCAGAGTGATTTGCCTTTCTCAACAAGGTCTTAATCCACTATTAAATCAAACTGATTACAATAGTATCACCTAAGAACTACAGTTCTTAGTCTTCTCAAGAGCTACTGATTCACACTGAATCCTCTTAAGGAAAATCCTTTACAAATAATGTAAATACAATATAAGAGTTTTTAATGCTTCTATAAAGCTATAATCACAACAGTGATTTTTCTCTTAAGATTTAAGTACAAAGATTCTATGAAGAATAAGAATGAGAGCTTAAGAATATTTGATTTCTTTTCAGCAAGTGTATAGCTCAAGAGTGTGTAACTGAAGAATGAAGTGAGAGGCTCCTTTTATAGGCAACTGAATTTTCCACGTTGAAAAGAGAGTCCAAAAGGTCTGAGCCTTTTTGTCTTCACATGTACTGACCTTTCCTTGAAATAGATGGCACAGATAAATCCTTTTTGTCTGTGTAAGTGTGTCTAGCACAAATAAGGAAAGAGACGTTGAATGATTCCAACGGATACATTCTTGAAAAAACTTCTTCAGTTTCAGCAAGTTCTTCAGAGTTTGAATAGATCAGAGTCTTCTGATGAGATTCAGAACTATGTTGTATCAGAGTCTTCTGCAGCTTGTGTGCTTCTAGCGTGTAGATCATCAGAGCATCTTGACACAGAACTTCAGTACTTGGCAGCGTAGGTACTTTCAGAAACTTCTGTAGATCAATGCTTTGAGAAACTCTTCAATCAATATTCTTCTGTTCTTCTGATGCTTCATCTTCAGATGCTTCTGATTATCTTCAGATGCTTCTGACTCAGAATGTTCTGGAGCTTCTTTCTTCAGATCCTTCTGGAGACTACGCTTAGGATCTTCTGTAAGGAGCAAGCAGATTCTTCTGTAAGATGCATCTGGCGCTTCAGATTCAGAATACCTTCTTGTATTCAAAGACAGATTTGCTTCTAGAGAGTCAATATAATTTTAATCTGCAGTAAAACTCTCAAACAAATTTTAGGGTATATAATTCTTAAATATAAATTTCCTAACAGTTATCATCAAAACAAAGAGTAATTATTAAGAACCAATTTGTGTTCTAACAATCTCCCCCTTTTTGATGATGACAAAAAGTATCAGAAATTTTATTTAATTGAACTTAAAGAATTATAACTCCCCCTGAGTTAAATATGAAAAAGGAATAGAAACTTCCCTTTTTATCTTGAGTAATCTTCAGGGTCAGATCTTGCCTGTCTTGTAGTAATCAATGGTCAGAATATCTTGCATATATATAAGATTCAGATTTTGATAAAGGATAAATGATCTGAGAAACTCAGAGGTTCTTTATAGAGTGTTCTTATCAAAAGTTCTGAAATAGTCAATTAAAATATTAGAAGGAATAGATATGTCTGAAGATTCATTCTAGTGAAATTATATTAAATAGTTCAGATCTTTATTTTCTCCCCCTTTTTTGTCATAAGCAAAAAGTAAAAACTTTTAATAAAGACAAGTAAAAGGAATAAAAGCAGATAATCCAATGGAGAAAAACAGTCTGATTTAATTAAAGATAACGGATCACAAGGTACATCAGAAGATATTACAAAACATTCAGATGCAAAGATAACAGATGCACAAGGTACATCAGAAGATATTATAAAACATTCAGATGCAAAGATAACAGATGCACAAACATGAGAAAAAAAATCTAAGTGTGTTTAGACAAAAGCATCTTCAATAGGTCTGTGATCTCAGATTGTGATTGCTCTTGCTTTGACATGAACTTAGTGATTGTCTCATTCTTCTCATCTTGTTTGGTCATCCATTCTGACATGTCCTCAGATTTCTTGTCTTGCTTCGCCATCCAAGATCTGATTTCAGATTGACCAGCTTCCAGAGCAGCAATCTTGTTTGCCAAATCTGGATTCTCTGTCTTGATTTCAGATGATGGAGGTTCTGTATCCTGAACAGAGTCAATTGCCATATGTTCTGGAGATCCTGAAGAGGGTTCTACCAGAGTCATAGTTAAGGTAGGGGCAATTTGTTCTGGTGGAGGAGGAGGTGGAGGAGCATCCAGACACAGCAGAGGCCCAGTCTTGTTATCAATCCAGAATTGATTCCTTTCAGCTCTGAGCTTTGCATCATCAGAACAGATGTTCTTCAGATTAGAAGCTACAGTGTTGAATCTATTCAGAAATCCTTTCCAGATGATTTCAGTCTCATTTACATCCATAGATTCGGAGCATCTTCTTTGAACAGTACCTAAAGACATCTGTAATTCTTGCAAAAACGTTTGAAATAAATGTTCAATATTAAGTCTGGGTGGAGGTTTGAGCAAGGTTTCCAGAGTCATCTGTTTAGGCTTTGGTGTAGGTGGTAGTACAGATTTTGGAATGGAAATCAGAGGAGGGGGTACATATGGAAAGAATGGAATTTATGGTTTCTGAGGAAAGGATCTGTTTAAAGCATTAATCAGATTGGGTTGAGGTCTGGTGTGTGGGTAAACATCATCAAAGACTGCATTAGAGTATGGTACAAAGGCAGATTTTGATGGTTTATCAGATGCAACTGTGTTGTCAGATGTAGAATGCAGAGCTGAAACAGCAGCTTTACCAGATTTATCAGATATGGTGGCTAAAGATCCTTCATTTTCCATAGATTTAATATATGAAAGGATCACAGATGGAAGGGTTGGTGTGAGTTTAGGTCTCAGAGGTGTCAAGGGTTCAGAGGGCTCAACTCTATCATAAAAATCTTTAAGTTTGAAACCATAAGATAAATTATGATACAGAGAGGACACTTGAGCACAAGAGATTCCAGATGAAGATGGAATAGAAGTAGGAACAATCATCTCAGATGAAGGTTCAGGTGGAGGCATAGGTTCTGGAATTGCAGTTTTGGTAGGTACAGATGATTCAGGTTCAGGGTCATGAACAGGATATTTGTCAGATGGATTAATCAGAAAGTCAGGGTGAATGTCTGATTCAGATGAATTTGAGGATGTTTCTGGTGTACAAGAGGTAGAAGAAACTTGAAACACTGTTTTTAATGGAGTGATGTCAAGAACTTCTGTCTCAGGGATATGAGATGGTTCTGAAGGAATTTCAGGTTGTTGAGTAGGTGGTTCAGATGAAACAGGAGCGGAAGTTACTTGAGTGGGTTCAGAAGTAACAGTTGCTACAGGTTCAGAAGATTGAATTGGTGAAGGTGGAATGACAGATTCATTTTGTGGTTGATCTTCTGAGGTTTGTTTTTCTGGGAGATTTTCTATTGAGGGTGATGCAGATTTTTGTTTATCAGAATTTTGTGGTAGTTCTGATGGTTGTGTTGGTTGTGGTTCTGTTTGTTGTAGAACAATTGGTTGTGGTTCTGTAGGTTGTGATACAGTTGGTTGTTGTTCTGTAGGTTGTGATACAGTTGGTTGTTTTTCTTGAGGTTGTGGTTCTGATGGTTTTGGAACAGATTTTGATGGTTTTGGAGTGAAGTGTTTGATGTGTAATTTTGGTTGAGGTGGTTTTGATATAGGAGCAGTGGGTTGTTTCTGAGGTGATACAGAGCTGGGGGCAGCAACAGAAGTAGTTTGAGTGACAGGGGGTTTGGGAACAGACTTAATAGAAGAATCATTTATAACAACATTTTTAGAAGAGACAGAAGCTTTAGTACCTTTGAGTTTAATCCTCTTAGCAGAGACAACTTCTCCAGAGTCCTTTCTCTTCAGAAGATCTTTGGGACTCTCAGCAATCTTAGCCTTCTTCTGGACAGGTTCAGATTCTGCTGCAGGTTGAGATCTTTTCCTCTGAAGTGGAACTTCTGCTTCTTCTTCTTCTTCTCCTGCATCTGGCAGGGGTTGCTTGACAAGTTGAAATACATTTGCAGGTACAGGCACTCCTTCTATTTTGCATCTCTCTATATACATCAGAACAATGTGTCTAGGTTCTTCAGCAAAAAATAGAGGGAAATCTGATACTGGAATCCTTTTATTCAGATCAGACATGTTCAACTTCTTTGGAGCAGTGGTAAGTTCATCTACAATCTTAAGTCTCAGAAGGCTCTTAGCGTTCAGAGGCTTTCCCATAATGAACTCAAGTTCCTCTGTTACTCCAGCATCATACAGAGCAGCCACTAAACCATTTTCAGTGAGAAGATCTGAGAGCAACCTTCCAAAAGGTATCCAATTCCTGATCTTCTGAGTTTTTTCCTTCACAGATTCTCTGGATGCATTTATGTGATTCCACAGATGCATGAACAATAAGTAAGGAAGATCTACCTTGTTACTCTGACTGAGGCAGTACATAAAATAGATCTGCTCATTGTTGACATAATCTGGGGAGTTTGTTGATTTTCTGTGATGAATGCATCCCATGAAGATCTTGGCCCAGATCTTGTATTCTGGTTTCAGATCTTTGAATTTGTTAGAGGCTTGTCCAGCAGTCATAACCTCATCATAGACCTCATCCATATCAACACGTCCAACAGGCAGATGTGAAACACCATCTGTTTCTTCATAACCAATCAGTTTTCTAATAAGATCCTCTGTGATGATGATCTCCTTTCCCAGCACAGATGACAGAATAAACTTTGGATACACAGATGCATGGATCCAGAATTCCTTAATAAGCAAAGGGTAAACTGGTCCAAACAGTCTATCAAAGTATTTTACCCAGCCTTGGGCTCTAACAATGGAGCGAAAATCAAACCCATTTTCAGCCAGTGAGTCAAACTCAACCATGGATTCACACAACACTTCTAACTTTTCAATAGGTGTGAGAAGAGTTCTCTGAGGAGGAATGTATGGATTAGCACCAAGATTGTCTGAAGTTACTGCAGCCATTGTTGATTGAAACTGAGCAGTTGTTGAAGAAGAAGACGCCATTGAAGAATGCTTTTTAGAACACTTAGGTTTTGGGTTTTTGTGAAGAGAGAACAAGAGATGAAAATGCATATAAATTCTGAGAGTGAAAAGTGTGAAAGTGAAAACACTTCAAGTATTTATAGTAAACACATAGGCACACCAAAAGACAGAATTAAAGCACGTTTGAGAGCATTAAATGAAAAGAATAAAATCATTTCAAATAATAAATGCTTCTGACAGATTTGGGGGGAAAATCAAGAATTTAACTATTCAAATTTCACCTCAAATGTCTTTTCAGTTGTCCACACGCCACCTCTTCAGATTTTGTGGGACACGTGTTTGCTTGCATGCTGTTCTAAATTCTCTCAAGAAATGAAACGTTAGCCACGTTCAGATCTTCTAAAGATGGTCAGTTCAGATTTTCACATCAGAAATAATAATCAGAATAGAACAAATGAACATATGAAATACTTCAGATCATTAAACAATTTGCATCTGAGAGATTGCTTCTAATAAATATTACTCTGGACAAAAATCCATACAAATATTTTTCAGAATGAACTTAAATCTATCCTCAGCAAGGGGTTTTGTAAAAATATCTGCCCATTGATGATCTGTATCAACAAAGGCTAAATTTATGATTCCCTTCTGAACATAGTCTCTGATGAAATGATGTTTAATTTCTATATGTTTAGCCTTAGAATGCAAGATTGGATTTTTTGACAAACATATAGCAGAAGTATTATCACAGAAGATAGAAAGATTACTCTCATAGATTTGATAGTCTTCTAATTGACTCTTCATCCAGAGCATCTGAGTACAACATCCTGCAGCAGCAATGTATTCTGCCTCTGTAGTTGATAGTGCTATGGTAGGTTGCTTCTTGCTGTACCATGAGATCAGATGACTTCCAAGAAACTGACAGCTTCCAGAAGTACTTTTACGTTCAACTCTGTCTCCAGCATAGTCAGCATCACAGAATCCAACTAATGAAAATTCATCAGATCTTCTGTAACACAAACCCATGTTAGCAGTACCTTTCAGATACCTTAGAATCCTCTTAACAGCTGTTAAGTGTGATTCTCTAGGATCTGATTGGAATCTAGCACATAAGCAGACACTAAACAGAATATCTGGTCTAGAAGCAGTCAAGTATAGAAGAGATCCTATCATACCTCTATAGAGTTTTTGATCTACCTTCTTACTTACCTCTTCCTTACCTAGAGTGCTTGTAGGATGCATTGGAGTCTTTGCCATTTTGCTATCAACCATGTTGAACTTCTTCAGAAGCTCTTTAACATACTTGGTTTGATGTATGTAGGTGCATTCTGGAGTCTGATTGACTTGGATTCCCAAGAAGAATCTCAATTCTCCCATCATGCTCATTTCAAACTCTTCCTGCATACATTTAGCAAACTCCTTTCCAAGCGTAATATTTGTTGATCCAAAAATAATGTCATCTACATAAATTTGACAAATCAACAGATCTTTCTTAACAGTTTTACAGAATAAAGTTGTATCCACTTTTCCTCTGATAAAATTTTTCTTCAGAAGGAAATTGCTCAACCTCTCATACCAAGCTCTGGGAGCTTGTTTTAATCCATAAAGGGATTTCTTTAATTTAAAAACATGATCTGGAAAGTTTTCACTTTCAAATCCAGGAGGTTGATGGACATATACTTCTTCTTCTATAATACCATTAAGAAAAGCACTTTTAACATCCATCTGATACAGAGTGATGTTATTCTGTGCAGCAAAAGAAATCAGAAGGCGTATAGATTCTAACCTTGCCACTGGAGCATATGTCTCAGTGTAATCAATACCTTCTTGCTGACTGTATCCTTGAGCAACCAGCCTTGCCTTATTCCTTTCTACTTCTCCCTTTTCATTCAGCTTATTTCTGAAAACCCATTTTATTCCAATAATATTGAATCCTTTGGGTCTAGGAACCAGATCCCAAACTTCATTTCTGGTGAATTGATTCAGCTCTTCTTGCATAGCTATAATCCATTCATTATCTTCCAGAGCCTCATCTACAGATGTTGGTTCTATTATTGACACTAAGCCAAATAAAGAAGATTCAGAAGTTCTGAGAAATGATCTTGTCCTTATTGGATCATCTTTCTTTCCAATAATCACATCTTCTGGATGAGATGATTTTATTCTGGAAGAAGATCCTCTGACAATTGGTCTTTCAGAAATTTGCAAGTTGTTTAGTTGGGAAGTCAAAGGTGTGGCATCTGGAGTTGCTTCAGATTCTTTGATATTTGTCTTTTCTGCTTCTGATCCTTCAGAGTCTGTGAGAATCACTTCTCTATCTGCAGAACTTTCAAACTGCTTTGGCTTTTCAGAGCCAAGCTTATCATCAAATCTAACATGAATAGATTCTTCAACAATCTGTGTTTCAGTATTGAATACTCTGTAGCCTTTAGAGCGTTCAGAATAACCAAGCATGAAACACTTCTGTGCTTTGGAATCAAACTTGTTCAGATTATCTTTAGTATTAAGCATATAACAAATACATCCAAAAGGATGAAAATAAGAAATGTTAGGCTTTCTGTTTCTCCACAATTCATAAGGAGTCTTTTCCAGAAGAGGTCTTACAGACACTCTGTTCTGAATATAGCAAGCTGTGTTAATTGCTTCTGCCCAAAAATGTTTTGCCAGATTTGTCTCATTGATCATGGTTCTGGCCATCTCTTGCAATGTTCTATTTTTCCTTTCTACAACTCCATTTTGTTGTGGAGTTCTAGGGCAGGAGAAATCATGTGCAATGCCTTTTTCAGAAAAATATTTTTCAAAATGTTTATTTTCAAATTCTCCACCATGATCACTTCTGACTTTAATAATTTTGGAATCTTTTTCAATCTGAACTTGATTGCAGAAGTCAAAGAACACAGAATGAGACTCATCCTTGTGTTTTAGAAACTTTACCCATGTCCATCTGCTGTAGTCATCTACAATGACTAACCCATACTTCTTGCCTCTGATGGATGCAGTTTTCACTGGTCCAAACAGATCAATGTGAAGTAATTCCAATGGTCTGGAGGTAGACACAACATTTTTTGATTTAAAATGAGATTTTGAAAATTTACCTCTTTGACATGCTTCACACAGAGCATCTGAGTTGAACTTCAACTTAGGAAGTCCTCTGACCAGATTGAGTTTATTAATCTGAGATATACGTCTCATATTAATATGCCCCAATCTTCTATGCCAGACCCATTGCTCATCATTCACAGATAAGAGGCATTTTACATTTTGAACTCTAAGTTCTGAAAGGTTAATTTTATAAATGTTGTGTTTCCTCTTTCCACTGAATAGGATAGAGCCATCCTTTTGACATACAGCTTTGCAACATTTTTGATTGAAGATTATATCATAACCATTGTCACTTAATTGACTTATGGACAACAGATTATGTTTCAATCCTTCAACTAATAGAACATTAGTAATAGAGGGAAGCTTACCATTACCAATAGTGCCAGATCCAATGATCTTGCCCTTCTGGTTCCCTCCAAACTTCACGTCCCCTCCAGATCTAAGTTCCAGGCTTTGGAACATAGACCTTTCTCCTGTCATGTGTCGTGAGCATCCAGAGTCCAGGTACCATGATTGGTGTCCTGACTTTGCTGCTAAGAACATCTGCAACAGGAATTATTTTGTCTTTAGGTACCCAGATCTTCTTGGGTCCTTTGGGGTTAGTTGGTTTGCAAGTTTGTCTAAACTTCTGTTTTGCAACATAATGTTTATTCTGACTTGCCTTTGGTTTAAACACATAAGTACTCTTCTCAGAGCTTGTGTGTTTAATGTCATTCAGATGACCAAATTTGAATTGAGAGTACAGAGGTGTCTTACTGATAAAAAGTTTGTCAACAGGTTTTGGATTGCTTCCAGATGAAGACTCATATCCAATGCCTCTTCTGTTGTTTCCACTAACACCATAGATCATGGAAGCCATCTTGCTTCTGTCTATGCTCTTAGTGAGAAACTTCTGAAAACTAGAGTCATATTTTTCTAAAATATTTTCACAAGACTTAGTTTCAGAATCAGATTCTTGTTGAGTTCTATCAAAGTCATTTTTGATTTTTAAATTTATTTCCTTCTGCTCAACAAGTTCTATTTTCAGAAGATCAATCTCAGATTCAAGATTGCTTTTCAGCTTCTTGTATTTGAGTTTGATGTTGTTGTAACTTTTAAGAACTTCTGTTAAAACTTTAATGAGTTCTTCTTTGGTAAGTTTGGCCATTACCTCTTCTGCATCATCATCAGATTCAGATTCTGATTCATATCCAGAGGTACCTTCTTCTTGATCCTCTGTCCTGGCCATCAATGCAACATTTGCACATTCTTCTTCAGATTCAGAAGATGACTCACACTCATCAGAGTCATCCCATGTTGCCATCAGAACCTTTTTCTTCTTGTTGAACTTCTTCTTAGGTTTTTCTTTCAGAAGTTTAGGGCAGTCATTCTTGTAGTGCCCAGGTTCTTTGCACTCATAGCACACTACATCTTTCTTGGCAGATCTTCTGTGACTAGAAGATTCTTTTCTGTTGTCAGATCTTCTGAAGTTGTTAAACTTCTTTCCCTTGTGCTTCCAGAGTTTGTTAATCCTTCTGGACAGCATGGACAACTCATCTTCTTCTTCAGAAGAAGATTCTTCAGAGCTTTCTTGAATAACCTGCAAAGCTTTAGCAGTTTTGTTAGATTTTAAAGCTATGGATTTACCTTTATCTTTCTTCTGGGGTTCATCTTCCTCCAGCTCAATTTCATGACTTCTCAAAGAACTGATAAGTTCTTCTAAGGAGATCTTGTTCAGATCTTTTTCCATCTTTAATGCAGTCACCATTGGTCTCCATCTGGTGGGAAGACTTCTGATGATTTTCTTGACATGATCTGACGTTGAGTAGCCCTTGTCCAGAACTTTCAGACCAGCTGTAAGAATCTGAAATCTAGAAAACATAGTTTCTACATTTTCAGAGTCTTCCATTTTAAATGCCTCATACTTCTGTATGAGCGCCAGAGCCTTTGTCTCTTTAACCTGGGAGTTTCCCTCATGAGTCATTTTGAGTGATTCAAACATGTCATGAGCAGTATCTCTGTTAGTAATCTTCTCATACTCAGTATGAGAGATTGCATTAAGCAATATAGTTCTGGCTTTGTGATGATTCTTGAAGTCTCTTTTCTGCACTTCAGTCATTGATTTTCTATCAATCTTTTTGCCATCATCTCCAGTAGGATGTACATATCCATCAATGACCAAATCCCAAAGATCAGCATCATACCCAAGAAAAAAACTTTCTATTCTATCTTTCCAATAGTCAAATTTTTCTCCATCAAACATTGGAGGTTTGGTACTGATCCTATCCTTCTCTTCATATTTATTGTTGATTGAATTATCAGCCATGATAACAAATAAATATATAGATCAAAGTATATCTCCTCTGGATCTTTACTGACACTGTTAAGTGATAGCACACTCAGAACCGGAGCTCTGATGCCAACTGAAGGTGAGATATAACTTAGAAGGGGGGGGGGGGGGTTGAATAAGTTTAGAAAATTAATACTTGAAATAAATCACACAATTATTTTTATTCTGGTTCGTTAAACAACTACTCCAGTCCACCCTTCCAGAGTGATTTGCCTTTCTCAACAAGGTCTTAATCCACTATTAAATCAAACTGATTACAATAGTATCACCTAAGAACTACAGTTCTTAGTCTTCTCGAGAGCTACTGATTCACACTGAATCCTCTTAAGGAAAATCCTTTACAAATAATGTAAATACAATATAAGAGTTTTTAATGCTTCTATAAAGCTATAATCACAACAGTGATTTTTCTCTTAAGATTTAAGTACAAAGATTCTATGAAGAATAAGAATGAGAGCTTAAGAATATTTGATTTCTTTTCAGCAAGTGTATAGCTCAAGAGTGTGTAACTGAAGAATGAAGTGAGAGGCTCCTTTTATAGGCAACTGAATTTTCCACGTTGAAAAGAGAGTCCAAAAGGTCTGAGCCTTTTTGTCTTCACATGTACTGACCTTTCCTTGAAATAGATGGCACAGATAAATCCTTTTTGTCTGTGTAAGTGTGTCTAGCACAAATAAGGAAAGAGACGTTGAATGATTCCAACAGATACATTCTTGAAAACACTTCTTCAGTTTCAGCAAGTTCTTCAGAGTTTGAATAGATCAGAGTCTTCTGATGAGATTCAGAACTATGCTGTATCAGAGTCTTCTGCAGCTTGTGTGCTTCCAGCGTGTAGATCATCAGAGCATCTTGACACAGAACTTCAGTACTTGGCAGCGTAGGTACTTTCAGAAACTTCTGTAGATCAATGCTTTGAGAAACTCTTCAATCAATATTCTTCTGTTCTTTTGATGCTTCATCTTCAGATGCTTCTGATTATCTTCAGATGCTTCTGACTCAGAATGTTCTGGAGCTTCTTTCTTCAGATCCTTCTGGAGACTACGCTTAGGATCTTCTGTAAGGAGCAAGCAGATTCTTCTGTAAGATGCATCTGGCGCTTCAGATTCAGAATACCTTATTGTATTCAAAGACAGATTTGCTTCTAGAGAGTCAATATAATTTTAATCTGCAGTAAAACTCTCAAACAAATTTTAGGGTATATAATTCTTAAATATAAATTTCCTAACAGTTATCATCAAAACAAAGAGTAATTATTAAGAACCAATCTGTGTTCTAACAAGTATGCTTGAAGATATGTATATGTATGTGTGTGAAAGATATTAACTAATGAATTGCTGATTAAGTATGATTGTACATGCTTATATGATTTGCGGTAAATGAAACATAATGTATATGTGATTGTTAGGAGAAGTGTGCATATGTATATATATATATATATATATATATATATATATATATATATATATATATATATATATATATATATATATATATATATATATATATATATATATATATATATATATATATATATATATATATATATATATATATATATATATATATATATATATATATATATATATATATATATATATATATATATATATATATATATATATATATATATATATATATATATATATATATATATATATATATATATATATATATATATATATATATATATATATATATATATACGATATGTTGATGTGGGAGTGGTGAGTGTGTGAATTGATTGAGAAATGTGACATATATGTATTTTATGATTGTTTATATACATAATTATATGCATTGTTATTATGGTAATATTTCTCACCCTTCTGCTGTTTTAAGATGCTCTATGAGGCATTGCAGATTAGGATTGCTGGAGGTTTCTTTTGGAGTATAGCTCCTTTCTCTTGAGTCGGTCGCTCTGATATGTAAGATCGGGTAGCTAGGCTTGTAGAGTATCTTTGTGATACATTATAGTTGATGATGTTGGTAAATTGTGATTGATGTTATGAACAACCTATTGGTGTGTGCTTGTATTTTATCATGTCTTAAGTAATTCAATGTTTTAGTCTTCCGCTATAACAGAAAAAATGAATATGCTTATTTTAAGAACCATGTGTTTATATTTTTTTTTAGTTGAGATTTACCCCTTTTGAGTTATTTCTTTATAAACATTAATATTCATGTGGTCGTTTCGTGAGTAATGTGACACACTTCTTTTATACCATGAAATAAATATACTCTGATGGAATTTTTAATTCGTGCCTAAATGATTTAATTGTGTTATTTGGGGGTATAGAAAGGGGGTGTTACATTAAGTGGTATCAGAGCAGGTCGGTCCATCCGGCCAAGTTGTGTTTGTTGGTTGTTCCCTTGTTTCGACATGTGTGTAAAAAAAACACTGTCGATACATGTTTGTGGTTAACCTTGTCTGCAAAAGTGGGAATGATCGAAGTGGGGGAGAAGCTTGTGATTCTCCAGGATGCTGCAAGTGTGGAGTTGTAGCTCGGTGTGTTGTTAAGCGCTATTATAGTTTGGTAAAGATGGTTTATACCCCCATCATGATTTTCGACTATCTATCGGCAAATTGAGGAACTGATCGCCCTTAATCTCTTGTTGATAGTAGTTGGGACTGTGTTGGATGGGATAGACATGTCTTGCGAGCTTAGATGGTGTATGCAGTGAATTGTTTGGAGTGAAGCCAAGTGCTTAAGGATTGTTCTGAGAAGTCGACACAGGACAGTGTCGAGATGTTGAATTTTGAAGAGATTTTGAGTGCTAATGAAAGTGGGAGGTTGGCAATTTCCGATTAGTTATGGATGTCTGGAAGTTATCCTGACAAGATAAGTGTTACAGGGCCAGGATGTGAAGTGGGGTTGTGAAAGACTTAATTTCGGGAACTGGTCCGAGATTGAGAACCCATGTTGTATGTGTGTTTGGATGGTCAAGGAGTTAAATTAATCGAGTAGTTGAGACTCGCGTTTGGTGTGGGTGCTACGACAATAGACTCAGAGGTTAATTATATAAAGAGTGGATGGTGACTTCTAGAGATTACTAAAGGGAGTAAGATACAGGACACACGATTGGTATGGTTAAATCTTCAACCATTTAGAGAAGCTGAAGATGTAATGAATGGCCTTCTAAGTGCAGAATGTTGTTTCTACAACCTTGTAGTAACGGGAGGACCGTAATTTGGAATGACGCAAGGTTAGGAGCGTGGGAAGTCATTACAGAGCTCTATGTGACGAGAAGGTAGTGACATGGAATTGAGTAATTATTGATGTAATATGTTTGGATGTTGTGGTAAGTGCGATTCGTGTTTTCGCCATAGGTTTACAACTGCGTGTCTGTTTGGAATGGAATTTTCCACATTTGAGTGGGTGAGTCGAGGGTTGTGTAACCAATGGTGTTTTGATGTATTAGAAGAATATAGAGGATCATGTTGCACATCAGGAATTTGAGTTATCAGTATTAGAGAGGAAGTAATGTTATGTCACTATGAAGAAAGTTCAAAGAATTTTGGAAAAGCTGTCAACAGCTTGTGTGTTGGTTTTGTCGAACCCGACAGGACTATTTGTTGTGTTTTGTGATGCTTTGGTGATATGATTGGGAGATACGTTAAATGCGCAATTAAAAGTACAAGAAGAATTATCTGACAAGTGACTTAGGGTTGGTTGTTGTTGTATGTTTGTACCGGAGTTTGGGAGCCTCAATTGTTTAGTTGAGATTTGAGATGGTTAATGATCTTAAGAGCTTAAGGTATTTATTTGGTTTGAAAAAATTGCATAAGATGCAGAGGGAATAATAGGGACTTCGTATGGAGTTGAGCTTTGTATCATGAGACTGATTATTGGTATTCTCGATCGGATTCGAGAAGGTTAGAATTCTAATTGTAGTTAATAGATTGATTGAGTATAATGGATTGAAGTCGAAGGGCTGATTTTCGGATTTATGGAAATGGTGACATGAGATGTTGTGATAGAGTCTGTGTGTCCGAATAGTGTGGATTGGATAAGAGTACTTTGAAAGAATTGTTTTGGTGGCCACGGATGGAGAGAGAAGTGGTTGCGGTTGTATATGCTTATTAGACTTGTTGAAAGTCGAAGTGTGAACATCAGAGACTGTTGGCCTGATGCAACCGTCGAGTAATTTTGAGTAGTATGTGATACCGTCTAACATTGTTTCAGATGGGAACCTGTGTTTTTATTGAGATTTTGGAAGAGTTTGCGGACGTTTTGGGTGCCATGTTGAAGTTGAACTTTGTCTAGCATCCGTGAACGGATGGGCAGAAAAAGGGAGCTATCCAGTATGTAGAGGATTTGTTGAGAGCTCGTGTGTTGGATCAAGATGGATAAGAAGGAGGTGTAGGACTCCTTTGTGTTGATGTGTGTCTGGCAAGAGTGTTGTACTCGGACTTGGGATTGTGCAAGAGACGACTGCAAAGATTAGAGGATCCGAGAAAGGACGTGTTTTGAGAGTTACGATAGTAACTGGTATTGATCGAGCTTGAGGTTTCGGAAGCAAACTGTGTCTTGTTGAATCTGTATCAGAGTAGCGCAGCAGGAGCGTGGGAAAATAACATGTTAGATTGTTTTACCGCTGTCACTAGGAGAAATTGCATGATGTGTTCATGCGTCTAAGCTGAGGAAGCGCATCGATCCAGATGGATGGTGTATGAGTGAGAGAGGATTTGACTGTTGAGACAACTTTAAGGAAAAGAGATTGTCTTGGTAAAGGTATTTTAGAGGATCAACTAGAGAAAGTTGGATTTGAATCGGATAATATTTTCGAGGACGAAAATTCCTAAAGTGGGGGAGAGTTGTAACAACCCGATTTTTAATAACTGATTAATAGTACTAGTTAGTTGGTTTGTATGGTTTAAGTGAATTATCAGATTTAACTGATTTACTCTATTTGGTAGAATCATGAGGATTTATCAGTTGTTTTCTAACCAATGTCAAGATGAGATATTTTATGAGAAAATGAATTGACAAATATTTTAAGAGAAGAAATATATTGGAGAGAAATAGAAGGGAAGGATATATATATATATATATATATATATATATATATATATATATATATATATATATATATATATATATATATATATATATATATATATATATATATATATATATATATATATATATATATATATATATATATATATATATATATATATATATATATATATATATATATATATATATATATATATATATGGGGGAAGAGGAACGAAAATGTAAAATAGAAAACATGAAAGGAAAGTGGAGGAAGAAGAGAAAGTAGAAGGAAAAAGAAGGAAAAGTTTGGAAAAGTTCAAGAACGACTTCTAGCTTCCGATTAATCGAGGTAAGAGTGTGAAATCTTACTATCTTAATCAATGTGTACGATTATGTATGTGCGTGTTGGAATTGTTGGGGTTTTCTACTCATTTTCCATTTAGGGCAGAAGTTGGTTCAATCGATAGAGACGATGTTTTATCGGTTAGAATCGAGAATGAACGGAGTAGTTTAGTCGGGTAGTGTTGGGCTAAGTCTACTGGGGTTGATTTGTACAGAATCAGTTGGTTTTGTGAGGTTTGGGCTTTTGGACAGCCATGGAAGTTCTGATCTCGCAGGTTCGCCAGGCGAATGGCAGCGAGGCTTCGCCAGGCGAAGCCCAGCGAACGGTAGCGAATCAAGTCAGAACCAAACACCCTGTCTTTGTTTGCGAGTTCGCCAGGAGAATGAGTGTGGTGAAGGTTCGCCAGGCGAGCATGCTAGCGAGTGCTAGAGAGTAATTCCAGAATAAATCCCAGTGGTCTTCGCTGGCAAGTTCTCCAGGCGAACGGAGTAGCGAAGGTTCGCTAGAGGCTTCGCCAGGCGAAGGTTAGCGAACACAACAACATATTTTCTTTTCTTGTGTTTTCCATTCGTGGACTGATTTTGTGGTTTAGTTGCGACCATTCCTTGTCTGAGATGAATAATTATATGCTATTATGTGTGTTGTGGGTAGCCGTATGGGGTGAATCCTAGATTATGAATTGATTGTGAATATGTGGCCTTTTGGCATATGTGACGCATTGTTTAAATAAATTAAAAATGCATGATAGATGTGATTGGGTTTGTTGCTGCTTGGCACGATATTTGCAAGTGCATAATGAATATATGTGATTAACGTGATGAATGCATGAGTATGTTTGTAAACATGTGTGCATTTCAAGAGTGTCATGAGTCATGTTGCATATGAAGCATCATGGTATGCATTCTGGTGTTGATTGATTCCTCGGAGAATCTGCAGAACCTCGTGTGCCCTTGTGGGGTGTGAGCGATGGTTATTTATTGATCCCTCGGAGGATTTGCAGAACCACGTATGTTGCGATGGTTATATATTGATTCCTCGGAGAATCTGCAGAACCTCGTGTGCCCTTGTGGGGTGTGAGCGATGGTTATTTTTGGTTCTTCAATTGAACCTACTGAAATGAGTCGGTACCGCATTTGCATCTGCATAGAGTCGTGTGTCGGTCTCTATGAGTTGCATGTTGTCATCTTCATATGATGCATTGGTGAAATAAATATGAATGTAGATGTTTATGTGAATTAGCAATGGAATACACATATTGTGTATGTTTATGTGAATTAATGCAAATTGCGGTAATGGCATGAGTGAGTATGCCTGAAGATATGTATATGTATGTGTGTGAAAGATATTGACTAATGAATTGCTGATTAAGTATGATTGTATATGCTTATATGATTTGCGGTAAATGAAACATAATGTATATGTGATTGTTAGGAGAAGTGTGCATATGTGTGTGTATATATATATATATATATATATATATATATATATATATATATATATATATATATATATATATATATATATATATATATATATATATATATATATATATATATATATATATATATATATATATATATATATATATATATATATATATATATATATATATATATATATATATATATATATATATATATATATATATATATATATATATATATATATATATATATATATATATATATATATATATATATATATATATATATATATATATATATATATATATATATATATATATATATATATTGTGTGAAGTGATTGAGAAATGTGACATATATGTATTTTATGATTGTTTATATACATAATTATATGCATTGTTATTATGGTAATATTTCTCACCCTTCTTCTGTTTTATGATGCTCTATGAGGCATTGCAGATTAGGATTGCTGGAGGCTTCTTTTGTAGTATAGCTCCTCTCTCTTGAGTCGGTCGCTCTGATATGTAACATCGGGTAGCTAGGCTTGTAGAGTATCTTTGTGATACATTATAGTTGATGATGTTGGTAAATTGTGATTGATGTTATGAACAACCTATTGGTGTGTGCTTGTATTTTATTATGTCTTAAGTAATTCAATGTTTTAGTCTTCCGCTATAACAGAAAACATAAATATGCTTATTTTAAGAACCACGCATTTATATTTTTTTAGTTGAGATTAACCCCTTTTGAATTATTTCTTTATAAACATTAATATTCATGTGGTCGTTTCGTGAGTAATGTGACACACTTCTTTTATACCATGAAATAAATATACTCTGATGGAATTTTTAATTCGTGCCTAAATGATTTAATTGTGTTATTTGGGGGTATAGAAAGGGGGTGTTACATCTACTATGTCTCCACACTTGTCGGAGTCTAAATAAAATATCAACTCAATATCATCTAACACTCTAGATGGACATAAAATTCCATATCAACTTGGTAATGTGATCACTTTGGTTTACTCATAAGCCTACTTACCATTCTGACTGCATAGCATATGTAATGACTGGTGTTACACAAATATCTCAACTAGGCAACCAACAGTTTGAAGGTTGTAGCATTTATACCTTTACCATTAGTAAATGAACCAACTTATGATTTATCTTAGCAGGTGTGACTATTGACTTACAATTCATCAACTCAAACGTATTCATCAAGTAGAGTTCATACGTTAGATGGTGCACAATGATTTCCTTTTCAGTGTGTAAAATCTCCATCCCTAGAAAATATACCATGTTTCCAAGGTTAGTCATATCAAATGCATTCATCAATACCTTTTTGAACTTGGTTACCATGAAGCATAACTCTCTGTCAGAAGTATGTTATCTATATAAAGATACACCATAGTCACATTGGCTTCAGAGGTATGATGCACATATACACTATATTCATTTCATATATTTTGAATCCCAAATGATTGAAAATGAATCAATTTTCAGATTCCGAGCTCTTGGAGCTTGCTTAAGCCCGTACAAGGCTTTATGCAACTTGTACAACATCCCTTCTTTATTCCCTTTCACAAACCTAAGAGGTTGTAACACATAAACTTCTTCTTGCAATGGACTATTTAGAAAATGTGACTTTACATATAAATGTATCAGAGGCCAATTCATATTTGTAACTATAGTAATAACCAATCTTATGGTTTTATGCCTAACTACAGGTGCAAACACTTCAAAATAATCTAAACCAGACTTTGGTAGGAATCCTCTAGCTACTAACCTTCCTTTATACTTGACAACTAAACCATCTGGCTTCAGCTATATCTTGAAAACCCATCTCACACAGATGGCTTTTTTGTTCTGAGGTAGAGTATTCAATTGTCATATCTTATTTCTTTCAACAACCTGAAGTTCTTCCTTCATGGCGTTCACCCACACCTTCTATTTTAGTGCCTCATTAGTGCTGACAGGTTTAAAGTCCACCATCATGGCACTTTGTATGAGTTCCCCTTCTGATCTAATCTCAATATCATACAGTAACTAAAATTTGCAAGTCTCCTTGGTATTTGTATAATTTTATATGGCATATGGAACCACACAAGTTCATCTTTAGAGGAAGATCCACCTTCAGAATCCCTCTTTCAAAAGCTTTACCTTCAGAAGCAGGATGACCTTCAGAGTCTGGATCACTTTCATAGTCAAGTCTACCGTCATAGTTAGGGTCACCTTTAGAGCCAGACTCACCTTCAGATTCAGAGTCATCTTCAGAGCCTAACTTACTTTTAGAGTCAGAATGGTATTCAGAGATAGATTAACCTTCAGAGTCAAGTCATTTTTAGAGCCAGACTCGCCTTCAGAGTTAGAGTCACCTTTAGAGGTAGAATCTCTTCAGAATCCATCATGAAGGAAAATGTAACACCCACTTCCCAAATTAAATAAAATGCGAATAAATCAATTAAAAATATCAGAGTTTCTCTTCCAAAAGTGGGATATTACTTTTCACAAAAATTTCCACAAAACATTTCATTAAAAGATTTTCAAAATAAACAGCGGAAAAGAAATTTGTCACAACATATATACATATATGTACACCATCTCATACATCATGTTCGGCCATCCACCCAAATTATACAAAACATCATCAATGAATCCATCAAAACGTGATATGACATGGAGTATAAACAAAATCATCAAACAGATAAATAGCTCCCAAAAATCCCGTGTTACGTATCAGAGCATCCCTACGACTCAACTCGCCACAATCCAAGCTAGCTACACACCTGGATTGTCTGTACTTCCGAAGAAGCACAGACCACAACAACAACAAGGGGTGAGAAATCACGATCAAAATATAAAGGTAATAATGTACATGAATAAAAAGGCAGACAACATATAAACATCATTCATCATACATCAATCCGGACCTACTGTCCCACGCCAACACAACACACCAACAATGCAACATATGCAACTCGACACAATGATATGCGGTATCGACTCAAACTCAGGATAAATCACTTACGCTCCATCAGAGACATGATTTATCCCTACCACGCTCCTCCTGAGCCCATATAATCAATTTTAGGATAGATTGCTTACGCTCCATCCGAGATACGATCTATCCCTACTACGCTCCTCCTGAGCCTATATAATCATTTTCAGGATAGATCGCTTACGCTCCATCCGAGACACGATCTATCCCTACTACGCTCCCCATTTGGAGCACGAGTGAATCACTTATGCTCCATCCGAGACATGATTCAACCCGTCCACATGCTATGCAAGACACTAATGCACACAGCAAATACAAGCACCCACGGTGCACACGATCCTACTGATCCATCATCATACACCACATATATATATATATATATATATATATATATATATATATATATATATATATATATATATATATATATATATATATATATATATATATATATATATATATATATATATATATATATATATATATATATATATATATATATATATATATATATATATATATATATATATATATATATATATATATATATATATATGCATATATTCTACACATCACCACATACATGTATCATGTCATACACCAATTGAAATATCCACATCAAACATTAACACGGAAATCACCTTCCAACACCACACATACACTCTCCCTAATTCAACATCAATATCCTAATCAATCACGACCAACAAGGGTCCAACAACATAAGAGAACAGAACAGCACAACACAAAAATACAAAACATTATCATGTTCGCTGGCTCACTCGCTAGGCGAAGCATCAACGAATGCTCGCTACTTGTTCGCTCAACGAACTCCCTAGCGAAGCCAGACAGTGGCTACTGGAAGCACTCGCTACCCAGTTCTCCTAGCGAATCCCTAGCGAATATTCGCTACTCACTCGCTCAGCGAAGCAGCTGGCCAACATCTGTGATATCAGAAAAATAATACTGCTCAGTGTCGGCAAAATGCCCCGAACTCAGCCGATTCTACTCAAACCAGTTCTCATCACATCAGACCAATATTCCACAACCCAATTACAACATCTATCCTCGATTTAGCCCGATTAAATGTCAGCTCTACTCATTTAATCAACTACGGCATAAACTTCGAACTACCCGGAAACCCCCAAAATTGATCAAACAGCACATGCAATGGAATCAACATATCATCAACAACTCAGAATCACAACACCAAGTAAAACATAATCATCAAACTTATGGGGTTAAGGTAAATCCCCTTCTACCTAATATTCATGCATTCTACCAATTTTAAGGGATCCCCCCTTACTTTAAATGCAGTTTCGATAAATGAATCTTCAAGAATTTCACCGCCAAGCTCACTTCTTCTTCCTCTTGATCGCACTCTTCAAGCTTGCTCTTCACTTGCTAGACCATGTTCTTCTTTCCTTCCTTGCTCGTGTTCTTCCCTTCCTCTCTTTCTTCCTAAATGGCACTTTTGCCCCTAATACCCCAAAATTCTATTTTTAATTCCAATAATAATATTAATCCTCATTTTCTTCTTTTTAATCCAAAACAATTCCAATTAACAAAATCTTCATAATATTAATAATAATAATATTAATTATCCATTATTATCATTATCAATTATATAATATTAATATTATGTTCCTTATATCCTCAACAATTCCCACACAAGGCTTGCCGATAATAAAATGACACGGGAAAAACTTAAATAATTAAAATGAGCGTTACAACTCTCCCCCACTTTAATTATTTTCGTCCTCGAAAATACCTGATGGAAACAACTCTGGATAGGCTTCCCGCATTCTGCTTTCCAATTCCCAAGTCACACTGCCTCCTGCAGCACCTCCCCAAGCCACTCTCACCAAAGGTATCTCTTTCCCTCTGAGTCGCTTCATCTTGCGGTCCTTGATCCTCAACGACATCGCCTCAACAATTAGATTCTCTCTCACTTGAACTTCATCTCTCTGAATCACGTGAGACGGATCCGATACATGCTTCCGAAGTTGCGACACATGAAACACGTCATGCAAGTTCGAAAGTTCCGGTGGCAACGCTACCTTGTAAGCCACAACACCAATCCTCTGCAAAATCTGATACGACCCGATAAACTTCGGATCCAGCTTCTTGGACTTCAATGCACGTCCTACACCGGTCACTCGGTTAACCCTCAAAAACACATGATCACCTTCATAGAATTCCAACTCCTTCCTTCGGCTATCATGATAACTCTTCTGCCTACTCTGAGATGCTTTCATCTTCTCACGGATCATCTGAACTGTCTCAGTAGTCTGTTGCATAATCTCTAGTCCCAAAACAACACTCTCACCCGTCTCATACCAACATAGAGGAGTTCTGCACCTCCTACCATAAAGAGCCTCAAACGGTGTCATTCCGATACTAGAATGGTAACTATTGTTGTACGTGAACTCTACCAACGGAAAATGAGTATCCCACGCACCACCTTTTCCAACACACAAGCTCTTAACAAGTCCTCCAACGACTGAATAATCCTCTCTGACTTTCCAACGGTTTGAGGATGATATGCTGAACTCAGCTTCAACTCAGTGCCCAAAGCTTCCTACAAACTCTTCCAAAATTCTGAAGTAAACCTCAGATCTGTATCCAACATAATACTCGATGACACACCATGAAGCTTCACAATCACCCGAATATAAATCTCTGCTAGCTTCTCCAACGGAAAACTGATATTAATCGGCACAAAATGCACAGACTTCGTAAGTCGATCCACAATCACCCAAATAGCATCAAATCCTTTTGCCGTGCTCGGCATACAGTCCCACTTCCAAACCGGAATTTCCAACGGTTGTGTCGCTACTGCGAAAATCGGCGCCGGCTGAACAGAAGAGTCGCCACCGTGCGTTATTTATCCCACGGGAGGGAAAGGGAACGCTCAGAGTAAACCTCGCACAACACGGGAAAGGTATGGTCATCGCAACCAAAACCTGGATTCGGGAGTCGGTTACGCAAGGGGAAGGTATTAGCACCCCTCACGTCCGTCGTACTCGACGGGATCCACGCTTGTTTTCGGGTATGGATTGTTATTCTATCTACTCTACAGGTCAAGGGTTAAAAAGAAAATAAAATGAAAATAAAAATGACTCGGCAAAGTATCGCACTTTATGCCTACGTATTCCCGTCTGGAACGAGAAATCAGAGTCAACGTAGTTCGCCTACCTACGGGAAAGGAGGGGGAGGTTGCTCGCTAGGATATCGCATCCTATGCCTACGTACTTCCACACTACATGGAAGATCAGAGCAAACGTAGTTCGGGCCACGTACGACACAGGTCTGTCTTGGTTGATTTTATTCCTTCTGAAAAAGGTTTTCCTTGATTAGCAGTCCCGGCGGACAAAAATGACGTCTTGATGAGTTCACATTCTTTTACGGAAGAAGTGTCTTTTATTGTGTTTGAAATCTTTATGTGTTTTTCTGTTTGTTTTGAGGAAGAAGAGACAGAACTCTAACCTACGGTTGCGAAGGGAAACAAACTAACCTAATGTTATCATGCATGGGTTAAAACCTAATGTCTATCATGCTCCTCTCTTGCACAGAGGGAAACAGAGATCCTACGGGATAGGCAGAAACAGAAACAATAACATATATAATAAAGCAGTAAAATGCATGGATGCAACAGTACAAGCGAGGCAAGGGAGTCCCACTCAACCTCGAACCTGGAAAACAATAGGCAAAAGTGAACAGGCTTCACTTTCAACCCAGCAGGGTAAACAGCAAACAATACAGTCCGGAAAACCAATCAATACATCAGCAATGAAATACAACAGCAAAAGAAATAGCATCAGCAGCTCTGAATCAACATCTGGCTTCAAGTCATCTCCACTCAGTTACAGGCTTCAACAAGTATCAATCTCCATCTTCAGGATCTTCAGGCAAGGGCTTTGATCATCTGTTTTCCATCTGCAATGGCTTTTCTTCATGTCTCAGGCTAGGATGAACATCAGTCAACCAGATGAGGTGAATGAATGTCAGCCAGTTAATTACCTACCAAGGGTGGTTCATCAACTGTTAACATTAAACAGAAAGTTTCCTCTCAAAAGTTCTATCTTTCAAATATATTCACTGATCCTTCCAAAGGAAGGAGGTGGATATTTGAAAGAGACTTTGAATCATAGAGAAAGGATAGAGGCAAACAAAGCCATCTATGTTTGAGAAGCAAGCTTTCTAATCTAGAGCTCTGCCTAGCTCCTAAACCCTAGTCTCCTCAGCATCTGCTAGCAAGAATCTCCTCCTCAACTCTGACAGTTGATCTTCAATCTTTGGATCTCCAATGGTCTTCCTCTCCTCAAATCTTCAGCTCTCCCAAGTCCCCAGACAACCCCAATACCCAAGCAAGCAAGCAGTAATCCCCAGAGGGCACACCACACCAGTCAATCAGATATATACAGAATATTAATAGCAGTAGGGGAATCCTGACTTTTTCTAAGGGATCTAATAACTATCCATAGTCCCTATAGTCCCATAACTAAACTAGTCAAACCCTAAGTCCTAAGGGGAAAGAATCAAATCTCCTAAGTCATCACCTAAAACCCTAGTTTCATTCATGTTGTTCAAGCTTACATTAAGAACCTAAAATTAATTTCTAAAAATGGGAACTAAAATGAATCTACAAGTTCAATGTCTAACCTAAAAAACCTAAAAAGAATGGATGAAAAATATGAAAGTATCTAATAGAACAAAAATCAACAAAATCATGTATGAAATGAAACCATTTAAAATGTCATTTATTTAGAAAATATGGGAAAAATATCAAATAAAAAATAAAATGCCATTTTTATTTTTTATAATTTTCTAGACATCCTAAAGAAAATAATGCAAAAAGAATGAATTAAAAATGATTATTTTGCTATTTATTATGAATTTTATAAGATGCATGAAAAAATTAAAGAAAATAAAAGAAAATATAATGAAATAAAATGGAGGGGGTGAGAAAAGCAAGAAAAACAAACTAAGCGCGTTGGGCTTATTAAAATGGGGGGTGTGGATAGCGCTCTGAGCCCAATCCCCCAACTTAATGAAACGCTGCGTTTGGGATTTCAAAATCTCCCACCAAAACTCAGATTAAATGAGGGCCGTTGGATGATATTCCCAGTCAAGAGTCAAGGCTTCATCGTGTGGCTCCTGGTTCGTCTTCTACCTCCAGCCATCTAGGGTTTCAGAAACCCTCCCCATGCACGATACTTCCATCTCCTCATGCTCACTCCACACGCCATGAAAACGCACGACATAAAAAGCAAAATTCATCCATTTCCTTCCCTCTACAAGTCTCTAACCATAGTTTCCATTAAAACTCAAACAACCAGCCAATTCGATAGGTGGAACAGATGGAAACCACCATTAATGCCTGACATGAAACCTCTCCAATTCTTCACAAAACTTACCCTAAGCCAATCTACACTTCCTCATGATCATAACATGCTATTCTACTAACACTTTCATGCCTTAATCCAAGAGTTAAGAACTTCAACAGAATTACCACCTCATGTTCAAACTTCATGAAACCTCTCTAAAATCACCACAACTAGTCATCTACCTATGCTTAACCGTTCTATGATATCAAAACCCTAAGATTCTACATAAATTAAGCAATTCGAACAGAATACCAACCTGGTGTAATTCTTTGATACAGGTGCTAAGATCCTCAAATCAACTGCTTGTAATGAGGGAATGTGATCAGTAGGCTTGGTGATTCCTTCTGTATGCAATCAAAGATGCTCCAAAGCTTTGAATCTCCTAGTTCCAAAATTCTTGCACCTTGAATGATGATGATGAGTAGCACGGTTTCTTGCTCAATTTGCCAAACAAATGTGTGGATTCTGATCCTTGTGAGATGATAATGAAGATTGAATCAAGAATGTTGAAATTTGGTGAGAAATTGATGGAGTTTGAGAAGCTTATGCAAGAATGAGAAAATGGATGAAAATTGAAGCTTTGAACAAATGGGAGCACCAACCCTTGCATGATTCAGCTTGCATGAATATATAGGTGATATAGGAACCTCCTAGAACATTGGAGAAGTTTCCCTTACACTTTTCCTTTTCAAATTGGATTATGTTACTTTTAATTCAAGCAACCATGGATAATTCACAAATCATGACCTAAGCTCAAAATTCCACTTTATCCAATTTCTTTAGAATGCTTTTTCCATTCAAAATGACCTATGATTTTGCATCATTTGGCCAAGATATGAAAAATACCATTTTTTAAGCCATTTTCCTTCATTAAATTCACCAATTTTGAAACCTTGTGCTATGGACATTTCCAATCTCTCATGGTCACTTTTCTAGACTCAAAATGCCATTTGGAGCAGGTTTGATGTTGTAAGTTTTTCCATTTGAGGCCTCCTTGTATGAGTTTTGGACATAGGTTAAAATGACCTGTAATTCACAAATGACCAAAATACCCTTTGCTTGCCAAGACCATAAGTTGAGTTCCACACATCATATCAAGGCATACTATACCATTCTAGAAATCTAAGACAATGAGGAACAATTCTTATGTTGACCAGAAATTCATTTGAAATCTCCTTGAGGGGTAAAAATTGCTTGGAAGTCAAGTCACTTTCACAGATAAAATTTCAGATACCTCAGATGACCTGTAACTTGCAAGGACCATAACTTGAGTTCCATAAATCTCCTTAATGTCTTCCACCACTCAAATTAAAGGTATTGAGATCCTATACAAGTTTCATGTTGGCCAAGGATCCATTTGAAGCTTGCATTTTGACTTATCTTGCTTGGAAATTTGACCTAAACTAGGGGATTTTACATAGAAACCCTAATTTAGAACCTCCTCTTCTCCTTGATTTCTCTTGAATTCTTCTTGGAATACCACCATATCCTCTTCTATATGTCAAATTATGAACCCCACATCTCTCCAATAGCCCTTAATGCCTTTCAATCAATCAATTGACCTAGGGTTGACCTAGGGTTGACCCAGATGAAACCCTAGTTGACTGTCTTCAACTGCAATTCTTGTGATCACCTCAACAACTTGCTTACTTCTCCAAATGACTTTCTAAGCCCTCTCATGATGTCTAGATGCTCTCCATGCCTTCCATTCACAGCTCACAACCCCCTTGTTGACCCTCAGATACCCTCAGATAGGAGATAGACTCAGGGCTTGATCTGCTGAACTCTCTGCTCTCAAATTCTTTTCTGATGACTTGAATGAGATGGAATTAAGATAATAACCTCTTGATAGGCCTCTAGAGATGAGAATAATGATTGGTCCCCCTGTTGTATGACTTGCTATGCTTATGCTATGCAGATGAGTAACCTATGTACATGACTCTATATGCAAATGCTAATGACATTGAAACATAAACCAAGTGAATAAGGTTGGGCAAATTTTAGGGTGCAACAGCTGCCCCTATTCAAGCGACTTGGACCCGATTGGGTGAAGAGCCCGGAGCCTTCAGACATTCGCGGTACGAGACGGTTGAATACTAAGAAACCCGAAAATTTGCCAACCGCAGAAATAAAATTGCACCCCTGCTTGGGGTAACGACATCCACTGCCTGGATATGACTGTTTGCAGCCTCTCCCCGATCTCGTGCGACCGTGCTGGGGATTCTTCTCATCATCCCCAAAAAGATTGAATTATCGGAAACTTCGTCCTTTGCTTGTCCACGTCAGGACTCATGCTTTGCCAACACGAAGAGAGCTCGACTAAAACCTGTCCACGTTAGGACTCCGCTTGCTGTTAACCCAGAAAATCTCGGCAACTCCGCTGGGGAATAATTTGTCTACCTTTCCATAAACTGAATCGTCCCCGTTAGGAATAACACTCTTCCACGTTAGGAATAACCTCGTCTGGACCCGTCCACGTTAGGACTCCATCCTTCCACGTAAGGAACCACGTCTTCTTTCCACGTAAGGAAACCAATTTTCTTTTACGTAAGGAATTCAATTCTCAATCTGTCCACGTGAGGACTCCAACCTTTCTGAATCTGTCCACGTCAGGACTACACTTGCCATCTTTCCACGTCAGGAATCATCTTCTTTCTATACCGACCTGTCCATGTAAGGACTCCGATACCACTTGACATGTCCCTGTCAGGACCCCACTCTTTCCACGTAAGGAAATCACCTTTGGTTCTGAATCTGTCCCCGTTAGGACTCACCTTTCCACGTAAGGCGTACATCATTCTTCCACGTCAGGAATCAACTTTTCTTGAATCTGTCCACGTAAGGACCCCAATTTTTCCACGTAAGGAATCTATCTCTTTCTTTCCACGTCAGGAATCAATCTCGATATGTCCGTGTGAGGACTCAATCTTTCCGCGTAAGGAAACCCATTTTTCCACGCAAGGAATTTCATCTTTCCACGTAAGGAATAAACTTCTTTTCCACGTCAGGAATTGACCTCTTTTCCCCTGTAAGGAATAGACTTGTCCACGTCAGGACCCCTCTTTCGTCTTGATTTGCCCACGTCCGGACTCAGGCATCTTAGACCTGCTGAGGGAATAAGACTTGTCCACGTAAGGACTCACACCCTTGTCTGATCTGTCCGCGTCAGGACCCATGCTTTGCCAACACGAAGAAAGATAACTGCTGAGAGGAACTGGTCCATGTCAGGACACCAACACAAAGAGTAATCACCTTTTGTCAACGTCATAACCTCCCATTCCACCAATTCGAGAACCCGAATCTGCCCACGTTAGGACTAACACACTTCACCATCCCGGGGAAATAAACCTGTCCACGTTAGGACGTCCACTTCTGAAGAAATCCCGTCAATGTAGGAATAAATTGTCCACGTCAGGACTTAATTCTCCATTGATCCCCACCCACAAACTTCTTAGCACCAACGTGACAGCGACTTTGGGGCGGACTTTACTGGGGATATCTGGGAACCAAACTACCGGATGCCTGTTCTGATGCCCGGAGGCAACTTCTGAGATTCTGATTCATGAAGCCTTTTGATGACGAATAACTCTGCTTGGAAATAAAGAGAACCTTATCCTGGTAACTCTGCGGGGGCTACTGCCGAGCTGACATTATCATTGAATATCTCATGCCGAGATCTTGAGTATTTGGTAGCTCATTTGAGCAAAAGCTCCCTCTACCTGAACTGCTGTAGTACAGAAGCTGCTTCAGCAAAATAAATGCTGAAGGTAATGCCGACTCCGCCGGGAATAGCCAGATGCTACAGAATTATTTCAGCAAAATAAATGCTGGAAGGATGAAGTCGACTCAGCTGGGAAATTAGGAACTTAACCCGGACACCTTGTTGAGATAACCCCCTGCTGGGGAATAGCAGGTATGCCAAGTATGATTGGACTTCTCTGCTGGAGAGTGAACTGATATTACATGGTATCCCTGACAAAATAAATGACAGGACCCACCACCAACTCTACCGGGGAGAGTCTTGATCTCCGGGTTCCACTGGGAGGAAAGAACATTTGCTGCAAGGAGAGAACTCCGCTGGGGCGGGACTATTCTCTCGGGGAAAATCCACTGACTCCGCTGGGGGAGAATGAATGACCCTGCGGGGAAGGATGAACCTGCCTGAATACAGCCTTACGATCTTAGAATCGTCAATCCTTTTTGCACAAGCTACGACTAGCTGGAGAGTTCGAACCTTCTTCAGGAAGAATCTGCATGACCTGCGCGAAGGCTGGATCTTTCGTTATTGCAATCTGTCGATCATCTTCCTCGCACGGTTATGAAACCTGCAACAACACAAACAAGACAAGACAAGCCTATGCGACCAAATCAACTCAGGTTAGTGACGTTATTTTCAGTTAATTCAAAGCTTTAGCAACTGTTGGCAAGGGCCGGCGACGTTATACTCATGCTAGTTTCATCAAACTTAGGCGTTAATCATGCACAAAACAGTAAAGAACAGTGTCAAGTACTGAATAACGTATTTTATTGATCGGGCCCCTGAATAGGCGGAGTTTTGTACACGGGATGTAACTCCTGAAATGAGGAAGCTACACAAGGCAAATATACAAATATGCACAAGAAGCATAAATATTGACAACTTAAATTTGTACACATGTCGGCAACGGGATACAAATGAACACCACGAACCGATTCTCCCATGACTCGCCCGACCCTAATGCTTTCCCGGTATCCCTACTTCTGAAGCGATTGTATCCGATAACTGGCTCCTCAACTGTATTCTCCCGCATTGATGCTTATTGCACTTATCAAATTCGGACCGCAGTCATTTGCTTTTCAAATCCCTAACTTTTGCGTGAACCGCCCTTTACGGGTTTTCAGTTCACCGGGATACCCTTTTTTGCCGAAGCCGCCCAGTGTAGGTTTTCAACTTCGCGGGTGTACATTTTTTCAATTTTATCCCTAATTTTTGCCCGAACCTTTCATTCTGTTTTGGTTCGCCAGGATGCCCCATTTTTGCCTGGACTCTCTTTTTTTTGTCCAGCGGGTCTATTTCAAGCAAAGTATTTTTTAACTGCGTCCGCATTCACAGGCGACGTGAAGTCTTCTCCGTCCATGGTGGACAACAACAATGCTCCTCCCGAAAATACTTTCCTGACAACGTATGGCCCTTCGTAGTTGGGGGTCCACTTGCCCCTGTGATCTGCCTGCGGCGGGAGAATCCTTTTCAGCACAAGATCGCCCGTCTGAAAGCTTCGCGGATGTATCTTCTTGTCGTACGCTTTCTTCATTCGGCTCTGGTACAAACGACCGTATGCTAGAGAAGCTAGCCTCTTCTCATCCATTAAGCTCAGTTGGTTCAATCTGTTCCTCACCCATTCTGCCTCGTCTAGTTGAACATCTCGCAATACCCTCAGAGAAGGGATCTCAACTTCCAATGGTAATACCGCTTCCATTCCGTATACCAACGAGAACGGAGTTGCCCCGGTTGATGTGCGTACCGTCGTACGATAACCGTGCAAAGCAAAAGGTAGCATTTCATGCCAATCTTTATAGGTCACCACCATTTTCTGAACGATCTTCTTGATATTCTTATTGGCCGCCTCAACAGCGCCATTCATCTTGGGTCGGTAAGGGGAGGAGTTGTGATGTTCAATCTTGAAGTTCTGACAGAGTTCCTTCATCATTTTGTTGTTCAGGTTTGAACCGTTATCCGTGATTATCCGTTCGGGAATCCCGTATCGGCAAATGATATCTCTCTTGATGAATCTGGCCACCACTTGCTTCGTTACATTTGCGTAGGACGCCGCTTCCACCCATTTGGTGAAATAATCGATCGCTACTAGGATGAACCGATGCCCGTTAGAAGCTGTCGGCTCGATCTTTCCAATCATATCGATTCCCCACATAGAGAATGGCCATGGCGATGACATTACATTGAGAGGACTCGGAGGCCCATGGATCTTATCAGCATAGATTTGGCACTTGTGGCACTTCCTTGCAAACTTGAAACAGTCAGTTTCCATAGTCAGCCAAAAATAACCTGCCCGCAGCAGTTTTCTTGTCATAGCATGTCCACCAGCATGCGTACCAAAGGTACCTTCGTGTATTTCCTCCATGATAAGCTTTGCCTCTTTTTCGTCTACACAACGCAACAACACCAAATCGTGGTTTCTTCTGTATAAGACGCCATCTGGGTTCAAATAGAAATTACCCGCTAATCTCCTGAGAGTCTTCTGATCTTGACTGGATGCCCCAGCCGGATACTCTCTATTCTTCAGGAAATTAAGGATATCGAAATACCATGGTTTGTCGTCAGATGCTTCGTCAATAGCAAATACATAAGCTGGCCTGTCGAGCCGGGAGATAATGATTCGGGGAGCTTCGTTCCAGAAGTTGACTTTGTACATGGACGACAAAGTGGCCAGGGCGTCAGCCATTTGATTCTCTGCCCGCGGTACGTGATGCAATTCAACCTTATCGAAGAAAGGCAACAATCTCCTTGCATAATTCATGTAATGTATCAAATTAGGCTGCCGCGTCTCCCATTCTCCTTTTATCTGATTCACCACCAGAGCTGAGTCTCCGTACACGTCCAGATGTTTGATTCGCAAATCAATGGCTTCTTCAAGCCCCATTATACAAGCTTCGTATTCGGCCTATTTATTGGTAACAGCAAAGGTCAGTCGGGCAGTAAACGGGATGTGCGACCCGTGTGGCGTGGTGATGATTGCCCCTATTCTGCTACCGTAAGCATTCACAGCTCCATCAAATATCATCTTCCATTTGGAACCCAACTCTGGTCCCTCGTCTGGCAACGGCTCCTCACAATCTTTCATCTTTAAGTACATGATATCCTCGTCAGGAAAATCAAATCTCATCGATTGGTACTCTTCAATAGGCTGCTCCGCCAGATATTCAGACAGCACACTCCCCTTTATAGCCTTTTGCGAGACGTATTGGATGTCATATTCAGTCAAGACCATCTGCCAACGGGCAATTCTTCCTGACAACGCCTGCTTTTCAAACACATATTTGATAGGATCCATCTTCGAGATGAGCATGGTTGTATGATTCAGCATGTACTGCCTCAAACGCTTGGCGGCCCAGGCTAGCGCGCAACAAGTTTTCTCCAGCATTGAATACCGAGATTCGCAGTCTGTAAATTTCTTACTCAGGTAATAGATGGCATGCTCTTTTCTCCCTGTCTCGTCGTGTTGACCGAGGATACAACCCATGCTTCCCTCAAGAACCGTCAAATACATGATCAATGGTCTCCCTGCCACTGGGGGTATCAAAATAGGAGGCTCCTGCAAATACTGCTTTATTTTATCGAACGCCTTTTGACAATTTTCGTTCCACGTTACGGCTTGATCTTTCTTCAACAGCTTGAACAACGGTTCACACGTGGCCGTTAGGTGAGATATGAACCGGGCAATGTAGTTCAACCTCCCTAAAAACCCGCGCACCTCTTTCTCTGTTTTAGGCGTCGGCATTTCTTGAATTGCTTTTATTTTAGCAGGATCGACCTCTATTCCTCTTTCGCTTACGATAAACCCCAGGAGCTTACCCGATCTCACCCCGAAGGTGCATTTGTTAGGGTTCAGCCTCAGCCTGAACTTCCTAAGCCTTTTAAATAACTTCAGCAGATTCCCCAGGTGCTCTTCCTCCGTCTGGGATTTGGCAATCATATCGTCAACATAAACTTCGATCTCTTTATGCATCATGTCATGGAAAAGAGTCGTCATCGCACGCTGATATGTTGCCCCAACATTTTTCAAACCAAAGGGCATCACTTTGTAACAAAATGTTCCCCAAGGCGTTATGAAAGTGGTCTTCTCCATATCCTCTGGCGCCATTTTAATCTGATTATAGGCTGAAAAGCCATCCATGAAGGAGAATACGGAGTATTGAGCAGTATTATCAACTAACACGTCGATGTGAGGAAGTGGAAAATCGTCTTTTGGGCTTGCTTTATTCAAATCTCTATAATCCACGCACATTCGAACCTTGCCATCTTTCTTTGGCACTGGTACGATGTTAGCAACCCATGAGGGATATTTTGTCACAGCCAGGAACCCAACGTCCCACTGTTTTTGAACTTCCTCTTTGATCTTCATTGCCATATCTGGTCGAGTTCTACGAAGCTTTTGTTTGACTGGCGGGCAGTCTTCTTTCAGTGGCAGGCGATGCACAACCATGTCCGTATCGAGCCCCAGCATATCTTCATATGACCAAGCGAATACATCATTATACTCTTGAAGCATTTCAACCAGTCTTCTCTTGATATCACTCTGCAGTGCGGCTCCGATACGAATATTTTTCTCAACCCCTTCCGACCCGAAGTTGATAATTTCGATGACCTCGTCGTGTGGCAGAATGGCTCTTTCCTCTTGCTTCACTAACCAAGACAGTTCTTCAGGAACGTCACTATCTTCGACAACCTCTTCTTCGGCCTGGAATACCGGGTGCTCGAAGTCGGGACGAGTCATAGGTAGTTCAAAGATGTCATCTGAAAATGTTATCCTGCAAAAGAATGGTTAAGTGCTTCAAAATGCGTATAAAACGAACAACCACGTTGCCATTTTGTTGAAAAATATAAAACAAGAAAGACAGGGATTGCAGTATTTGCACATGAAAAACGCCATTTATTTAATGATTAACACGCAATGTTTATAACAACACAGCCCTAAGCAAATCATGATGCCCCGGGCAAGACATCAGATTATTCAACAATTAATAAAGCAAAGCATTACTGTTTAAAAGTCACAGGAACAAGCTCCTGAATAGACCAGTTGCACAGTCCTTGTCCTGGCGTGCTTGGCTGAATCCAGGCATCCATATCACAGTCGCTGTCTCCTTCATCAGACTCCGAAGCAGCATTGACAGTTTCATGACACACCCCACTGGCAGAGATGGTGATTGGCTTTCTGAAACGGGGTGCCCCCACGGAAGGAGTTGATGACGACGGTTGGTACCCCAGCCCGAACCGGTCCATCTTCACAGGAATATCCAGCACTTTGCCCCAGCCCTTGGCTTCTCCTGCTTCCACTAGAGCTTTAGCTTCTTTATACGATGAGACGGCTATCTCTGGCACTTTACTCGGCCCGGGACCCTTGTCCTTGATGCGCAAACCTTCGAATGCCTGGCAGGGCGTTTCGTGGATCTCTCCGTCGACTTCCACATATTTAAATGAAGATAGATGGCTGACCAGGATGTCCTCTTCTCCGCACACGGTGACTACGCTGTCTCCAACCATATATTTTAACTTTTGATGCAGGGTGGACGTGACTGCCCCTGCTCCATGAATCCAGGGTCTTCCAAGCAAGCAGCTGTACGCAGGCTGTATATCCATGATATAAAACTCCGTTGCAAACACTTCCGGCCCCACCTGCAGAGGCAAGGTAATCGACCCAAAGACTGTTCTCCGCGTGCCGTCAAACGCTCTGACTACCAAGTCGCTAGGTGTGCACAAGATTCCTCTAACATCCAACTTCATCATCGCCTTCTTGGGCAGCACGTTCAAAGATGACCCAGTGTCAACCAAGACGTGTGACATTACTGATCCTTTACACTCAACAGATACGTGCAGCGCCATATTATGATCTCTCCCTTTCGGAGTCAAGTCAAAATCAGTAAATCCCAGACTGTGGCCTGCATTCACATGTGCCAACACTCCTTCTAGCTGGTTTACGGAGACGTCCTGGGGTACGAAAGAAGTGTCCAGGACTTTCAGCAACGCATTTCTGTGAGCTTCCGAACACAACAGCAATGACAGGATAGATATTTTGGACGGCGTCTGCTGCAGATGTTCTACAATCTTATAATCACTTTTTCGAATCAAGCGCATGAACTCTTCTACGTCTTTCGATGCCGATTCTTTGTCACTTGCTTGCACCGGAACGTTCTCAACTGCTTTCCCTTTTCCTTTCGCTAGTCTCTCGGCCTCCACTTCGGGGGATATAAAGATCCTACCACTCCTCGTCATACCTCCCGAACCAACAACGTTATCCACAGTCTCGGCTGGCTGCTTATTAACATCAATCTTTATCCCGTCACAATACACTTCCAACCCATATGACCATGGGACTGCTTTCGTGTTCTCGTACGGGATCGGCCCGGCCTTAGTTATGGTGATCGGTGGTCGCTGAGCCGGTGCCGCGATAGTGATCGTCTTCCGAGGAATCGTTACCGTGGCCACATCACTCCGATTATCCACTACTGCCCTTGCAGGCTCGTCAGTTGCCGCTCGATCAAACTGCAATATGTGTAATACCCCAAATTTTACCCTTTCTTTTTTATTTTTATTTTAAATTCTTATTAACTTAATAAATTAACCTTTTTTTTAAATCTTGTTTTTTTTAACTAATAATAATTTAATTAACCTTTTTTATAACTTTACTAATGTTTTTTTATTAACTTTTTTTTTTCTATTTAGTTTATTTATTTAAGTCATTTTAAGCTCTTCTTACTAACTTTTAGGATTTAGATTAAAATTTAACTTTTTTTTCTTTTCTTTAAAGAGTAAATTTTTTATAACCTTTTTTAAATTAATTTCTAACACTTTTTTTTTAATCAAATTCTAATACTTTTTTTTAAATAAAAATCTAATACTTCTTTTTAAAATTAAATCTTTTTTCTAACTTTTTTTAAATCTTTTTCTAACTCCTCTTTAAAGTTAAATCTTTTTCTATCTTTTTTAAAATTAAATCTTTTTTTCTAACTATTTTTAAAGCTAAATCTTGTTTTCTAACTTTAAATCTTTTTTTTCTAACTTTTTAAAATTAAATCTTTTTTTCTAACTTTTTTAAAATTAAATATTTTTTTCTAACCTTTTTAAAACTAAATTTTTTTTTTCTAACTTTTTTAAAATTAAATCTTTTTTTCTCTAACTTCTTTTTAAAATTAAATCTTTTTTTCCTCTAAATTCTTTTTTAAAATTAAATCTTTTTTTTTTCTAACTATTTTAAAAATTAAATCTCACCTTTGTCACTTTTTTTGTTCTTTATTATTTTTACTCTAAATTTTTCTATCTTTCATTAAAAAAATGACAAAAATAGTTTTTTATTATTATTTAATTATTATTTTCGTATTTTAATTAAATCATTTTTTAAAATATTATTTTTTTCACTTTTTTCTAAATTATTCATAAAAATATCCAAAAAATCATAAAATAAAAAAATATTGAAAAATTTTGTTCCTTTTATAATATTTTTTATTTTAGGAATCAATAGGATTATTAGTTTTTATTTTAAGTTTATTTTAATTATTTTAAATTATTTAAATTTTATTTTTTCTTAACTAATTATTTAGTTTGGGCTTTAAAATGGGCTTTAGGGACATTATTGACAATTTGGTGTTAACCCTAATTTGTTCCCTATATATACATGTGTTGCCTTGTTGGAAAAGAGGAGGGAATGGAAAAAACCTAAGAGGGGTCAGAAGGTTTTCTTTAGAAAAGAGGGGAGAGAGGGAGAAACAAAGGAGATCCCCAGAGAAGAAAGGCGGTCGTTCCCACAACTCGTTAGAAGGATTGGAGCTCTCCAGTGTTCCCTTATTCAAACCTTTTTCACATTTACCGAAGCAAACCTCCGCTTCGTAGGTTAAATTACTAAACCTTTTGCCTTTTCATGTTTATGTGCATATTTTGCCATGTTAATGTGTTTAGGTCCGTTAAATTACTAAATCCTTTGCATTTTTCATATTTATTTGCATCCTTGCCATGTTAACCTTCATTGTTGTTTAGATCCGTAGATTTTGATATGTATGAACCATGATTGTGTCGTATAGGATTGTTTGCATGTCCATTAATTGTCTGTTTGCATTTGCAATTCTATTGTTATTTATTTTTTTTTTATCAAAACATTTTTTCCCAAAAAAAAACCTTTTTGTTCCCGTAAATATTTTTTTTCCCAAAAAAAACCTTTTTTGTTCCCGTAAACATTTTTTTCCCAAAAAAAACCTTTTTTTGTTCCCGTAAACATTTTTTCCCAAAAAAACCTTTTTTTTTGTTCCCGTAAACATTTTTTTCCAAAAAAGCCTTTTTTTGTTCCCGTAAACATTTTTTTCCAAAAAAAACCTTTTTGTTCCCAAAAACATTTTTTTTTTATATATAATTTAAACTTAACATTTTTTTTATAATTTAAACTTAAATTTTTTTTAACTAAGTAATTCCATTTTAAAATTAAAACCTTTTTATATATATAATTAAAATATTAAAAAAATTAAAACATTTTTTTACATAATTAAAATATTAAAAAATTAAAACCTTTTCGTAAGGAACTCCTTTGCCGTGTCATTTTGTGTACCTTTTATTTTCTTTATTCCTGCATTTCATTTGCATGCTTGAGGTTGAGATGTGCTTGTGGTGGCCACAGCCCCACACTATTTTCCTCCCTCACTTCATTCTAAGTGTCATTACATATTTTCATATTCTTCATGTTTTCAGAAATGTTTCTTTGTTTCTTTATACCCTCTGCCTTTATTACTTTTCTTATTTTTGTACCTTAATTATTCCTCCATATAATGATTTGTCATATTTTCACATTTTTTTTACAGTTTTATCCTTCCGAAGGATTAGGTCCAGCCTTTTGGCCGCCGAGTCAATAGCCTTACCCCTTTAATGGATCAAACCCTGTTTAGCCTAGGTGTCCCGCCGTGGGCAAAATTGCTTTTATCCTAGTGTTATGCCAAAAGGGTCGCCGCACTCATTTTAGGGTTTCCCGCCGCGGAATCCCTAACCTAACCCTAATTCACTTAACAATTTACAACATAGATATTGGAGTTTCTACACTCCGCGTAAGCGTGTCCCTAAGATACGTTTATTCCCCATTGAGACCTTGACCACAGTCAAGAAGTCTCTAACCTCCCTTTTGAGGGGAACTACGATTACTCTGATTCCACTCCCGTAAGGATACGTAGGCACAAGATGCGATGTCTTGCCGAGTAAACTTAGAATTAACCCCTTAGGTTTATTTTCTCACTTTTAATCCCATTGTACATATACCTTAAGCAAATGAATAAAGCAAATAGTAAACATCTGAACAAAAGGTTCCTGTAGAGTACTACAGAAGTTTAGGGTGCTAATACCTTCCCTAAATTTAACCAACCCCCGAACCCTAGATCTCTCCCCGCATTGTGTTTACGATGCAAAATAGGTTTTCCCTCTTTTGACCTTTTCCTTCGGATAAATCAAAGAGCGGTTGTGAATTGAATTGCGATTCAAACTGATTAATAGTTTGTGATCCTATTTCCACCGCAACAGAAAATGGCGACTTCACTGGGGAGTATTCTTACTTTTGAGGGTTATCCCTAACTTGTTCATATTTATTACTATTTGTTTTACTATTCATTTGCATGTATATATTGTACTTTGATTTTGGGATGGTTCCTTGTGCTGTGAGATAGGTCCTAACCCGGATCTAGTGTACCTTAGGTAAATGGCAATAGACCAAGGAGACTGTACGACGTATATCGATACGGTTGATCTGGTGGCCATAGTTAGTGCGACTTCTTGGTTGGTGCTTATATTCCTTAAGTCAAGTTGAGGATAATATTGAGGCTGCCATATGTTGTCAATGCACTAACTGACTTTTAGAACCCTAGTTAACTCATCTTGGCCTTTAGAAAGTAGTGAGGTAACCGGCTTTGGTGCAGACTGAAGTTGGTTGACACTCGATACTACGCTCATTGAGATCTTAAACTTGGAGGGTTTTGGTTGGCAAGTAAGTTGCCTTCTGAACAACCACCCTTGTGAAGGATCAATGATATTGAGATCCCTTAGAACCTGGTTACTTTTGTAGGACATGATGAACCATCTAACTTCAGGGGAGGGTACTTGCCTTTGAACCTCATGCAAGCCTTTAACCTAAGACTTTGTGTGTTTTCATGCATTGCATCCATAAAGCATCTCATCGCATTGTATTTCATGAAGTTCAAACATCATTTATGGATATTGCGGGATACCATAAAAAAAAAATAGAATGAAAAAACAAGAAAAAGATTTCTTTGGTACCCCACGACATTCGTAAATGTTTTGAATTCCATGAAATCTTCATTTACATTCACATTTTAGCATCATACTTTTGCATTACATGTGTCTCCCGATTTCTCACACTCGGTTCTCTCACCTTCCAGTTCCGTCACCCTGAGTTCTCGGCACCAATACAACACCAGAGCTCAAACTCGGAAAAGAATGGAGGATCAGGCAAAAGAGATTGATCGCCTTAGCAATGAACTTGAAGACCTTCGAGGGGGTATGGGGCGTATGATGGAATTGTTACATGTCATGAATGCTAAGATGGATACCCAGCCCACTGTTGTTTCTGAGATTACCGGCGTTACTGTGGACCCTCCACCAAGTGTGACCGTAGCAAGGGACCCACCTTATGGTCTTGCTCCCGGTTTTGTGCCTCCTCAAGCCACTGTTCCGATTAATCAACCTGTTCAGCAAGCCGTGCCCTTGTTTTCTGAAGTTTCTAGGGGGGCTCCTATCTTTGCACCACCTGTTGTACACACTCGTGCGCAACCGTACTTCAATGAGACAGTTTTTGATAATCTTGATGAGAATGTTGAGGGTTATGAGAAACATGATAAGCTTCGTGAGGAAGTAAACACTATCGTCCAGAGATTGAAAAAGGTAGAGGGTGATCAAATTTTTGGGACCGCTGCAAGGGATGTTTGTTTGGTCTCAGGTTTGGTTATTCCCCCGAAGTTCAAAACTCCGAACTTTGATCGTTATGAAGGTGCCACCTGTCCTAAGAGTCATTTGATCATGTATTATCGCAAAATGGCTGCCCATGTTGAGAATGATAAACTGATGATTCATTGCTTCCAAGACAGTTTGAAGGGTGCTTCTTCCAAGTGGTATTTAACTTTGGACCAATCCCGCGTTAAGAGCTTTCAAGATTTATCTGACGCTTTCATCAAACACTACAAGTACAATATGGATCTGGCTCCTGACAGAAGACAATTGCTGAGTATGTCACAAAAGAATTCTGAGTCATTCAAAGAGTATGCTCAAAGGTGGAGAGAGACTGCTTCGCAGGTAGAACCTCCTTTGACCGAGAAAGAGTTAGCTGATTGGTTTGTCGACACAGTCCGTCCAGAATTTTATGAGAGAATGGTGGGTAGTGTGACTTCAAATTTCTCCGACATCGTTGCTGTGGGTGTCAAGATTGAATTGGGTATGAAGAGTGGTAAAATGACAAATAATCATGGCGCTTCTAAGGATCAGCCGAAGAAACCTCCGTATAGCTCCCAGAAAAAGAAGGAGGGTGAGACTAATGCTATATCCTCTGGTAGACCAAGAGAACGCTTTTATCGACATCTGCAAGGTTATGCTCAACCTCAAGGGTACCCGGTCCAATATGCTCAACAACCCTATGTGGCAGCTATTACACCTTCTTTCAATCAACAGGTTCCCATGTATCAACCTATGCAACAACCTCCTGTTTAGCCGCCTCCTGTCAACTACCTACAGGCACCCAATACTCCTGCTCCTCAACAGCCAAAGAGTCCGGCTCCTCGCCAGAATATGCCAAACAGAAGAACGTATAAACCTTGTCCGCCGATCCCGATGACTTTTACCGAGTTGTGTCCCTCTTTGGTCAGGCAAGGTCTCATCACTACTCGGGCTTTGGGTCCGCCTCCTAATCCTCCACCTAATCCATTACCTGCAAGTTACAACGCTACCGCTCATTGTTTATTTCATGAGGGTGCGCCCGGCCATGATCTAGAGAATTGCTATGCTCTTAAGAAAGTTGTCAGAAATTTGCTAGAAACGAAGAAGTTGTCTTTTGGCGATGCTCAGCTGAAGATCGAGACTCCTTTCGGGGTTCCTCACTCGTCAAGTGCAAATTCTGCAAAGCATGCTACGCCTATCAGCCGAATCCAGTCATTATTCAAAGGCCTAGCCCGCTTCATTTCAGTAACCCTCAAGGTGATATGACCGGGATCAACAAAGGATCTGGGAAATTTATTTTGAAGCAACGACTGAAAACTGTTGAAGATGTGACCAGCATAACTGGGGTAAGCCATGACGACTCACAGTGATCATGAACCAGACGTCCTTTCCATTGAGGCTCCGCCAAAGGAAACTGTTACTCTTGAATGCAAGATTTCATAAACATTTAGAAGGATTTTTCCGACAGTTCATTTGTTTATTTATATGCATTTCTCTTTGATTAAGCATATTTAGCATGCACGAACTTGTTTATCTTTGATGCAACACATATGTTTGTCTTGAATAAATCCATTCGCTTCACTCATTCAAAAACGTTTTCATAAATTATAATGCCAACTTTACCCGATCTCTTGTTCTGATGGAGAATTGGGGGGAGGATGACGAACCCAAAACGTCAGATTTCTTGTCGTATGCTTTCGATTGAAACCCGCTGATGATGTAAGGCATTGTTTCAAATCCCAAACACTGGAGATATAAGGATGTTAATCCCTAGTCAACCCTTTGAACCTTGAAGTAGGAGTTTTTCTTTCTTTTTAAGAACCTTCATCCTAACCTGGGGCATGGTAGGTTTCAGTTAAACCGATCGAGCGCTTAGATCCTCAAAAAGGAAGAGCAAACCTTCGAGAATTTATCCTTAGCATCTTAAGAAGTCCAATACAATGACTATCCCTCGGTTACCTAAGGAGTGGGGCAGTCACGAGCCTTTCAAAAGATTTACACAACTTGTGCATAAAGGAATATTCAAAAAAATAAGAGCCCGCTAAGTCAAAAACCTATGAAGGAGACTTAGGCAAAACTGGGGCATCCCGCTGGACTCCAAAGTCAGATCAAAAGACGTTGTCCAGGCAAAAGTTAGGGAATAAAAGCAAAACAAGAGGGTACAATAAATAGTCCCTAGTAAAGAACAAGATCGTGTAATAGGTGAGCGACTGCCATGTCCAAAGCCTTGATAAGTTCTCGACCATAGCAAATCCGCTTGAGATATGAGCGTTCGTATCCGGTTAACTGAATTAGGATTGGAGAACATCACGAAGAATGGGTGGGTACAAATATAACTTTGAGCCTTTATCCTTTTGTTTCTTAAACCGTGAACTGAGCCACGATACAACCTTTAAAAGACCTAATTGAAGTAGGACTTCGGTTGAAAGCATACTTGACAAGACCACGTTTCCTGACTCCTACGAGCTATGCTCAGAAAAAAATTCATGTTGGCATTATAATTAAAACTTATATCCTGACTAGTGATTTCGGTCACAAGTTATCGCGATATCTTTTTTCAAAACAAAAATTCAGGACAAATATATGTGTACATTGACAAGCTCAGGATAGGCATTTCAGGCATGACAACTTTGCTTGATATCTTAGAGATTTACATATGAACATAACCCGTGGAACTTGAAGATCCTGCTGAACAGGGGCAGGCAGTTTCCCAATTCGCTTACCAACGCGAGGCTGACGTTCTTAAGAGCTATTTCTCAAAGATTTCATCGTGACACGATTAATTTGTGCCAGTTACGTCGAGACCTGACGCATCTCTCAAAGAGTTGGAAAACAATGGGGCAACCAGACTCCGTGTTCTCTATAAAATCCTCTTGAGATGACCCTACCTCACAACACAAGTATCCTGGGGCACCGTGTTTTTTAAAGAAACAAATGGCGACTACTATAAGGTCCTGCAAGATCAAAACCATGGGATTTCACAATTTTTTCATGCACCCGATGGATTTTACTCACAGCGGCCTTCATACCCCAGTAAGCCTCAGTGTTGCAACAGACTCCTAAACTATTGCCTCATCATAGTCCCCAGAGAGACTATAAGCTGACAACTTTTTCTTGGTTAACTCGAAAGTGTCCCTCAGGTTTTCTTCTCCCCATGTGAAGACGTGATACTGTGCACCCAAGCGAATTACCTTCTCCCCAGAAAATTCAGAACTTTAAAACCAGAGTTGGTTCCACCATTGATCCTTCTTACCCATGATTGACGTATTGGTTGCAGAGAACGCAGGGTATCTCCGTCGAGATGTTTATTTCGTCTCTCGTCCTGTCTCTAGTCTGTTTCGTCAGCATACGCAAGGGCATAAGCATCACATGCCTATTTCATTACATATTCATTACATATTCATTACATACTCATTACATACTCATTTCATAACATCTTGCATAGTTACATACATAGACATTAACATACATTCACATTAACATATGCATCAACATATGCGTTAGCATTCACAGGTTCATTGTGTCTCTCCATCATTGGTTGTTACCGCCGAGTAACTGGGTTTGTCCATTCTCTCCAAATAGATTGTCAGCCCTAAGCATAAAATACATAGGTGTTTCCAGTTTCCCCACAGAGATCGATCCTCGTGGATGACGGTTACTTCAGCTATCTTTCCTCGCCAGGATAAGATATTTACCCTTCGAGTTCATTCCCTCGATGGAGTCTTGATTACCAGTCTTCTTTCTAGCTCGATCCTAGATTGAATCTCAGTCTTGTCGGTCGTCAAGCCCAACCGGACGTGCATTTATTTTGCACCATCTAAAGATTTTCACCATACCATGACAGATGTTCGACTGTTCTCGCCCGAGAAGTTTATCACTGTACCCGGACGTGCATTTATTTTGCACTATCTTTCAAGAAAATCAACTACAATCCTTTGCAGATACACGCCAGTTCGCGCCTGGAAAATATATCAGTACAACACTTTACAATCCTACATGTTACAACCTTTTACACTTTACATTTTACAGCATCAACATACGACATTTCTCACCTAAGAAGTCGATCATATCCTCGTTATGACTCGCAGCAAATGGCCATCTCCATGGAGCAGTTGGGCTTCCATTTACCTGCCGTCTTGAGTTTTGAACCAAATCGTATTCAGGAGAGCACGATCTTGAGTTACGGGAAGGTTTGAGCGAAATCATATTCAGGAGAGCACGATTCTGAGTTATGAAGAAGTTCATTTATCCTTTAGTAAAAGAAGGAGCGGAATCACATTCAGGAGAGCACGATTCTGAGTTATGAGGAAGTTCAGTTGGCCGTTTTTCAGGAGAGCACGATTCTGAAGAATGAAGAAATTTCAGGAACCGAATCATATTCAGGAGAGCACGATTCTGAGTTATGAGGAAGTTCGATTACCCAGTTTCATATTCAGGAAAGCACGATTCTAAAGTATGGAAAAATTCATTTACAACCAAATCATATTCAGGAGAGCACGATTCTGAAATATGAAGAAATTCAGTCATCCAGTTTCATATTCAGGAGAGCACGATTCTGAAATATGAGTATATTCAGTCATCCAGTTTCATATTCAGGAGAGCACGATCCTGAAGTATGAGGAAGTTCAGTTTACCCTTTTCATGTTCAGGAGAGCACGATTCTGAAATATGAGTAAATTCAGTCATCCAGTTTCATATTCAGGAGAGCACGATTCTGAAATATGAGTATATTCAGTCATCCAGTTTCATATTCAGGAGAGCACGATCCTGAAGTATGAGGAAGTTCAGTTTACCCTTTTCATGTTCAGGAGAGCACGATTCTGAAGCATGAAGAAGTTTATTTATCCTTCAGTAAGAGAAGAATCAGAATCGTATTCCAGGCGCCGACCTTAAATGCGAGAAGATTTATTTATCAGATAAGCAGCAGCCTCTTTATTTGAGTGCTTATCCATTTTTTGCACATAAGTCCCTTCCAACGATAAGTGACAGTTCTCCCTCGAGAAGCTTATCAGGGCAATTCCCATCAAAGTCCATTTATTTTGGCATACAGTCGGTCTTTACCCTGTATATTTGCTACGGAGTTCCGAAAAGTCCGTTTGATCCTGTCACGAGGGGTAGTTTACAGAAGCTTGGATGTTATTCCTTGCTCAATGCTCCAGCATTCTGTAATCGATCTTACAATTGTATGTGATCCAGTTTTATTTTTAGATTCCCCAGTGGAGGCCGTCTCAGAGGTACCATCTCCATTCGAGGATCTCGTTCCTTTTCTAAAAGTGACAATTGGTCATTCGCACCAGTTGACTATCATTTTTAGAATTCCCCAGTGATGTACTGTGTCTCAGCGCGTCGTTTTCCCCAGTGTGTTCTTCTCGTAGCATCTGTGTCGTCGTATTCGTCAGCATTTTCGCATTCATTATTCCAGCATACGCATCATATCATAGTCATGGCATCATCTGCATTAAGTCGTTCCAGCTTTGTCCATAGCATTGCATATCGCCACATATAAGGGCAAAATTTTCGGTTATCTATATTTAAATCCCTCCACCATGATTCCTCGAGTCTCCGCCACTCAAATCATCCGGTGTAGTTATTTAAATAGGGGCAACTGTAATACCCCAAATTTTACCCTTTCTTTTTTATTTTTATTTTAAATTCTTATTAACTTAATAAATTAACCTTTTTTTTAAATCTTGTTTTTTTTAACTAATAATAATTTAATTAACCTTTTTTATAACTTTACTAATGTTTTTTTATTAACTTTTTTTTTTTCTATTTAGTTTATTTATTTAAGTCATTTTAAGCTCTTCTTACTAACTTTTAGGATTTAGATTAAAATTTAACTTTTTTTTCTTTTCTTTAAAGAGTAAATTTTTTATAACCTTTTTTAAATTAATTTCTAACACTTTTTTTTTAATCAAATTCTAATACTTTTTTTTAAATAAAAATCTAATACTTCTTTTTAAAATTAAATCTTTTTTCTAACTTTTTTTAAATCTTTTTCTAACTCCTCTTTAAAGTTAAATCTTTTTCTATCTTTTTTAAAATTAAATCTTTTTTTCTAACTATTTTTAAAGCTAAATCTTGTTTTCTAACTTTAAATCTTTTTTTTCTAACTTTTTAAAATTAAATCTTTTTTTCTAACTTTTTTAAAATTAAATATTTTTTTCTAACCTTTTTAAAACTAAATTTTTTTTTTCTAACTTTTTTAAAATTAAATCTTTTTTTCTCTAACTTCTTTTTAAAATTAAATCTTTTTTTCCTCTAAATTCTTTTTTAAAATTAAATCTTTTTTTTTTTTCTAACTATTTTAAAAATTAAATCTCACCTTTGTCACTTTTTTTGTTCTTTATTATTTTTACTCTAAATTTTTCTATCTTTCATTAAAAAAATGACAAAAATAGTTTTTTATTATTATTTAATTATTATTTTCGTATTTTAATTAAATCATTTTTTAAAATATTATTTTTTTCACTTTTTTCTAAATTATTCATAAAAATATCCAAAAAATCATAAAATAAAAAAATATTGAAAAATTTTGTTCCTTTTATAATATTTTTTATTTTAGGAATCAATAGGATTATTAGTTTTTATTTTAAGTTTATTTTAATTATTTTAAATTATTTAAATTTTATTTTTTCTTAACTAATTATTTAGTTTGGGCTTTAAAATGGGCTTTAGGGACATTATTGACAATTTGGTGTTAACCCTAATTTGTTCCCTATATATACATGTGTTGCCTTGTTGGAAAAGAGGAGGGAATGGAAAAAACCTAAGAGGGGTCAGAAGGTTTTCTTCAGAAAAGAGGGGAGAGAGGGAGAAACAAAGGAGATCCCCAGAGAAGAAAGGCGGTCGTTCCCACAACTCGTTAGAAGGATTGGAGCTCTCCAGTGTTCCCTTATTCAAACCTTTTTCACATTTACCGAAGCAAACCTCCGCTTCGTAGGTTAAATTACTAAACCTTTTGCCTTTTCATGTTTATGTGCATATTTTGCCATGTTAATGTGTTTAGGTCCGTTAAATTACTAAATCCTTTGCATTTTTCATATTTATTTGCATCCTTGCCATGTTAACCTTCATTGTTGTTTAGATCCGTAGATTTTGATATGTATGAACCATGATTGTGTCGTATAGGATTGTTTGCATGTCCATTAATTGTCTGTTTGCATTTGCAATTCTATTGTTATTTATTTTTTTTTTTATCAAAACATTTTTTCCCAAAAAAAAACCTTTTTGTTCCCGTAAACATTTTTTTTCCCAAAAAAAACCTTTTTTGTTCCCGTAAACATTTTTTTCCCAAAAAAAACCTTTTTTTGTTCCCGTAAACATTTTTTCCCAAAAAAACTTTTTTTTTTGTTCCCGTAAACATTTTTTTCCAAAAAAGCCTTTTTTTGTTCCCGTAAACATTTTTTTCCAAAAAAAACCTTTTTGTTCCCAAAAACATTTTTTTTTTATATATAATTTAAACTTAACATTTTTTTTATAATTTAAACTTAAATTTTTTTTAACTAAGTAATTCCATTTTAAAATTAAAACCTTTTTATATATATAATTAAAATATTAAAAAAATTAAAACATTTTTTTACATAATTAAAATATTAAAAAATTAAAACCTTTTCGTAAGGAACTCCTTTGCCGTGTCATTTTGTGTACCTTTTATTTTCTTTATTCCTGCATTTCATTTGCATGCTTGAGGTTGAGATGTGCTTGTGGTGGCCACAGCCCCACACTATTTTCCTCCCTCACTTCATTCTAAGTGTCATTACATATTTTCATATTCTTCATGTTTTCAGAAATGTTTCTTTGTTTCTTTATACCCTCTGCCTTTATTACTTTTCTTATTTTTGTACCTTAATTATTCCTCCATATAATGATTTGTCATATTTTCACATTTTTTTTACAGTTTTATCCTTCCGAAGGATTAGGTCCAGCCTTTTGGCCGCCGAGTCAATAGCCTTACCCCTTTAATGGATCAAACCCTGTTTAGCCTAGGTGTCCCGCCGTGGGCAAAATTGCTTTTATCCTAGTGTTATGCCAAAAGGGTCGCCGCACTCATTTTAGGGTTTCCCGCCGCGGAATCCCTAACCTAACCCTAATTCACTTAACAATTTACAACATAGATATTGGAGTTTCTACACTCCGCGTAAGCGTGTCCCTAAGATACGTTTATTCCCCATTGAGACCTTGACCACAGTCAAGAAGTCTCTAACCTCCCTTTTGAGGGGAACTACGATTACTCTGATTCCACTCCCGTAAGGATACGTAGGCACAAGATGCGATGTCTTGCCGAGTAAACTTAGAATTAACCCCTTAGGTTTATTTTCTCACTTTTAATCCCATTGTACATATACCTTAAGCAAATGAATAAAGCAAATAGTAAACATCTGAACAAAAGGTTCCTGTAGAGTACTACAGAAGTTTAGGGTGCTAATACCTTCCCTAAATTTAACCAACCCCCGAACCCTAGATCTCTCCCCGCATTGTGTTTACGATGCAAAATAGGTTTTCCCTCTTTTGACCTTTTCCTTCGGATAAATCAAAGAGCGGTTGTGAATTGAATTGCGATTCAAACTGATTAATAGTTTGTGATCCTATTTCCACCGCAACAATATGCCCTCATCAATTAAAGCCTGAATGCCTTTCTTCAAATCCTCACACCCTCCAGCTAGGGTCCAACAGTCTAAGCAATACTCGTTACATCCTGGGTAAACACCCCCTTGTAATAGCCGGCTCTTTATCTCGCTCAGCGGCGTCTTCAAATCTTCAACATTCATAACCAAATTCAACCCTTCCTCAGTTAGAATGGCATTTGCCCCATGATTAGGCATGGGTTTCTGCACTATATTCGGCCCTGCCGTTCCGAAATTGATAGTCTTATTGTCCAAAAGATCCTGCACAACATGCTTAAAAGCATGACAACCCTCTATATCGTGGCCCGGAGCTCCAGAATGAAACTCACAGTGTCGGCTTGCATCGTAACCAAACGGGGGAGCTCCTGTTATCGATGCCAGAGTTCTTTTCTCTACCAGGTTTAATCCCAACAATGTCTGCAACAAATCGGCGTAGGTCGAGGGAGGCTTCTCAAACATTCTTCTCGGTTTACTACCCTGGAATCTTCGCTGAGCCTGCTGTGCACCCTGCTGAGGCTGCTGCTGCTATGGCATTGGCTGTTGCTGAACCGGTTGTTGTTGCTGGAGTGGTTGCTGTTGATACGGGATAGTAACACTTGCCACCTGCTGCGGCTGACGATATTGACCTCGTCCCCTACCTCGGCCTCGGCCTCGGCCTCCAAAGACTGCGCTTGCCTCGCCCTGACGGCGCCCACCATAAGCTTTCCTATTACTGCCGGATGCAGTTGATTCCTCGACTTGGAACTTTCCTTGCTTGATGTTACGTTCAATCTTTTCTCCCATCAGAATCAGGTCTGAAAAACTAGCCAGAGACGTGTGAAACAGCATATCATGAAACAGACCTGTGAATGTGCCGACAAACATGTCATTCATTTCCTTATCTTCTACCGGAGGACGGACCCTGGCAGCCATATCGCGCCACCTTTGCGCGTACTCTTTAAAACTCTCCCCCTTCTTTTGCGACAGCCCGGCCAGCTGGACCCGATTGGGTGCCAAGTCGCTGTTATACTTGTAGTGAGCTACAAATGCCTCTGCTAATTGCTTCCATGTCTTGATATCAGTTGGCTCCAATCCCATGTACCACTCTAGGGAAGGGCCCGACAGACTATCCTGAAAGAAATGCATTAGCATCCTTTCGTCAGTTGAGTATGCATACATCTTTCTGTAATAAGCTCGTACATGCACCTTTGGACATGTGTCTCCTTTATACTTGTCAAACGCAGGAGCTTTGAATTTAATTGGCACCCTCAAGCCAGGTACCAGCCCCATTGTTGCCATGTCCAAACCCACAGCACTCTGGTTTAGGACTCCCCTCATCTGCTCTTCCAGCATTCTGATCTTCTGGGAATCATCCATCGGCCCTTCGAAACCTCCACCGGAGAAAGCGTCTTCCTGCTGATCTTCTTGCCACATACCGTTTCCAGCCCCATACCCATCATATCCATTATTACGTCCAGCTCTGATCTGATTCATCCCCGGACCTCGGCCTCTGTTGCCATACCCTTGAACACCTCCAGCAGGACCAAAAGCCATAAATCCAGTACCGTTTCCGTTTCCAAAGCCTCCGTAACCCTGATTGGTCGTGCTATAACCATCCTGCCCAAAGCCTTGAGCATTAAAGCCATACTTCCCAGTGTTATCGAATCCCTGATCGTTGAATCCGAATCCAGCATTGACGAAGCCGTTGCCGCCTAGATTATCACCCAAATTGACATCACCCAGCCCAACGTTATGGACAGCAGTCTCATTTCCAACTCCGACGTTACCATTTACAGCAGCGGTAGCGTTGTTGACATTAGCAGCGGATATATTGACTACAGGTGGAGCCACTGGCGTGGGAGTGCCGTCTCCATGAACAGTATCGACCCGTACAGACTGATGATCCTCGTTACCATGACCAGCGTTTCGAGCCAATAGAGGTTGGACCATGGCCTGCAAATTCTCCTGTCCTTTCGCAATAGCTTCCATGGTCTGCATGAAGAGAGCGAGCTTCTCGCGCACATCTTGCATCTCGTTCTGCATTTGATCCATGATTCTTCGACAGTTGGTGCGGGTAGAATAGCGGTGCGGGTGTTGATCTGCAATCCTGGAAAGTACCTGGTGCAGAGCAGGAAATAAGACACTATTCAAAGATTACCTGTAATGCAATATGAATATGAATGCAATGCAATGTATCTGTGCATTAGGGAAATTCATTCCCCCCAGTTCTAGTGTGAAGGTGCCAGTGCAGTGACAGTGTTGATAATAGGAATACCGGAGCTGGATTATAGAAAGCCTCATATATTGCAGGGAAAAACCAGAATACAATGTCGCTGAGAGTACGATAAGAAGGCATGACCTCAACCAACAATCCTGGCGATGGTCAGCATTTATGCAAATAAAGCACACAAGTTACTACAAGTTACTACATGGAATGATCAAATCCTCCCAAAAATCTGGTACTCTTCTATCAACTTCTTGGTCTCTGGGTGACTTGGTCGATCAAGCAGCCCCTCAACAAGTTGGTTTCTCTTCTTAAGAACACGGCGTACATCTTCAGCAGTTTCTTCCCATGTTGCTTCTCCGAAGCAATCTTCTAGCTTTCGCTTTTGGGACACCGCTTCATCTCTGGATTTGATTGCTTTGTTCAGTGCATGCTGGACACTGTACCGGGTCATCACTTCTTCCTCACACTTCTTGATGCTAGACTTCAACTTTTCTTCGAGGTCGGAGACTTGCTGCTTCAGCTTATCTTCTCTCATCTTATTGTTGGTGAGAGTGGCGTTCCAAGTCTTATTGCAAGAGGAGATTTCTCGGTGTGCTGCGTCGAGCGCCTTCTTTTTGGCTTCCAGCATGTCATGGGAGCTCCTGAACTCTTGCCCCAGACGTTCGCGCTTCTTCCTCTCCTCAGTCAACTCAGCCCCTAATCTGTTCATTAGCTCAATCTGCTGTTGGAAAGCATATACGGCCTTGTTCTTCTCACTGCGTACTTGGGCTAACTCTTGCTCTAACCCTTCATTGATCTTCATCAAGGCTTCTTTTTCATTCACAACTTGCTCGTAGGCTTCCCGAGAAACAGTAGTTGGCTCTGCTACCGGAATAGGATCAAGAACTGGTGCATCTGGAAATGGCATCCTCAACTGACTAGCTCTCTCCCGGATCCAGACCCTGTAAGGGTCATAGGCCTGACAATCATTCTTCCCTAGCAACGGCTTCCCTCTGCGGTTAATACGCGTCCAGGCATGTTGCAACTTGGCTAATAATTCCCCCTTCACATCACCTGTGAAGTACAGAGATTCCTGTACTTCTTCCTCCTGCGGTGGATTCTTCAGCGCATATCCGAACTGACGAATGAATAGAGAAGGGTTGTAATTGATACACCCTTTTCTTCCTATCAGCGGCACATTAGGGTACCCAGAACAACTGAAGATGAGCTCAGATCCCAACAGGTCTCGATCAAACCACGCAACATCTTCGGAATATAGCCTCATCAGGCGCTCTGACCAACTGGCTGAGGTTGCACTGTCTACAAATGGTCCCTTCATGGGGAGATGACTTTTGAACCACATATTCAATAGAGGAGTACAGCAGTACACAACTTTTCCCCTTCGGTTTTCGTTCTTGTAGTGCAATGAGTGATAGAAGTCTCCGATCAACGTTGGCACTGGGTTGCCTGCAGCGAACAGATAGAAAGCATCCAAGTCCACAAAGTTTGGCAGGTTAGGAAACAACACAATTCCATAAATGCATAAAGCCAAAATAGCGTTGAAAACCACCCAACAACCGCTCTTGGCGTACTCTTGAGCCTTGCCGACCAGAAAATCTAGAGAGAAACCGGGAACCCCAAGCCAAGAAGTCACTAATAACTCAGCAGCATTCATATGCAAGGCTTTGGCTAAATCCTCCAACTTAGGCTCAGCAGCAGAGTGAATAAAGGGAACCTTGTTCTGCACGGGAAGCTCAGTAAACTCCACATACTCCTCAATGGTGGGTCCTAGAATGAAGTCAGCAAAAGTAAAGCATCTCAAGGCGGGGTCATAGAACTGCATCAAGGTGTATAGCCCGTTCATCTCATCAGCAGTGGGCTTGCAGACTAATCTCAGTAATCTCCCATGACTCATTCTGAAGCTCCTCCTAACCTCCTCATCAGCGAGAGATATCAGACCAAGCAAAGAAGTAATATCAGGTGAAGGCAGCTTATACGCAACTATTTTCCTTAAACCAGCCATAATCAATACTCAGAAGTCAGGGCACTAGAACCGGGGAATATGCAAATGCACCTGCAGCACAGACACATGTTAGTAAAATGCAAGTGGTAATGGATATGCAGACAATGCAATGCAAGTAACATGCAACAGGGACCAAAGCTGTAACTGAATAGCCTGCACCCAATCAAGAAAGGTCTTAGATAGACCATCCAGAAGTCATCAAACCCTGGTCTCAGATAGACCTAAAACAAAGCTCCAATACTGGTCTCGGGCAGACCTCAAACCATAACTCCAACTGGTCTCTGGTAGACCTCAAATCACATCTCCAATTGGTCTCTGACAGACCTCAGAACTCTCCAACTGGTCTCTGCCAGACCTCAGAACACATCTCCAAATGGTCTCTGGCAGACCTCAGAACACCTCTCCAAATGGTCTCTGACAGACCTCCTAACTCTCCATAAATACCCAGGATCTCTGATCAAGAAATAACCGGTAGTCTGAAGGTCTAGTTACCTGAATAACCCCAAACCCTCTCACAGGTGGATGTCCTAGTAACTGACAAAGGTATGGCATCCTATGCGGTCGTCGGCGTCACAGACTTTCAGGGTTGATGATACGATTCCCAGAAGGAGTGGCATCATCAAATCCTGAAGAGGCCTCACTTAGCCAACTTCCAAATGATCGGTTCCCGGAGTCGACAATTCAGCTGACCAACAACCCCTTCGACCCAAAGGGTAGAAAAAGAAGCCAACCAGAAGAACCTCGTCCGAGTGTAGATTTCATGAGACACTAATGCAAGCAAAGCCGGCACGCGCCCACTACTTTCTACTCTAATTCTAGGTGCACTCAAGCCCAGGTCCGGCTTCTCACTCAGTATCAGAACACCCATCACACCCCAATACAGCAATAATAACAATATATATAATGCTGAAAATAAAGGTCAGAAATATAAATCCATACAAAATCCTCGACGGGAAAACAAGCGTTAGGATTGACTCTCTTAAGGGACGTTGGATCCCAAATGCATAAGAACTATCGCAGTCCTTAGCAGCCAGGGGACGTTGGGTCCCCAGCAGAGTCGCCAGTTGTCGCTACTGCGAAAATCGGCGCCGGCTGAACAGAAGAGTCGCCACCGTGCGTTATTTATCCCACGGGAGGGAAAGGGAACGCTCAGAGTAAACCTCGCACAACACGGGAAAGGTATGGTCATCGCAACCAAAACCTGGATTCGGGAGTCGGTTACGCAAGGGGAAGGTATTAGCACCCCTCACGTCCGTCGTACTCGACGGGATCCACGCTTTTTTTCGGGTATGGATTGTTATTCTATCTACTCTACAGGTCAAGGGTTAAAAAGAAAATAAAATGAAAATAAAAATGACTCGGCAAAGTATCGCACTTTATGCCTACGTATTCCCGTCTGGAACGAGAAATCAGAGTCAACGTAGTTCACCTACCTACGGGAAAGGAGGGGGAGGTTGCTCGCTAGGATATCGCATCCTATGCCTACGTACTTCCACACTACATGGAAGATCAGAGCAAACGTAGTTCGGGCCACGTACGACACAGGTCTGTCTTGGTTGATTTTATTCCTTCTGAAAAAGGTTTTCCTTGATTAGCAGTCCCGGCGGACAAAAATGACGTCTTGATGAGTTCACATTCTTTTACGGAAGAAGTGTCTTTTATTGTGTTTGAAATCTTTATGTGTTTTTCTGTTTGTTTTGAGGAAGAAGAGACAGAACTCTAACCTACGGTTGCGAAGGGAAACAAACTAACCTAATGTTATCATGCATGGGTTAAAACCTAATGTCTATCATGCTCCTCTCTTGCACAGAGGGAAACAGAGATCCTACGGGATAGGCAGAAACAGAAACAATAACATATATAATAAAGCAGTAAAATGCATGGATGCAACAGTACAAGCGAGGCAAGGGAGTCCCACTCAACCTCGAACCTGGAAAACAATAGGCAAAAGTGAACAGGCTTCACTTTCAACCCAGCAGGGTAAACAGCAAACAATACAGTCCGGAAAACCAATCAATACATCAGCAATGAAATACAACAGCAAAAGAAACAGCATCAGCAGCTCTGAATCAACATCTGGCTTCAAGTCATCTCCACTCAGTTACAGGCTTCAACAAGTATCAATCTCCATCTTCAGGATCTTCAGGCAAGGGCTTTGATCATCTGTTTTCCATCTGCAATGGCTTTTCTTCATGTCTCAGGCTAGGATGAACATCAGTCAACCAGATGAGGTGAATGAATGTCAGCCAGTTAATTACCTACCAAGGGTGGTTCATCAACTGTTAACATTAAACAGAAAGTTTCCTCTCAAAAGTTCTATCTTTCAAATATATTCACTGATCCTTCCAAAGGAAGGAGGTGGATATTTGAAAGAGACTTTGAATCATAGAGAAAGGATAGAGGCAAACAAAGCCATCTATGTTTGAGAAGCAAGCTTTCTAATCTAGAGCTCTGCCTAGCTCCTAAACCCTAGTCTCCTCAGCATCTGCTAGCAAGAATCTCCTCCTCAACTCTGACAGTTGATCTTCAATCTTTGGATCTCCAATGGTCTTCCTCTCCTCAAATCTTCAGCTCTCCCAAGTCCCCAGACAACCCCAATACCCAAGCAAGCAAGCAGTAATCCCCAGAGGGCACACCACACCAGTCAATCAGATATATACAGAATATTAATAGCAGTAGGGGAATCCTGACTTTTTCTAAGGGATCTAATAACTATCCATAGTCCCTATAGTCCCATAACTAAACTAGTCAAACCCTAAGTCCTAAGGGGAAAGAATCAAATCTCCTAAGTCATCACCTAAAACCCTAGTTTCATTCATGTTGTTCAAGCTTACATTAAGAACCTAAAATTAATTTCTAAAAATGGGAACTAAAATGAATCTACAAGTTCAATGTCTAACCTAAACAACCTAAAAAGAATGGATGAAAAATATGAAAGTATCTAATAGAACAAAAATCAACAAAATCATGTATGAAATGAAACCATTTAAAATGTCATTTATTTAGAAAATATGGGAAAAATATCAAATAAAAAATAAAATGCCATTTTTATTTTTTATAATTTTCTAGACATCCTAAAGAAAATAATGCAAAAAGAATGAATTAAAAATGATTATTTTGCTATTTATTATGAATTTTATAAGATGCATGAAAAAATTAAAGAAAATAAAAGAAAATATAATGAAATAAAATGGAGGGGGTGAGAAAAGCAAGAAAAACAAACTAAGCGCGTTGGGCTTATTAAAATGGGGGGTGTGGATAGCGCTCTGAGCCCAATCCCCCAACTTAATGAAACACTGCGTTTGGGATTTCAAAATCTCCCACCAAAACTCAGATTAAATGAGGGCCGTTGGATGATATTCCCAGTCAAGAGTCAAGGCTTCATCGTGTGGCTCCTGGTTCGTCTTCTACCTCCAGCCATCTAGGGTTTCAGAAACCCTCCCCATGCACGATACTTCCATCTCCTCATGCTCACTCCACACGCCATGAAAACGCACGACATAAAAAGCAAAATTCATCCATTTCCTTCCCTCTACAAGTCTCTAACCATAGTTTCCATTAAAACTCAAACAACCAGCCAATTCGATAGGTGGAACAGATGGAAACCACCATTAATGCCTGACATGAAACCTCTCCAATTCTTCACAAAACTTACCCTAAGCCAATCTACACTTCCTCATGATCATAACATGCTATTCTACTAACACTTTCATGCCTTAATCCAAGAGTTAAGAACTTCAACAGAATTACCACCTCATGTTCAAACTTCATGAAACCTCTCTAAAATCACCACAACTAGTCATCTACCTATGCTTAACCGTTCTATGATATCAAAACCCTAAGATTCTACATAAATTAAGCAATTCGAACAGAATACCAACCTGGTGTAATTCTTTGATACAGGTGCTAAGATCCTCAAATCAACTGCTTGTAATGAGGGAATGTGATCAGTAGGCTTGGTGATTCCTTCTGTATGCAATCAAAGATGCTCCAAAGCTTTGAATCTCCTAGTTCCAAAATTCTTGCACCTTGAATGATGATGATGAGTAGCACGGTTTCTTGCTCAATTTGCCAAACAAATGTGTGGATTCTGATCCTTGTGAGATGATAATGAAGATTGAATCAAGAATGTTGAAATTTGGTGAGAAATTGATGGAGTTTGAGAAGCTTATGCAAGAATGAGAAAATGGATGAAAATTGAAGCTTTGAACAAATGGGAGCACCAACCCTTGCATGATTCAGCTTGCATGAATATATAGGTGATATAGGAACCTCCTAGAACATTGGAGAAGTTTCCCTTACACTTTTCCTTTTCAAATTGGATTATGTTACTTTTAATTCAAGCAACCATGGATAATTCACAAATCATGACCTAAGCTCAAAATTCCACTTTAGCCAATGTCTTTAGAATGCTTTTTCCATTCAAAATGACCTATGATTTTGCATCATTTGGCCAAGATATGAAAAATACCATTTTTTAAGCCATTTTCCTTCATTAAATTCACCAATTTTGAAACCTTGTGCTATGGACATTTCCAATCTCTCATGGTCACTTTTATAGACTCAAAATGCCATTTGGAGCAGGTTTGATGTTGTAAGTTTTTCCATTTGAGGCCTCCTTGTATGCGTTTTGGACATAGGTTAAAATGACCTGTAATTCACAAATGACCAAAATACCCTTTGCTTGCCAAGACCATAAGTTGAGTTCCACACATCATATGAAGGAATACTATACCATTCTAGAAAGCTAAGACAATTAGGAACAATTCTTATGTTGACCAGAAATTCATTTGAAATCTCCTTGAGGGGTAAAAATTGCTTGGAAGTCAAGTCACTTTCACAGATAAAATTTCAGATACCTCAGATGACCTGTAACTTGCAAGGACCATAACTTGAGTTCCATAAATCTCCTTAATGTCTTCCACCACTCAAATTAAAGGTCTTGAGATCCTCTACAAGTTTCATGTTGGCCAAGGATCCATTTGAAGCTTGCATTTTGACTTATCTTGCTTGGAAATTTGACCTAAACTAGGGGATTTTACATAGAAACCCTAATTTAGAACCTCCTCTTCTCCTTGATTTCTCTTGAATTCTTCTTGGCATACCACCATATCCTCTTCTATATGTCAAATTATGAACCCCACATCTCTCCAATAGCCCTTAATGCCTTTCAATCAATCAATTGAACTAGGGTTGACCTAGGGTTGACCCAGATGAAACCCTAGTTGACTGTCTTCAACTGCAATTCTTGTGATCACCTCAACAACTTGCTTACTTCTCCAAATGAATTTCTAAGCCCTCTCATGATGTCTAGATGCTCTCCATGCCTTCCATTCACAGCTCACAACCCCCTTGTTGACCCTCAGATACCCTCAGATAGGAGATAGACTCAGGGCTTGATCTGCTGAACTCTCTGCTCTCAAATTCTTTTCTGATGACTTGAATGAGATGGAATTAAGATAATAACCTCTTGATAGGCCTCTAGAGATGAGAATAATGATTGGTCCCCCTGTTGTATGACTTGCTATGCTTATGCTATGCAGATGAGTAACCTATGTACATGACTCTATATGCAAATGCTAATGACATTGAAACATAAACCAAGTGAATAAGGTTGGGCAAATTTTAGGGTGCAACAGGTTGCATCAGACCAGACGATTTTTGATGTTCCACTTTCAATTTCTGACATGTCAAACAAGCATAAACAAAACGAGCGATATCTCTTTTCATGTCAGCCCACAAAAATAACTTTTTCAAATCATGATACATCTTCGTAGCTCCTGGATGGATACTCAGGCTACTACGATGTCCTTCGTCCAAAATTGACTTCTTCAGCTCGTCATTATCCGGCACACAAATTCTGCCTCGAAATTTCAACACACCTGCACTATCCAACTTGAAATCACTACCGGAGTCACTTCTTACTTCTTGCATCAAATGCATAAATTTCACATCCAACTTTTGATTTTCTCTAATCATATCCAAGAAATCATTCCTCACTTGCTACTTGCCCAACATCACACCATCAGTCGAAAACTCACACACCATGCTCAAATCTCTGAACTGCTCAATTAGCTCCATCTCTTTCACCATCAAAGCTGACATATGAATTGTTGTCCTGCTCAAAGCATCCGCAACAGCATTCGCCTTTCCGGGATGATAACTCAAGCTGAAATCATAATCCTTTAAGAATTCTAACCATCATCTCTGCCGCATATTCAGCTCTTTCTGATCAAACAAATACTTCAAGCTCTTATGATCACTGAACACCTCAAACCTCGAACCAAAAAATAATGTCTCCAAATCTTCAACACAAAAACCACCGCAGCCAACTCAAGGTCATGAGTAGGATAATTCCTTTCATGCACCCTCAATTGCCGCGAAGCATAAGCTACCACTTTACCATTCTTCATAAGAACTCCGCCTAATCCCAACCTAGACGCATCATAATACACCACCAAAGGCTCACTCGGAGTCGGCAACACTAACACTGGTTCCAAAGTCAACCTCTTTTTCAGCTCCTCAAAACTTTCCTCACAGGCAGCATCCCACACAAAAGCTTGGTCCTTTCTTGTTAACTGAGTCAATGGCAATGCTAATCTAGAAAATCCTTCAATAAACCTATGGTAATACCCTGACAAACCCAGAAAGCTTCTAACATCCGTTACCGTCTTCGGTGGTTCCCACTGTAATACTGCACTCACTTTTGACGGGTTTACTGCTACACCATCACTAGAAATCACATGCCCCAAGAAACTCACAGTCTTCATCCAGAACTCACACTTCAATAGCTTGGCAAACAACTTGTTATCCTTCAACACTTGCAAAACGATCCTCAAATGCTCCGCATGCTCTTCTTCCGACTTAGAATAAATCAGTATATCATCAATGAACACAACAATAAACTGATCCAAATAATAATGGAAGATCCGGTTCATATACTCCATGAACACTCCCGGCGCATTAGACACTCCGAAAGGCATCACCGTATACTCATAGTGTCCATAACGAGTTCTAAACACCGTCTTCTGAATATCACCATCCTTCACTCTGATCTGATGATAACCCGACCTCAAATCAATCTTACTGAACACACGAGCTCCCACTAACTGATCCATCAAATCATCAATCCTTGGAAGAGGATACTTGTTCTTGATGGTCACTTTGTTCAACTGACGGTAATCGATGGACAGACGCATACTACCATCCTTCTTCTTTACCAACAACACTGGAGCTCCCCATGGCGACACACTCGGTCTGATAAACTTTCTATTCAACAACTCTCCAATCTGAGACTTCAACTCGGTCAACTCCACTGCCGACATCCTGTACAGCGCCATAGAAATAGGCCTCGTACCAGGTACAAGATCAATGCTAAACTCAACTTCTCTCTTTAGAGGCAATTCAATAATATCATCAGGGAACACTTCCGGAAATTCATTCACCACTGCCAACTCTTCCAATAACACCTTGTTGTCAATAGATAATGATGCAAATAAAGCAAACACCTTAGCTTCTTCTTCCAACAAAATCCTCAATTCCTTATTAGACAAGGAATCCGCCAATGCTTCCTCTTTTGGAGAAAGAAACAATAACACCTTTCGAAAACAATCGATGTAGACTCGGTTGAACTCCAACCAGTTCATACCCAGAATAACATCTAAACCTCCAAGTGGCAAACAAATCAGATCTACCCCAAAATATCTACCGAAGATAGTCAGTGGACACTTCAAACACACCAAAGAAGTAGTCACTGAACCAATAAAGGGAGTTTCAATAATCATCCGCCGCTCAAGAGTAGACGGCACCAAGCCTAATCTCTTCATACAATCGACAGAAATGAACGAATGGGTTGCACCCGTATCAATCATAGCAGTCAAAGGAACATTATTGATAAAACAAGTACCTTTGATAGCACGCTCTTCATCTGCTGATTGAGTTCCCACCACAGCAAACACTTTACCGCTAACCTGAGACATCTGAACCTTCTTCGGCTTCTCACAATGAGTGCTAATATGACCTTTCTCACCACATTTATAGCAAGTAGGCACATTAGTCCTGCACTCCGCCATCACATGGCCTGGCTTCCCACACTTGAAGCACTCATTTACCTCATTAGGACAATTATTAGCACGATGCCCCGCGACACCGCACCGAAAACAGCTCAAATCCACAGATGCCCTCCTCTCTCTGAACTTCTTATCAGCAACAGCCTTCTACTTTCCCTTACCAGCCGGAACGCTGTAGGGAGTACCACCAAACCTCTGCTTACCCTTATGATCATTCACCGCCTTATAGTGTGCAATCCTTACCCTGTTGTCATTATCATAAATCCTGCTTCTGCTCACCAGCTCAGGGTAGCTCCTGATCCTCTAACAAGCGATCCCCATCTTAATCTCCGGACGCAGCCCGTTCTCAAACTTCAAACACTTAGAAGTCATTGCCTCATCAGTATTATAGTGGGGACAATACTGTGCCAATTCTTCAAATCTAGCATCATACTCTGCTACAGATAGGTTACCCCGATTCAGTTCCAGAAATTCAATCTCCTTAGCACTTCTGATGTCTTCCGGAAAATACTTCTCCAGAAAAATCATCCGAACCACCTCCCAAGTAATGGCAGTTCCCGCAGCCTCCAATCTCTGGCGACTGTTGTCCCACCAAGCCTCAGCTTCACCCTCCAACATATGAGTACCGAACCTCACCTTCTGCTCATCACTGCATCCCATGATCCTGAAGATCTTCTCAACCGCCTTCAGCCATTTATGTGCAGCTTCAGGGTCTAAAACCCTCCTTCAAACTTCGGTGGCTTATTATTCTGAAACTGCGTCAAATCTTTGAATTGTGCACCCGCAGCCAGATTCTGATTGGCAACCACCTGCGCCATCGCTTTCATAGCTGCCGCCAAAGCAACATCATTCCTCCCTGCCATACTGCTCAACCAAAATAACACTAGGTCAAAAGACACACAACCTCTGTCCTAAGGACAGACTCAAAACACTACACTGGCCGGACGGACCGACCTGCTCTGATACCAACTTGTAACACCCCACTTCCCAAATTAAATAAAATGCGAATAAATAAATTAAAAATATCAGAGTTTCTCTTCCAAAAGTGGGATATTACTTTTCACAAAAATTTCCACAAAACATTTCATGAAAAGATTTTCAAAATAAGCAGCGGAAAAGAAATTTGTCACAACATATATACATATATGTACACCATCTCATACATCATGTTCGGCCATCCGCCCAAAATATATAAAACATCATCAATGAATCCATCAAAATGTGATACGACACAGAGTATAAACAAAATCATCAAACAGATAAATAACTCCCAAAAACACCGTGTTACGTATCAGAGCATCCCTACGACTCGACTCGCCACAATCCAAGCTAGCTACGCACCTGGATTGTCTGTACTTTCGAAGAAGCATAAACCATAACAGCAACAACAAGGGGTGAGAAATCACGATCAAAATATAACGGTAATAATCTACATGAATAAAAAGGCAGACAACACATAAACATCATTCATCATACATTAATCCGGACCTACTGTCCCACGCCAACAATGCAACATATGCAACTCGACACAATGATATACGGTACCGACTTAAACTCAGGATAGACCACTTACGCTCCATCCGAGACATGATCTATCCCTACGACGATCCTCCTTAGCCCATATAATCAATTTCAAGATAGATCTCTTACGCTCCATCCGAGACACGATCTATCCCTACTACGCTCCTCCTGAGCCTATATAATCATTTTCAGGATAGATCGCTTACGCTCCATCCGAGATACGATCTATCCCTACTACGTTCCCCATTTGGAGCACGAGTGAATCACTTATGCTCCATCCGAGACATGATTCAACCCGTCCACATGCTATGCAAGACACCAATGCACACAACAAATACAAGCACCCACGGTGCACACGATCCTACTCATCCATTACCATACACCACACACACACACACACACACACACACACACACACACAGATATATATATATATATATATATATATATATATATATATATATATATATATATATATATATATATATATATATATATGCATATATTCTACACATCACCACATACATGTATCATGTCATACACCAATCAAAATATCCATATCAAACGATTAACATGGAAATCACCTTCCAACACCACACATACACTATCCCTAATTCAACATCAATCTCCTAATCAATCACGACCAACAAGGGTCCAACAGCACAAGAGAACAGAACATCACAACACAAAAATACAAAACACTGTCATGCTCGCTGGCTCACTCGCTAGGAGGAGCATCAGCGAATGCTCGCTACTTGTTTGCTCAACGAACTCCCTAGCGAAGCCAGACAGTGGCTACTGGAAGCACTCGCTACCCAGTTCGCCTACCGAATCCCTAGAGAAGATTCGCTACTCACTCGCTCAGCGAAGCAGCTGGCGAACGTCTGCGATATCAGAAAAATAATACTGCTCAGAGTCGGCAAAATGCCCCGAACTCAACCGACTCTACTCAAACCAGTTCTCATCACATCAAACCAATATTCCACAATCCAATTACAACATCTATCCTCGATTTAGCTCGATTAAATTTCAGCTTTACTCATTTCATCAACTTCGGCATAAACTTCGAACTACCCGGAAACCCCCAAAATTGATCAAACAGCACATGCAATGGAATCTACATATCATTAACAACTCAGAATCACAACACCAAGTAAAACATAATCATCAAACTTATGGGGGTTAAGGGAAATCCCCTTCTACCTAATATTCATGCATTCTACCAATTTTAACGGATTTCCCCTACCTCAAATGCAGTTTCGATCAATGAATCTTCAAGAATTGCACTGCCAAGCTCACTTCTTCTTCCTCTTGATCGCACTCTTCAAGCTTGCTCTTCACTTGCTAGACCGTGTTCTTCCTTCCTTCCTTACTCGTGTTCTTCCCTTCCTTTCTTTCTTCCAAAGTGGCACTTCTGCCCCTAATAACCCAAAATTCTCTTTTTAATTCCAATAATAATATTAATCCTCATTTTCTTCTTTTTAATCCAAAACAATTCCAATTAATAAAATCTTCATAATATTAATAATAATAATAATAATAATATCAATATTAATATTAATTATCCATTATTATCATTATCAATTATATAATATTAATATTATGTTCCTTATATCCTCAACAATCCCCACACAAGGCATGCTGATAATAAAATAACACGGGAAAAACTTAAATAATTAAAATGGGCGTTACAAAAAACACAACGTATTGAGCAATGTTATCAACTAAAACATCAATGTGGTGGAGCGGAAAATCATCCTTTGGGCTTGCTCTATTCAGATATCGGTAATCGATGCACATCCTGACATTTCCATCTTTCTTAGTTACACGAACAATATTGGCGACCCACAGAGGGTAATTAATGATGACAAGAAAGTCAGCATCCAAGTTCTTTTGGACTTCCTCTTTGGTCTTGACTGTCATATCAGGTTTGGTTCTCCTCAACTTTTGCTTCACAGGCAGAGATTCTTCTCGAAGTGGTAGACAATGCACCACTATATCGGTATCCAACCTTGGCATATCCTTATAAGACCAAGCAAAGACATCTCTATACTCACGGAACATTTCTTCCAATCTTCTCTTGACATCGTCTTTTAATGCAGCCCCAACTCTGACTTCTTTCTTATCGTCTTCAGTGCCCAAGTTGACGACTTCAACCTCCTTTTAATGAGGCAGAATAACCATTTCCTCTTGTTTCATAAGTCTGGCCAGTTCTTCAGGTAGGTCACAATCTTCATCGGTCTCTTCTTTGGCTTGGTAAATAGGGTTATCAAAGTTATATCGAGCCATAGCCAAATCTAGATCGATGGTATCTGAGATGTGAAACCTGCATGAATGATGTTTTATGCTCATTATGATATGCAAATAGACACAAACACATTTCCATTTTTCTGTTTAAAAATAAAAAAAGAAAAAAGGATCAAAATATTTGAATGCAAAATGGGCGTCTTTCATTCATGATAAAAATTTGAAAATAAACAGAGGGGCCTTATAAGGAAAGCCACTACGTCTTGGGGAGAACATAGGACCAAACATAATAAAAAATAAATGAAAATTACTCTTCTGATGTAACTTGGATGATTTTCTTCATAGTTCAGTTGCAAAGCCTTTGCCCTGGGACACACGGACGAATCCAAGCATCCATATCACAATCATTGTCTCCTTCGTCATCCTCAACGACATTTATCCTGTCAAATATAACCCAACCACTAGTAAACTGAATAGGTCCTCTGTACTTAGGAGGATCCCTAGAATAAGATGGGCTATATCCCAGACCGAACTTGTCATGTTTAGCAGGAACATCAAGCACATGGCCCCATTTCTGGGAAGACCCAGATTCCACTATAGCACGGGCTTACCTGAATAACGACATCAAGACCTCTGGACCTTTAGCTTCTACAGGAGGCTTCTCCTGAATCTGCACAGTTTCAAAAGCTTGGCAAAGAGTCCCGTGGATTTCACCGTCCACTTCCACATATTTAAGGACGATAACTGAATGACCATGATATCCTGCTCTCCGCAAAATAGTAACCACCTTCCCCTCCACCATATACTTCAATTTTTTATGCAACATAGAAGTAACTGCCCCAATAGAGTGTATCCAAGGCCGATCAACTAAACAACTGTAAGCTGGCTGGATATACATGATATAAAACGTTGCATCAAAAATCTCCGGCCCCACCTGTATGGGCATAATGATCTCACCAAACACCAACCTCTTAGAACCATCGAAAGCTCTCACAACTAAGTCGTTTGGCGTGCAAATCATCCCTTGAGTATCCAGCTTCATCAAGGCCTTCTTTGGTAGTACATTAAGGGATGAACCTGTGTCTACCAAGACATGAGACAACATAGCCCCTCTGCACTCCATAGATATATGTAGAGCATGATTATGGTTCCTCTTGGAAGGAGTCAAATCCAAATCTATAAAACCCAACCCATTTCCAGCATTCACATGAGCCACCACTCCTTCTAGCTGATTCACTGAAATCTCTTGCGGCACAAATGCCGAATTCATAATTTTTAACAACGAGTTCTGGTGTGCCTCAGAGCACAATAACAATGAGAGAATATAAATTTTTGACGGCGTCTGGTGTAAATGATCTACAATCCTATAATCACTTTTACGAATAAGCCTCATGAATTCTTCAATATCCTTTGCAAAAGAATCTTTGTCAACTTGTTGATGCATACCTTCTTCTACCACAACCTTACCTTTACCCTTATTATTTCTATCAACATTAGTTTCAGGTGGAGAGAAAACTCTGTCACTCCTGGTTATTCCCTCTAATCTGCCAATGTTTTCAACAGAAGTGCCTCCAAGCGATGCCCCCACTAGCTCTTTATTTTTCTCGTTGCAAAACACCTCTGCCCCATAATTCTAAGGAATAGCCTTGGGGCTTTCATAAGGTATTGGTCCTGGAGTAGTAATAATAACCGGAGCTGACCTTGGCGGTGTTGAGATGTTAATTGTCTGGTATGGAATTGAAATTGTTGTAACCTCATTCTGTTCATTATTAATCTCCTTAACCTCTTCTTCTCCCACAATCCTATCAAACTGTAAACAACCGTCATCAATTAAACTCTGAATATGACTTCTCAAAGAAATACAACCCTCTAGATGCACAACACATTCTGCACAGCGCTCTAAATAACTCGGATAGACACCTCCTTTTAGCAGTTTGTCTTTTATGAAGCTCAAAGGCGTCTTTAATTCTGCAACATCAATTATCAAGTTCAGCCTATCTCCTTCAATAACAGCGTTGGGTCTAGCCACCCCATGATTTGGCATTGGGTTCTGATTTACATTGGGGGTCTCATTTGTGAAATTTATTGCTTTTTAGTCAAGTAAATCCTAAACCTTATGCTTGAATGCTTTACAGTTGTCAATGTTATAGCCTGGAGCTCCAGAGTGGAACTCACACCTAGTGTTTTCTTCATAACCTGGCGGAGGTGTACCAGTGAGTGGCGCCAAAGTTCTCTTTTGAATAAGTTGTAATTGTAGTAGATATTGCAAGAGCTATGATTAAGGCATGAGAGGCGTGTCAAACTACCTGTTGGCCATCCTTCCTCTATCTTGGTAACAACGAGGCGCAATAATTTGTTGCTGCGGTACAGTCGGGATAGCTATACTAGAAACTTGTTGTTGACGTTGATGTTGAGGTTGATGTGGCACCCAATCTCTATTTCTATAGGCTGATACAACATTCATGTCACCTTCTCTCTTCTTCGGGTTCCTATTGTATACTTCATTCCTCCCGACGAATGTCCTGCCCCACTCGGTATCTTTCTTGTCTTTATCTCGTTCTCTACTCTTTCTCCTACCATTACCAAATCTGAAAAGCTTCTAGACATGCATCCAATCAATTTCTCATAATATGTTTCTGGCAAGGTCGCCATGAACATGTCAATTACTTCACACTCCACTATTGGAGGTTGTACTCTAGCTGCTAACTCTCGCCACCTCTAGGCGTACTCCTTGAACCATTCGTTATTCCTTTGTGACAAACTTTGCAATTTCACCCTATTAGGCGCCAAGTCACTTTTATATTGATAGTGGCATACAAATTCTTCTCCGAACTCTCTCCAGCTTCTTATATGTGTCCTTTCTAGACCCATATACCACTCAAATGAAGGACCCGACAGACTGTCGTGAAAGAAATGCATCAAAAGTTTCTCATCATCCGAGTATGCTGACATTTTCCAAAAATAAGCCCTAAGGTGCACTCTAAGACAAGTCATCCCTTTTTAATTATAAAAATATGGTACTTTAAACTAAGGGGGAATCCTAACCCCTGACACCAGTCCCAGATCCGACATATCGAGTCCCAAAGAATTTTGGTTCTCGAAGGCTTTCATCTTTTCTTCAAGCAGTTTAAACCTCTTATCAACTTTGGTAGGGAGACACATATTTAAGTCTCTCATTGAAAACACATCCTCCCAATCATTCTCTTCCCAATGGGGACCTCCAGCTCCGTGTACATCGCCACACTGCCTTCAACACCAGCTATATGAATATCCTCCCTGATGACCTCCGCTCGGAGGGTTAACTACAATTAGAATACCGTTGACCTGAGGAACATTGCCATCAACTAGAGGAGGGTTAGAAGTAGTCCATCCGTGTAGTACACCATTACGGTTCACTCATGCTATCAGTGGTTGAACTAAAGTTCTCAACTGCTCTTGCCCATTAGCTACACCTTGCGTCATCTCCATGAACTGCGCCATTCTGTCCCTGACCTCCTGCAGCTCCTGTTTTACTTGATCCATAACTCTCTGTTGATTCCCTCTTGTAGAATAACTGTGGAAAATTGGATCTCCAATCATCTTAACTGTTGAAGAAAACCAAGAAGAGATAAGATTGGAAGCTCCAAGAACACTGGAAGTATTTTTCGGGAGTGTTTTTGTCTTATCCACAGGGATTAGTGCGATATGAACGCCATTCAACATTTTCCATATTTTTATGCTTTTTGTTAAAAAAATTTGGTTGAAAAAGGTTCAAGGAACCATGGATAAAAGCAGAAAATATAAATAACGACCGAAATATAAACGAAGCCTTGTTGGGATTAGATTTCATCAATTGATAACATATGCATTCTTCTGACCAAATTAAACACAACGCAATCGTTCGTCTAATATCCTCACGTATCACTCACGACATATCTTATCTCTAATGCAACGTCGAGAAAACAACCATGTTGTCTCATTGGTGATCTCTCTACCAACATAAACACAACATAGAGCATTAAGAACTGATACTCGCGCAAATGCTAAGCCTAAATCTATCTCTAGTATTTAGGACCTAACAGGTAATCATCCTAGTTACAGATCTAAAAAGTGTATCTCTATCATGATTCAAATCAAAGATAAACAGGTAAACAAAGACAACACCCATATCCGATAAACGACTGTTTTTCATTAAACACCATGATCAAAATACATACACACGCTTAACCCTTTTTACATGTATTCATCTAATCCGCCAAATGTCGGTGAACATCGTTCTTCATCACTATTATCACATACCCACACAATATCATATTGATCCTACCCATGCTACCCATGCTACTTAATCAATACAACACCATAGAAGATACAATGAATATCAACTTCAAAACCATGTCAAAAGTTTGTTCATTGATAGATAAAAATCTGAGATTAAAGATGTGAAAAGGTTTTATCAAGACCCACAAATCTGCAATCAAAGATAATCAATCAATAGAGAATCAAAACTAGTTTACAAACATAAATTAGATGAAATACATAAGGTATCAAAAGATTACAATCCAAACCCAACAAGAGATCAAAGATCTTGCCTCCTCCCTCTTAGGGTTTTGTGTTTCTCTCTCTAAAATAGATGAAGAGAGATAAGTTCTGCTATCTAAATATGAAAAAGTGGAAGAATGACCTAAAAAAAGCAAGAAAATCCTTAAATAACACATTCTGGATCTGTCACGCTCGCCTAGCAAGCAGATCCTTCACCAAGCGAACAACAAGTTAGGCACGTGAGATGCCTCTGATCTGTCAAAACCTCCCCTAGACTTTTCCACATGCTCGCTAGGAAAGCAATTCCTTCGCCTAGCGAAGGCTTCGCTGCCTGTTCGCCTAGCGAACTTTGGTCCTTTTCGCCTCTGTCCGAGTCTGGGAGTGTTCGCTAGGACTTTGCCACCACTCGCCTAGCGAATGCTCGCTGCCTGCTCGCTGCATGTTCGCCTAGCGAAGCCTGCTATTGCTTGCATGCTCTCTTGGTTTCCTTGTCCATTTCTTGTGTCTTACTTTTCCATTTTTTGTGTGCCTAATTCCTGCACAATAGCACACAAATCAAAGGTACCAAGAGCTTTTCACAAAATATTGCAAACTAAACAAAGCAAGAGTGGTTTGCAACACTTTCATGACAAAAATGATTGAAAGACGCCAACATTTGGTAGATCAAATAAGTGAAATTTGACGTCTAACAACTCTCCCCAACTAGATTTTTGCTTGTCCTCAAGAAAAGTATGCCTCTCATTTCCCAACAAGAGGATTTGCTCAAGACTAAGATTCACCCAAGAATGGATAAAATTGGCTCAAACACAAATGATGCAACAAGCAATGGTTTTAAATGTTTAGAATCAAATAATACAAAAGAGCTAAATTCTTAAAGCAAATATAAAGCCATGTATCAATCAACAACAAAGTTTTTCATGAATGAGTCACTCTATCTCTTTTCTTCGAATAAGGATTGAAGAAATTACGCGTTTGCAACTGCGGGGACAATTTCACTCAACTAACAAACAATGCCAATATCAATCCAATTCATACAACATAAAACAATCAAAAGTGAAAATATGGAGGCAAGAAGATCACTAAGGTCTTTAAGGTTGTAGCTTGGTCGGATTTACAAACAAGGGTCATTTCTAAGGCCATTGAAACTAAATTGCCGATGTAAAAGAGACATTCACTGTACACGTTATTTACACATCTCAACTTTATTCCATTTGTTTTTCGATTGCAAACCTTCCCAACCCTTATTTCACAACTTATTCTTTCACTATTTTTCTTTTCCAAGCAAGCATTCTTTTTTCTCTTTTTTTCTTTTTTACATTCATATTCACATAACAATTTTTTCAATGCTTGCTTGAATTTTTCAAAAGTTGTAGCAACCTACTATCTTTCTTTTTCATTCTTCCCAACTTGAATTTTACTCAAACTTCAAGTGAATGCTCTTGGCTTTTTATGGAAAAGAGGACAATTAAAACAAATTCCAGGGTTCAAGAAAATTTTAGAATCTCACAAAATTCAGAATGAGATTTACATTTTTAGGCTCAAAGGGGTTAACAAATTTTCTCTACCCACGGGTTAGTTGTATTTGGACATAGTTGTGCTCAATATAAACAAGTGCCTTGATCATTTCTAATGCTTCCACAAATTCACAATGATAACAAGATAAAGCATAATCATATGAATCAACAAAGTTAATCAGTAATCCAACATTTAGTAAACAATGGAAGTTTTCTCACAAATTGTGGTTTTTGGTCCTAAGTGAAACAATCATTCAAACAAGTTGCTAAAAGAACAAATTGCATTTGCACAAAGACTTAAGTTCTTAAGCATTCTAAAATTCTAAACAAAAGAAACCGTGTACCTTGACAATATTCACTTGTTTCATACTATCATCGCCATCCAAACTCGATCAAAGCTTCATTGAATACTTTTATACCGATAGCAACCACTCTAGAAGGAGTTTTTGTCATTCCTGAACACACTAAAGAAAACATAAAAAAAACAAATATATACAATATATGCAAAGCTTAAAAATATAGAACCGTCGCAATGCACTTCAATATCTCAACACCAATCCCCGGCAACAACGCCATTTTGTTGGAAGTATTTTTCGGTAGTGTTTTTGTTGTATCCACAGGGATTAGTGCGATATGAACGCCATTCAACGGTGTCCATATTTCTAAGCTTTTTGTTCAAATGTTTTGGTTGAAAAAGGTTCGAGGAACCATGGATAAAAGCAGAAAATATAAATAAAGACCGAAATATAAACGGAGCCTTGTTGGGATTGGATTTCACCAATTGATAACATATGCATTCTTCTGATCAAATTAACCACAATGCAATCGTTCGTCTAATATCCTCACGTATCACTCACGACAGAGCTTAGCTCTAATGCAACATCGAGAAAACAACCATGTTGTCTCATTGGTGATCTCTCTACCAACATAAACACAACACAGAGCATCAAGAACTGATACTCACGCAAATGCTAAGCCTAAATCTATCTCTAGTATTTAGGACCTAACAGGTAATCATCCTAGTTCCAGATCTGAAACATGTATGTCTATCACAATTCAAATCAAAGATAAACAGGTAAACAAAGACGACACCCATATCGGATAAATGATTGTTTTGCATAAAACACCATGATCAAAATATGTACACACGCTTAACCCTTTTTACATGTATTCATCTAATCTGCGAAATGTTGGTGAACATCCTTCTTCATCACTATTATCAGATACCCGCACAATATTATATTGATCCTACCCATGCTACCCATGCTACTTAATCAATACAACACCATAGAAGATACAATGAATATCAACTTCAAAACCATGTCAAAAGTTTGTTCATTGATAGATGAAAATATGAGATTAAAGATGTGAAAAGGTTTTGTCAAGACCAACAAATATGCAACCAAAGATAATCAATCAATAGAGAATCAAAACTAGTTCACAAACATAAATTAGATGAAATACATAAGGTATCAAAAGATTACAATCCAAACCCAACAAGAGATTGAAGATCTTACCTCCTCCCTCTTAGGATTTTGTGTTTCTCTCTCTAAAATAGATGAAGAGAGATAAATTCTGCTATCTAAATATTAAAAAGTGGAAGAATGACCTTAAAAAAGCAAGAAAATCCTTAAATAACACATTCTGGATCTGTCACGCTCGCCTAGCGAGCAGATCCTTCTCCTAGCGAACAATAAGTTAGCCACGTGAGATGCCTCTGATCTGTCAAAACCTCCCCTAGACTTTTCCACATGCCCGCTAGGCGAGCAATTCCTTCGCCTAGCGAAGGCTTCAATGCATGTTCTCCTAGAGAACTTTGGTCCTTTTCACCTCTGTCCATGTCTGGGAGTGTTCGCTAGCACTTTGCCACCACTCGCCTAGCGAATGCTCGCTGCATGTTCGCCTAGCGAAACCTGCTGTTGCTTGCATGCTGTTTTGGTTTCTTTGTCCATTTCTTGTGTCTTACTTTTCCATTTGTTTTGTGCCTAATTCCTACACAATAGCATACAAATCAAAGGTACCAAGAGCTTTTCACAAAATATTGCAAACCAAACAAAGCAAGAGTGGTTTTCAACACTTTCATGACAAAAATGATTGAAAGACGCCAACATTTGATAGATCAAATAATTGAAATTTGGCGTCTAACAAACACCTTTTATGCAAATGAAAATGATGATGCAAAATGCAAGCATGTATATATGATTTAGGGAGATCTCCCCCTTGATTCTAGCTCCACAAATAAATACAAAACAGGATAAAGGAATGGAAGAATCACAAGCCTCTTTCATAAATAAAATGAGAATGAAAGTCAACATCAGCAGGAAATACGGCTGCGTACAATCCTACGACCTCATCCAACAGATCTGGTGATGGTCACAATACAAGACAAGAACAAAAGAAAATACTATTGGAATATTGTATCAACTTTCTTCAACCACTATCATTCCTGTGATGGATGTGAACTTCCTCCAGTAGCTCGTTTGTGTTTGGATGTTCAGGTTTTGTAATCAACTCCTGTATGAGCAAGTCTCTTCTAAAGATAATATCTTTCAAGCCTTGAGCGTAGTCCTCCCAAGCATCCTCTCCAAAGGCATCTTCAAGTCTTGGTTTCTTCAATTCTGCCCTCACCTTGAGCTCCCCCAATGCTGACAAGGTTTCTTGTAGTTTCTGTTGAAACTTCTTCATCTTTGACTTTGAACTGTATCTTCAATCTATCTATGAAGTTCATCCTCCCTTCCCCTATTAGCAGTTAATGCAGTGTTTCATTGATCATTGAACTTAGATATTTCCATGTAAGATTTATCCAGTTCTTTCTTCTTATGGTTAAGGATACTATCAATACTTTTTAAATCTTGGCCAACTCATCCTCACACCCAGATCTCTTCAGCTAACTCCTTTTCCACCTTAGTTAAAACTTTTGTCTTTTCCTTTTCTAAGTAAACAACGTCATTCTTGTCACTCTTTAGTTGACTATTTTCTTTTTTTAATTCTTCATTTTCCTTACGCAATTCTTCTTTTTCCGCCCATATCTCGCTTGAACTAATGCCTTGATTTTACAGATAGAGTAATGGTGGTAATAATTTTTGTGATTGGGATTTAGAATAAACTATTGGCACCCTGCATATCTTGCTTGAACTAATGCCTTGATTTTACAATTCTTTGAATTTGAAATAACATGGTTGAAGCCACAAATGAATTTTCCATATGAACAATACACTTAAAATCGACTTTGAACACCTTTGTACTCTCCATTAAACAATCTTGTAATGAATTAAAGGCTTGGATCAAAAGTGAATCAATCTTGAACTTTCAACGAACAAACCGTCTTGAATTTTGCTTATAAGACCTCGTCAAATGAACATCTTGAATTGACTTAAACCATGAGGCCAAACTTGGATATTTTGCAACTTGATTTCACTGCATGAACTTGAATTCACACTAAAATCATAATTGAGAAATAAGCTGAAATTTGATAATCATCCACCTTAAAGCCATTGATAACTTGACGCGTCTTGATAATCTGATCCACACAACAACTGACTTGAATAGGCTCATAAGCCCTAACTGAATCGTCAATCACACATCATCTAAATTAATGCACCCTAACCTTGATTATGAAATAGAACTTGTCTGGCCAAGACTAGGTCAAACCTAACTGATCTACAATCAATACTTGACTTGACAAACTTGGAATTCAATTATGCACAGCTTGACCAACAAGCAGAAACAACATTTTTTTGGGATTTTCTGAATAGCAGCTAGTGGGCAAATATGCAGATGAAAGTATATACATATAACACAAATTTGGGGTATGACAGATGCCCCTATCTAATTGGCTTAAACTTAGTAAGATGAACTACAACAACGTTCATTATTTCAAGGTAGAAGACGATTAGATATGAATAAAATTGTGAATTTGTCAAAAAAGAAAGAATATGCTTAGGAGATGGAAGAGTAAATCAATGTCAACCCTCGAGTAGACACAGAGTAACTTGCCAAGGTTGTTATCACCAAAAGGATGATAACAAAAAAAAATGACACCAGAAAGAGGCAGACATATCATCAAAAGGATGATAGTAAACACACACACACACACACACACACACACTCATAATTCGGACACCAAAAGGATGGCAAATCTATCACCAAAAAGATGATAGAAGACACCCACATTCACACTTCTTCCCCTAAACATTGTTATCTTTTTTATTTTATTATTCTTCTATTATTTTAATCAAATAAATTTAACTAAAAGTCTATTGAACCCCCAAAAATCACACAACACATCCTATCACCAAAATATTAATTAAAGTATTTTAAATCACCCAAATAATTATATAAAAGCAAAAAATTCAATTAAATACATTAATCGAATTCGGGGTGTTACAAATCTCCCTCGCTTAAAGAAATTTCGCCCTAAAAAGTTACCTGAATGAAATAGTTCCGAATAATATTCTCTCATTCGACTTTAGAACTACCACGTCACACTCCTGCCAGCAGGTCCTCCCTTTACTACCTTCATCGAAGAAATCTCATTGCCTCTCAAGTGCTTCACTTTATGATTCTCAATTTGTGAAGGTGATTCCTTAACATTCAAATTCTCTCTCACTTGCATGTCATCCATATGAATCACATGAGATGGATATGGAACATACTTCCGAAGTTTAGACACGTGAAACACACTATGAAGATTTGAAAAAGATGGTGGTAAAGCAACTTTGTAGGCCACTTGTCCTACTCTTTTCAAAATATGATAAGGACCAATGAAACACAGTGCAAGCTTTCAAGATTTCAAAGTAAAACCAACACCAGTCACCAGAGTGAATTTCAAGAACACATGATCCCCCTCTCGAAATTCAAGTAATTTATTCCTTTTATTATGGTAACTCTTATGTCTTCCCTGCGATACTTTCATCTTCTCCTGAGTCATCTTGATCTTCTAAGTAGTATGCTGAATGATTTCTTGTCCAAGTACAACACTTTTACCAAAATCATATTAATACAAAGGTGTTCTACACCTCCTACCATGAAATGATTCAAAAGAGGCCATTCCAATGCTAGAATGGAATTGTTATTGTAGGTACACCTGATCAACATAAATATCCCACCTACTTCCTTTCTTTAACATGAAAGCTCTCATCAAATATTCTAAAGAGTGGATGGTCCTCTTTGTCTGACCATCCTTCTACGAATGATAAACATAACTCAACTGCGATCTAGTTCCCAAGACTTTAGGAAAACTCTTCCAGAACCTCAAAGTGAAACTCGAATCTCTATATGAAATAATACTCAAAGTAATATCATGCAAACTGACAATCTTCACGATATAAACCTCGACCAGCTTCTGAAACAGATAGCTAATCTTTATTGAATGAAATGAGACAATTTAGTCATCTTATCCACGACAACCCAAATCAAGTAGCTTCTTTTAGAAGTCTTAGGAAAACTTGTCATAAAATCCATATAAATGTTGTCTCATTTCCACTCCGAAATACTCAACGGTTGCATCAATCAAGAAGGTTTCTGATGCTAAATCTTTGACTTCTGATAAGTTAAACACGAATAAACAAACTTGGCAACCTCCTTTTTCATACCTGGCCATAAAAACATCTTATTCAGATCTTGATATATCTTGGTAGGACCATAATGAATACTCAAAGCACTTCTATATCCTTCCTCAAGAATTATCTTCTTAAGCTCTAGCAATTCTAGCATGCAAACTCGATCGCGGAACCTCATAACACCATTCTCATCAATTCTGAAACATACCTTTTTACCTTGATTGATCAAAACTAATTAGTCAATCAATCCCAAATCGAGTTTATGTCCTCTTCAAGAATAACTGATTGCGACTTTCTATGTCTAATACAACTTAACTGCAAGTGCACAGTCTATCGCGTAGTAATAAAAGATATCGATCCCACAAGGACTCGTAATCAAACTAGTGTTCTTGGGAGTTACTATGTTTAGCTAGGTAGATAATGTTTAAGGGAATAGTTTCTATCACTAAAGGGAACTAAAAACGTTACTTGAATTATAATTACGTGAATCGATATGCAATAATTATGTTCTTCGAGGATTCGACAAGTTACCGGTATATAAAATATTTTTCAGAATTTATTTAAGAAGAAAATAGTGATTTAAAGACTTTCGTCTCACGATGGTTGTTGACGCTAGTCGCAACTCTAAGGTGGAACGTAGTTCGGGGTTAAAATCACTTTTTGGAAATCTCTAAGTTCTAATCTATTTTAAAGTGCTTTCGCTGTTATTAAAACAAATGCCTAGTGTTTACTATCTGGTCTTACCGCAGCTGTCGCTTGTTGGTTCGTACCTTAATTAATTTCCCACTGTCGTGGAAAAACTACTTTTAAATAAGTTCTCGCTTTCGCGACGAACGTTTATTCAGTAAATAAGTTTAAACACTCAGACCATAAACAACTTTTTAAAAAGAAAGTTTTCGACCGGTTATTAGCAAATCCCGTCTGAATTATTATTACATATCGATTACTCTGATTTAGCTAGACATGGATTTGGGAAAGGTAAAACATAAATAAAAACAGAAACTTAGAACATTCATATTACTGAGAATTAAAGTTACAATTAACGAAATAATGAAAAAAACCTGTAACGTATCCAATTTGCTTTTGGCCAAATCCCAACGATGTCGGCAGGATTATGTCTTCAAACCAATAGAGCGCACAAATGAATATTGTAGAAAATGGAATACAGGAAAAAGGAAAGGAAACAAAAACAACAAGACTGAAACTAAATTTGCTCTGGAAAATAATTTGGGCAGCACTTCGTTATCTGAATGCGGCTCTCTTTCTCAGCTCCCCTCCTTCTCCTTTTATAGAGGTAGAATTCTAACGGTTGTAATTTGAAGAAAGTGGACTTGGAGGTAGAAAAATCAGGGAGTAGTGGTCCATTATTTGGGACTTGGAACTGGTATTTGCACGTTCAATTGAAGCTGTGCGTTTTTGCCTGCATGACGGTCGTCATGGTGTGTGACGGTCGTCACCCGTGTGACGGTCGTCATGGAGGTGTGACGATCGTCACAGCAGCAAAATGTGCATTCTGCGTTTTTCATGTTGTTTTCATCTGGTTTTCGTCCATATTTCATCTGTAATTGCTTCTTTTCTTCATATTGCTTTGTTTAGACATGATCATCAAATACCTGCAAAATATCAGACAAATAACATGGAAAGAACCCGAAATCGGATTGAAACCAGTCAAACATTAGTTGAATTATGCGTCAATATATATATACGATTTCGCGTTATTAAACTCCCCTAAGCTTGAATATTTGCTTGTCCTCAAGTAAAACAGGAAAAAGTCGGCAAGCACGAGGCAGCTTCCTCATTCAGAAAGTTGGGAAAAACCGGGATTCTAAATAGGAACAAAACGAGTACGGTGACGACACTTGACTATAAGTCTTCGGAGTTCTCCTTTTTATGCAAATCGGTCCCAATCATGCTACTGCATCTCGGTATCAAGGTTCCCGCGTAAAGTTTACCCTGTTTGTTCTAGCGCAATCACATTAAGCCCGTTGTCCATACACTTTCATGGCAAGTCAACCTGTTAGTGAATATGATCTCATTGCTATTTTGATCTTTTCATTGCTCATAAGCTTATACTATTGATTTTTCAATGAGTTTTTGTATCGTTGGGTTAAATGCTCGGGTGAGGAGCACCTAACTTAGAGGGAACATGACTCTATACTTGGGCTATATGGCTTTCTTTTCATGATTTTTTCATCTTTTTGGAGACCATACACTTATTTACATCGGTCGCTCGCTTAGAAATGTTTAGGATGGTGCTGACTGCTTGTATAAACTACTTGGGGATGAGTTTGCGTAGAAACTTGAAACATTGATACACGTAGGTAGTGAAACTGACTCGCATAAATCGGAGGTCTAAGGTGTCAGGACGGTACTGGTTTTGTTAGAATTTTCGTCTAGGAGTTTCAAAACTTGGTTTGAACTTGGGCGCATTCTCGTGATGCTTTTGCTTTTGAGGAACGACTGGAAAATTTTGTTTATCTCGAAATAAAGTGGGGATGTTTGCGTAACGGAGGAAGATATATAAAAGAGCTTTTATTTTCTAAAACGTGAAAATGTTTGAATTGAAATTACAGAATTAAAAGTACAAGGGAATGGGAAATAAACGCTCCGCTCCCACACTATCTCCAATAGTGTCCCCACTGATTTGAAAAAATGCGAGAGGGAAATACAAGAGAAATGAAAATACAAGAAACGGAAAATATAGTAAACAAATAAGGAAAGAAATAACTAATCACGGCCTCTGCCTCGGTCACGTCCTCTATCGCGTCCTCTACCTCTGGCTTGGTCAACTCGGGCCTCATAGTTCAGTGCTCCGGTGTGATAGACATAATCGCGGAGTCCTTCGAACTGTAAGGTAAGATTCGCCAAGTTCTCAGTGATGGTTTCCTGGCCGGTTTGGAGTTGTTGCATTTGGGTCCAATGCCAAGCTTCGAACTGCTCTACTCGCTGATTCTGTTGCTGCATCATAGCGAGTATCTGGGCTTGCTGGTCGAGGGATCGGCGGAGGTCTTCTTCAGAGTAGTCGGGCTCTGGACGGTGGCGGCGGCGACGGTTGGATGTGCCTTCAGAAGGAAGTGGTTGTGATGCCTCCGGTTGCTCAGTTCTGTCTAACTCATCTTGAATTTTGTCACCAGAACCTTGGGTGTGGGTCTGAGTTGGAGCAGCGGTAGCAGCAGGGGCATTGAGGTCAAAAATCCAGTTGGCACGATCCTGTGGGTGCATCCGGGTGCGTGATGGCATGATGATACTTCTGACGGTTTTGCCACGCACGACCGGGTGGTACTTTCCATCAGCCCTGGAACGGATGAGGTGAGAAGCTCTGCAGTGGTCGGTGTCGAGGAACACCGAGGGAATGGCATGGAGATGCTGGAGGCGGTCACCGAGGTTCAGCCCGAGTGCAATGGAGGTAACAATCCCGCCAAAGTAAAATGGCTTAGAGCCACGGTTGCAGTTGGCCTGAATGTGGGCCAGGAGGAACGGAGCGGCGTTGATGGGCTCGGAATGGAACACACAGCGGAGAAAGAAGAGTTCTTTTGAGTTCACCTTATGGTTGCTATCCCGTGCGAATATGGTGTTGCTCAGTGCTCGGTGGAAATACCGGATGGTCGGGTTGTGGATGTACGTTGCATGCAGAGAATCCCAGCCGTCGGCATTGATTCCTGTTAATTGGTACCAGAGTGCAAAGGCTTCGTGCTGAAACTGTTCGGTGAGGCGGCGGTGAGCATTGTCGCCGCGAGGGAATTGCAGGATGTCGGCAATCTAGTTTTGGTTCAGTTGATAGTTCGTGCCGAACATACGAAAGCAGGCGGCGCCGGAATGTTGGCTGAGGTCGCCGTTGGAAGTGAAGTAGCTGAACGAACTGAGGAACTCGAGGGTGAGTTGTTCGTACGTCGGTTGTGGATTTGTGCAGAGGTGCCAGATGCCGGCTCGTTGGAGCAGCCAAGTGACGCCGTCAAGGAGGCCGAGCTCCGTGAGGGATGGTAGGTGCGGATAATGGGTCGGCTGTAGCGACCGTTGATGGAATGCGATATAGTTGGCTCACTGTTTCTCGCCGGAGTCGCCGTCGCTGAACACGATATTGCCGAGGTCTGGGGTTTCGTTGTTTCTCGCCTTTGTTGGAGGATGCTGAGGAAATAGGGATTAAGTTGGTTCTGTGGAATGAAAAATGTCACAGAAGTGGATTAGGAAGTTGAAATAGGAGTTGGGATTATATGGAGCAAGGTGGGAAAACGAAAATTGGAAGTGGGGTTTGAGTTTGTGATGATTGGAAGTTGAATAGATGGGAGTGGGGGAGAAAACGCAACCTCTGTTATAGCAGATAACAGTTTTGGACTCGTGACGGTCGTCACGCATCTGTGACGGTCGTCACCCGTGTGACGAGCGTCAGGCTTCTGTGACGGTCGTCACACCAGCAAAATCTGCAGAACGCAGAATTTTGCTATGGGGGTGCTTTTGTCATGGTTTTAAGGCCTAGGACTGATATGGCAATGTATTATATCGGTCAATAAACATATGATAATCTAAAAGCAGAATCAAGGAATAAAGAATAAAATTGAAATAACATGTAATTAAAAGGATTGTTTGTAATGTAATACATAAGGGAAATTAAACAATGCGAAAATCAAAATAATTGAAAACGGACGGAAAACAGAAGAAATTAAATTAAACTAAAGCTAATGTCTCAGTCTTTTCGTGCCTTCAATTCGTCAAACTTCCCGGCGTAGTAATCAAGCTGGTCACAAACTAAGTCCATGAAGACTGCGAGTTCGCTGTGTATGCTTGTGATGTCGTCTCTTACGTTGGTCAGAGCTGCGTCGACGTTGTCTAATCGGTTCAGAATAATATCCATTTTGTTTGTGGTTTCCTCAGGAATGGGCTCAGGATAGGTGTTGTAATGCGGAGGGGTCGTAGGGTCTACCTCAGCTTCTGATACAGCATCCTCATAGTACATATAATCATGTGCTTCAGAGATGTGATCACTGTCGTACATGTAATTCTGTGGTGTTGATTGAGGTGAAGGAGGTCCCATAGGCTCATCCAATTCATAAACCCAATTGTCCTTGTTATGGATACTTGTCATCTGATGATTTGGCAATGTGAATTGCTGGACAGGTTTGTCATTGATGAGGTACTCGTAAGGTCCAGGTCCCATGGTTCTTAAAATGCGCCTGTTAAAGCAAAACTGGATATTCATGGGTCGGATGGTGCCAAAAATAGTGCTTGCATTTAGGTGGAATCTAAGGCCAAGCTCGTGGGCAATCATTGTCACGAGGCCTCCTATTAGAATAGGTGATTGTGGTTCCTGAGTGAGGCGTCAGAAGGATCTCATCATAAAAGGTACGACATTCACTGTACGGCCCTGAGAAGCACAGAACATGATAAATAACTCTTCTTTAGATACTGTAGTAATATTTTCTTCTTTTCCGAAAAGGGTGTGAGCTAGGATCTTATGAAAGTATCTGAAAGCTGGGTTATGAATCTCATCATTATACATGCTGTTTGGGTCAGGGTGATAGTCGCCTGTGATTCTACCCCAGAACTGGTTTAATTCAAAATCAAGATCGTCATCTTCGGCACTGATGAACACATGAGGTCCGCTAGGAAATCCTAAGAGGTTAGCTAGTGACATCCGGCTATGGGTTTGGTCCATTCCAAACATCCTAAAGGTGATCAGCTCTGAGTTTGATCCGAAACCATAGTTGGGTAAGTACCTGAAGGAACTAAGGAATTCGTAGGTGAGGTCCTTATAGGTAGCAAAACGGGTTTTCAAAGAGGTGTTCTCCCAGCCTAATTGATTAAACAGGTATTGGATGCTATCAGTAATTCCTAGTTTCTCCATGGTAGACTTATCATAATACAGTGTTAAGGCTATGTCTCTCTCAATTAATGCTTCAAATCTTTCCTTTTGAGCTAATCCTCGAAAATGAACCTTTGTGAAGTCGTACGCGGCCATACTCGCAGGTTAGTCGGAGAAAAACAGGAGGAAGGTTTGAAGGCTTTTAAAATCCTGAAAAGTTTAAAACAGAAATTTGAAGTCAGAATTTTTAGAAACAAAAGGTGGTAAAAACAAAGTTTAAGTAAAAGAGAAAAATAAAATAAAATAAAATAAAGTAAAATAAAGTAAAAATAGTAGCAATTTTAAGTTTAGAGTTTATGTTAAAGTTTCAAAGTAGAATTTTAAATAAAAATGAGAATGAAATACAGTAAAGAGGGAAATACGGGAAAGTTGGGTTGCCTCCCATTAAGCGTTGTTTTTAACGTCTAAAGCCTGACGATAGCTTGGTGACAAGCTATTCGGGTGTTTGAGCAGGAAGCTTGAGCAATGTTATACTGCTAACTTGAGGGCTATTTTCGTTCTTATTATAATGTTTTAGACGTTGCCCGTTCATGATAAACGGTGCATTCGTCTTATCGGTAATTTCAACAGCTCCACTTTGAAGTACTTTAGTCACTTCAAAAGGTCCAGACCACTTAGATTTTAGTTTACCTGGGAAGAGTTTTAATCTTGAATTAAATAGAAGTACGATGTCTCCCACACTGAATTGTTTCTTGACTGAACGTTTATCATGCCATCTTTTAGTCCGTTCTTTATAGATACGGGCATTTTCGTAAGCGTCCAATCGAAGTTCTTCTAATTCGTGTAAGTTCAAGATTCGTTTTTCTCCTGCCTCGGTGTAGTTGAAATTAAGTGTCTTAATGGCCCATAAGGCTTTATACTCTAATTCTACAGGGAGATGACAGGATTTACCGTAAACTAATTTGAAGGGTGTAGTACCTATTGGTGTCTTAAAAGCGGTCCTATAAGCCCATAAAGCTTCATTTAGGTTTGATGACCAATCTTTCCTTGAGGTAGCGACAGTCTTTTCCAAAATCTGTTTTATTTCCATGTTCGAGACCTCTACTTGTCCGCTAGTTTACGGATGATAAGGTGTAGCTACTCGGTGTCGGACTCCATATTTAGAAAGAAGTTTATCAAAGATTCGCGATATGAAGTGTGATCCGCCGTCACTAATGACGAGTCTGGGTACACCGAATCTAGGAAAGATTGTGTTTTTGAAGAGTTTGATTACTACTTGTGCGTCATTTGTTGGAGCAGCTATGGCTTCTATCCATTTAGACACATAGTCTACAACGACGAGTATGTAGTTATTACCAAAGGAAGGCGGGAATGGTCCCATGAAATCTATTCCCCATACGTCGAAGATTTCTACCTCTAAGATTCCTTTCTGCGGCATTTCATCGCGTCGTGAGATGTTGTCAGTTCGTTGGCATTGATCGCATTTTAGCACAGCGATGTGAACGTCTTTCCAGAGGTTAGGCCAGAATAGGCCGGCTTGGAGAATCTTAGCACATGTCTTAGATGTACTGGCATGACCACCATACGGTGCTGAGTGGCATTGGGAAATGATATTTTCTATTTCTTCCTCTAGGACACAGCGGCGGTATATGTTGTCGGCCCCTCTCTTGAAGAGTAGAGGTTCGTCCCAATAGTAGTGTTTCAGATCGTGGAAGAATTTCTTCTTTTGCTGATAAGTGAGATCCAGTGGAAGCACACATGCAGCTAAGTAATTAACGATGTCAGCATACCAAGGTAATGTGACTTAGGCATAGACAGCTTCTACAGCTTTTTCGAGTTCTGGATCTTCCGAGATTAAGTTAGGCATGTCACTTTCTAATTTGGCTATCAGATGTTCGTACGGAAAATCATCATTTATCGGTACTGGTTCATGTTTGATGCCTTCTATTCGGGATAAGTGATCTGCAACAACGTTCTCGGTTCCTTTCTTATCTTTGATTTCTAAATCAAACTCTTGTAATAACAGGATCCATCTCAATAATCTTGGTTTGGCATCTTTTTTGCTTATTAGGTACCTGATGGCAGCGTGGTCTGTGTATATGATAATTTTTGCTCCTACTAAGTAAGAACGGAATTTGTCAAGCGCAAATATAACTGCTAGAAGTTCCTTTTCTGTTGTAGCGTAGTTCATTTGAGCAGGATCTAAGGTTCTACTGGCATAGTAGATGGCATGGAGCTTCTTGTCCTTCCTTTGTCCTAGAACTGCGCCTACGGCATAATCACTCGCATCACACATGATTTCGAACGGTAGTCGCCAATCGGGTGGTTGCATAATCGGTGCGGTGATAAGGGCTGATTTTAATGTTTCGAATGCTTTTAGACAGTCGTCGTCAAAGACGAACTCAGCATCTTTCATCAACAGGTCGGTCAAAGGTTTTGTGATTTTTGAAAAATCTTTTATAAATCTGCGGTAGAAACCGGCATGTCCTTGAAAACTCCGTATTTCTCGTACGAATTTTGGAGGTTGGAGGTCTTTTATAATTTCTATTTTAGCTTTGTCGACCTCAATCCCTTTATTTGATATGACATGTCCTAGAACTATTCCTTGTCGGACCATAAAATGGCATTTTTCCCAATTTAGGACGAGGTTCACTTTTACACAACGTTCTAATACCATTTCTAAGTTTTGTAAGCATCCCTCAAAACTTTGTCCACATACTGAGAAATCGTCCATAAATACTTTCATGATGTCGTCTATGAAATCTGCGAAGATTGCCATCATGCATCTTTGGAAGGTTGTTGGGGCATTACAGAGTCCGAACGACATTCGGTGGTAAGCAAAAGTACCATAAGGACATGTGAATGTAGTCTTTTCTTGGTCATCAGGATGAATGGGAATTTGGAAAAATCCTGAATAGCCATCTAGATAGCAGAAATATGAATGTTTGGCTAATCTTTCCAACATTTGGTCTATGAAGGGCAAAGGGAAGTGATCTTTTCGTGTGGCTTTATTAAGCTTTCTATAATCAATGCACATTCTGCTTCCAGTCACGACTCTTTTTGTTATTGATTCGCCTTTTTCGTTCTTAACTGCTGTGACTCCTCCTTTATTAGGTACGACGTGAACTGGGCTAACCCATTCACTATCGGAGATTGGATAGATGATTCCTGCATCTAGCAATTTCTTTACTTCATCTCTGACTACAGTGCTGAGGATGGGGTTCAGTCTCCTCTGATTCTCTCTAGAGGTTTTACAGTCTTCCTCTATTGTAATTCGATGCATACAGATCGAAGGGCTTATACCTTTTAGATCGCTTATGTTATAGCCTAACACGGTGGGGTACTTCTTTAGGATTTCTAATAGCTTTACTGTTTCTAGTTGTCCTAAGTCGGCGTTGACTATCACTGGTCTTTTTAGTTCATCGTCTAGGAATTCATATCTAAGGTTTTTGGGTAGTGTTTTACGTTCTAAAGATGGGTTCTTCGGACCTGGCATATGGTTTGGGGTCAGTGCTAAGCTTTCGCTTAGACTGTCGTCTTTATACGGTTTACGCCAATCATCATCTTCAGAAATATCGGGTATTTGAATCTTTATTATTTCTGAATACGTGGTCTCTTCATTTTCAAGTTCTCTTATACATTCGTCAGTTACATCTACTAAATAGCAGGTATCGTCTATGGCTGGTACTTGTAAGAACTTGGTGAGAATGAACTCTATCTTTTCTTCTCCTACTTCGAATGTTAGCCTTCCTTTCTTTACGTCTATAATAGCTCCTGCTGTAGCTAGGAACGGTCTTCCTAGGATAATTGGGGTAACAGAGTCCTCTTTAATGTTCATGATTATAAAGTCGGTTGGGATGTAGAATTGTCCTATGCGTACTGGAACGTTTTCCAGTATTCCGACGGGATATTTTACTGATCGGTCATCTAATTGTACGGACATTTTTATTGGTCTAAGGTCTCCCATATTCAGCTTTTTGCATATAGATAAAGGCATAACACTGATACTGGCTCCTAAATCGCATAGAGCTTTGTCTATTACGAACTTTCCTATGACGCAGGGTATGGAAAAACTACCTGGGTCTTTTAATTTAGGAGGCATGCGGTTTTGAATAATAGCGCTACACTCTGCAGTAAGTGTAACTGTTTCGTTATCCTCGATCTTTCTCTTATTTGACAGGATCTCTTTGAGGAATTTAGCTTATGACGGCATTTGAGTTATCGCTTCTGTAAAAGGAATAGTGATGTTCAACTGTTTAAGGAGCTCTACAAATTTCTTAAATTGTCCTGAAGTTTTGGAGTTTATTAATCTTTGAGGATAAGGGATGGGTGGTTTATATGGCGCTGGAGGTGCTTGCGTTTTTTCACTTGCGGTGTCCTCCTTCTCGTTGTCTTCCTTCTTCTCTAACTCAGATTCCTTTTCTGCTTGTTCAGTTGGTTTTTGTTGCATGGCTGAGTTTTCGGTTCTCGGATCGATCGGTTCGTCCAATTCTTTTCCGCTTCTTAATATGACAGCATTTGCTTGTCCTTTTGGATTTTGTTCGGGTTGCCCAGGAAATGTGCCAGCGGGTGCAACAGCAGAGGCTTGTTGTTGAGCCACTTGTGATATCTGTGTTTCTAACATTTTGTTGTGGGTGGCTAAAGCGTCTACTTTTCCGGTAAGCTGTTTAATTTGCTCGCTAGTGTGTATGTTTTGATTCAGGAATTTTTTGTTTGTTTGAGCTTGAGTAGCTATGAATTTTTCCATCATCAACTCGAGGTTTGATTTCCTAGGTGCAGTCTGAGTAGCAGCTGGTTTCTGATATCCTGGCGGAGCAGCAGGCATCTGCAATGCATTATCGCTTTTGTAAGAAAAGTTTGGATGATTTTGCCAACCTGGGTTGTAGGTATTTGCGTAAGGATTTCCTTGAGCATAATTTACTTGGTCTGGTGGGATTCCGGCCAGCAATGGGCATTCGGGCGCATTATGAGTGGTGATTCCACATAACTCGCAGTTTGGAGTTACGGCAGCGACGGTTGCAGTGGGGTTAACGATCAGACTGCCAATTTTCTGTGCTAGAGCATCTACTTTAGCGTTGAACTTTTCAAGGCTGCTGATCTCGTACATCCCACCTTTCGCTGTGGATTTCTTTACTGGAATGTGTTCACCTCCCCATTGGCAGTGGTTCTGAGACATGTTTTCGATTAGTTGATAGGCTTCGTCGTATGGTTTATCCATAAGTGCACCGCCAGCGGTGGCGTCTACCGTTAATCTGGTGTTGTATAAAAGCCCATTATAGAAAGTATGGATCGTCACCCAGTCTTCTAGACCGTGGTGAGGACATGTTCTCATCATATCTTTGAATCGTTCCCATGCTTCGTAAAGAGATTCAGTATCTTTTTGTCGAAATCCGTTGATCTGAGCTCTAAGCATAGCAGTTTTGCTTGGCGGAAAATATCTCGCTAAAAAAACGTTCTTCAACTGTTCCCACGTCGTAATGGAGTTGGATGGTAAGGATTGTAACCATGTCCACGCTCTGTCTCTAAGAGAGAAAGGGAAAAGACGAAGTCTTATTGCGTTTGGAGTTACTCCATTTGCTTTCACTATGTCTGCGTATTGTACAAACTTCGTTAAATGTTCGTTTGGATCTTCAGTTGCATTTCCTGAGAATTGGTTTTGTTGTACAGCTGACAGCAATGATGGTTTCAGCTCAAAATCGTTTCGAGTAATAGCTGGGGCAGCAATGCTACTTCTAGGCTCCATCTGAGAGGGCGTAGCGTATGCCTTCAGCGGTTTGTTTTGAGGTCCTTCAGCCATCTTTGGTTCTTCTTCGGATTTGGGAATGTGAGTGAGAGGATCGGGAATGTTATGTTTTTGTTGGTACTCAATGATGCGACTTCTTAAATGTAAGAAGCGCTCTAGTTCTGCGACTGAAGGTTTTAAGATATCGCCTTGTGGGTGATTACTTGGCATACAATCGACAGAACTAGTAAAGGGAAAATGAAATTGTTAACCTAGTCTATACGGTGTAACAAAAGGTTACACTATTGACTAAACGGTTCCCCGGCAACGGCGCCAAAAACTTGATCGCTACTTTCTATGTCTAATACAACTTAACTGCAAGTGCACAGTCTATCGCGTAGTAATAAAAGATATTGATCCCACAAGGACTCATAATCAAACTAGTGTTCTCGGGAGTTACTATGTTTAGCTAGGTAGATAATGTTTAAGGGAATAGTTTCTATCACTAAAGGGAACTAAAAACGTTACTTGAATTATAATTACGTGAATCGATATGCAATAATTATGTTCTTAAGGGATTCGACAAGTTACCGGTATATAAAATATTTTTCAGAATTTATTTAAGAAGAAAATAGTGATTTAAAGACTTTCGTCTCACGATGGTTGTTGACGCTAGTCGCAACTCTAAGGCGGAACGTAGTTCGGGGTTAAAATCTCTTTTTGGAAATCTCTAAGTTCTAATCTATTTTAAAGTGCTTTCGCTGTTATTAAAACAAATGCCTAGTGTTTACTATCTGGTCTTACCGCAGTTGTCGCTTGTTGGTTCGTACCTTAATTAATTTCCCACTGTCGTGGCAAAACTACTTTTAAATAAGTTCTCGCTTTCGCAACGAACGTTTATTCAGTAAATAAGTTTAAACACTCAGACCATAAACAACTTTTGAAAAAGAAAGTTTTCGACCGGTTATTAGCAAATCCCGTCTGAATTATTATTACATATCGATTACTCTGATTTAGCTAGACATGGATTTGGGAAAGGTAAAACATAAATAAAAACAGAAACTTAGAACATTCATATTACTGAGAATTAAAGTTACAATTAACGAAATAATGAAAAAAACCTGTAACGTATCCAATTTGCTTTTGGCCAAATCCCAACGGTGTCGGCAGGATTATGTCTTCAAACCAATAGAGCGCACAAATGAATATTGTAGAAAATGGAATACAGGAAAAAGGAAAGGAAACAAAAACAATAAGACTGAAACTAAATTTGCTTTGGAAAATAATTTGGGCAGCACTTCGTTATCTGAATGCGGCTCTCTTTCTCAGCTCCCCTCCTTCTCCTTTTATAGAGGTAGAATTCTAACGGTTGTAATTTGAAGAAGGTGGACTTGGAGGCAGAAAAATCAGGGAGTAGTGGTGCATTATTTGGGACTTGGAACTGGTATTTGCACGTTCAATTGAAGCTGTGCGTTTTTGCCTGCATGACGGTCGTCATGGTGTGTGACGGTCGTCACCCGTGTGACGGTCGCCATGGAGGTGTGACGGTCGTCACAACAGCAAAATGTGCATTCTGCGTTTTTCATGTTGTTTTCATCTGGTTTTCGTCCATATTTCATCTGTAATTGCTTCTTTTCTTCATATTGCTTTGTTTAGACATGATCATCAAATACCTGCAAAATATCAGACAAATAACATGGAAAGAACCCGAAATCGGATTGAAACCAGTCAAACATTAGTTGAATTATGCGTCAATATATATATACGATTTCGCGTTATCAATAACACTAGTCAGCTTCAACATACCTAACTTTACATTGTTAGGAGTCATCTCACATGCCAAATAAGATCTCCAAACTGTTTAATCAAGTCCATCTCTCTAACCATAAACTCTGACATATGTAAACATTTTCTACTCAAAGCATCTGCCATCACATTGGATTTACAAAGATGGTAAATCAAACTAAAATCATAATCCTTCGAAAATTCAAACCACCTCCTCTGTCGCATATTTAACTTCTTCTGATTGAACAAATACTTTAAACTCTTATGATCGATGAACATTTTAAATCTAGAGCCACATAGATAACACCTCCAAAATTTAAGCACGAACACCACAACTGCCAACTCTAAATCATGGGTAGCATAATTCTTTTCATGAAACTTTAATTGTCTCACAACTTACTGTTAAGTGCAAAATATGACTTAAATTGAACAATCTTTCATGGCATTTTTCAACTCATTTCTCATGTTTTAATAGATTTATTTCTTGTTCTTGCGTAATTCTTTGAATATATTGCAAATACATTTGGATGCTTTGATGTTTGTGTTATCGTGCAGGATTTAGGCATAAAACATCAAAGATTAAGACACAAGTGCATTGACAAGGAATTCAAAGAAGAGAAGAGGAATTCACATGCTCGTTATGGAAAGACCAGCGAGGTGAAAGTGAATGCTTGATATGCGAGCTCCTGATGAAGCCCCAACGAAGCATTTCATATTAGAGGCAGTAAGAAAATGACCATAAGTTCGTTGGGCGAAATTGTAGAGAAGAAGTTTACTGTGCAAAGAAATGTTTGCACTACGAACTTATATATTTTCAAGGGCGGTTTAACTGTTCCTGAGGCACTTGAAGTTCCTAAACATGGACTTTGCAGTGCAAAGGATGAGTGCGCTAGGCAAAAAAACAGATTTTATAATACTATTTAAGTACTTTACTTGATTTTTAGAAACATAACTTGATATTTTTTAGAATAGAACTTTATCTCTCTTCATTCCAAGCATATTCTAGAGAGAGAAACACAAACTCTAAGAGGGAGAAACACAAATTGAAGCAACTCGGAGCATGATCTTCGAGTAATTGCTTCGATATCTTGTTGGGTTTAGACGTAATCTATTGATACCTTATGTATTTCATCTAATCTATGTATTGTGAACTATTTTTGATTCAATATTGATGTTGTCTTTGATTTCTTATTTGTGGGTCTTGACAAAACCTTTTCAAATCTTAGATCTAAGATATTCATCTATCAATGAGCATACTTTGGACGTAGTCTTGTAAGTTAAAATTCACTAGTATCTTTTATTTTATTGTGTTGATTATTAGCATGAGTAGTGATCAATATGGTATTGTGAGCATGCATGAAAATTGAGATGAAGAACTATGTCCATTGCTCATGGTGTTTTATATGAATCAGACATTTATCCGGTATGGGTGTCATCTTTGTTTATCTGTTTATCTTTGATTTGAACCATTATAGAAATATACTCTTTAGATATGGATCTAGGATGATTACCTGTTAGGTTATATACTCTAGACATAGATTTAGACTTAACATTTGCTTGAGCATCAGTTCCTAATGCTCTGTGTTGTTGAGTTGCATGAGACATCACCAATGAGACAATACGATTGTTCTCTCGAAGTTGCGTTAGACATAACCTCTGTTGTGGGTGATACGTGAGGATATTAGACGAATGATTAATTTGTGTTTAACTGGTTAGAATAATGCATGCGTTATCAATTGATGATATCCAATCCCAACAAGGCTCTTTTTATTTTAAGTCTTTACTTTATATTTTCCATCTTTATACTTTCTGCCTTTATTTATAGTACCTTGAATCTTTTAACTATAATTTCCATCTTTTAACTGGTTTGAAGGAAATTCTTTCCCTCACACCGATCCCTTTGGAGACGATATAAATCCCCGAAGGAATCCTTCCAAAACTAAATTTTTGCTTCTTGCCACTTTACTGCAGTTCAAACAAAATGATGTCGTTGTCGAGGATTGGTGTTTAGATATTGATATTGAAATAGTTCTATATTTTTGAGCTTTGTACAACTGTTTATATTGTATATATACTTATTTCTCTTCATATTTTTTCAAGTGTCGATTATGGATAAATGATGAGAGCTTCTTCTAGGTTGGTTGCGTTTTGTTTAAAAGCATTCCATGAAGATTCTACCAAGTTTGGATGGTGATGGTAACATGTTGAACATGTGAATGCAAGCAAGAAACATGGTTACCACTTTATATAATGTTAGAATGATTTAAGAATTTTTTGCTTTGTAAATATGTATTCTTGTTTCATGTTGAAACTTGTTTGAATGCTTATTTCACTTAGGTCCAGAAGCCACAAATGATGAGAAACATCCATTGTTTACTATATGCTAGGATGACTAATAAACTTTATTTATTTTGTTTGATTCATGCTTAATCTTTTAATTATTGTGATTTTGTGGAAACATTAGAAATTGTCAAAGCATTTGTTTATATTGAGCACAACCATATGTGAAAATAATTTACCCGTGAGTAGTGAGAATTTATTAACCCCTTTGAGCCTACACTAGATCTCATTTTTGTGATGAACTTGGCTTATGTACATAATTTGAAAATTTAATTTATCATTGAATTTTCTGAGATTCTAAAAAATTTCTTGAACCTTTGAACATTGATTTAAATTGTTTTCCTTGGCATAAAAATCAAGGAGCATTCACTTGAGGTTTAGTTGAATTCAAGTTAGGGAGAAAAAAAAGGAAAATGGTAGGTAACTAAAAAAATTTGAAAAATTTCAAGCAAGCATAAAATAATGTGAATATGAATTTAAAAAAAAAAAGAAAAAGAATTATTGTTTGAAAAAGAAAAATAGAGAATGAAATAATTATGCAAAAAGAAGTTTAAAAATGTTTACAATTGAGAAAAGTGAATGGTGAAAAGAAGTTGGAATGTGTAAGTAACTAGTATAGTGAATATTCTTTTGCATTGGCAATTTCGATTCAATATCATTTGGAAATGACCCTTTGTTGTGAACCTAGCCAAGCTACAACCTTAAAAGCCCTTACTGATATTTTTGCTTCCATGATTTCATTTTTGATTGATTAGATGAATGTATGAATTGGATTGTTACTAATATTGTTTATCAGGTGAGTGAAATTGCCCCGCGGTTGGAAACACTGTAAATTTCTTCATTCTCATTCTAAAGAGAAGTGTTAGAGTGATTCAAGAATGAGAATTTAGTTTTTATTTGAAACATTTCATGATATTTGTTTAATAACCAAATTATTTATCATTGTTTGATTCTATTAAGTGGTGAACATTGCTTATGCACATTCTCATGCTCGAGCAAATCTTCTTGTTTGAGAAAATCTCTCTTGTTTGAATTTGAATCGTTACTCCTTTCTTGGTTGAATCTTATGCTTGATAAAGTCCTCTTGTTTTCACGAGAGGCATACTTTGCTTGAGGACAAGCAAAAATCTAGTTGGGGAGAATTTGTTAAGTGCAAAATATGACTTAAAATAAACCATCTTTCTAGGCATTTTCAACTCATTTCTCATGTTTTAATGGATTTATTTCTTGTTCTTGTGTGATTCTTAAAATATATTTCACATACCTTTGGATGCTTTGATGTGTGTTTTATTGTGAAAGATTTAGGCATAAAACATCAAACATTAAGACAAAAGTGAACTAAGAAGGAAGCCAAAGAAGAGAACAGGAATCAACATATTCTTTGTGCGAACACTAGCAAGGTGAAAGCAAATGCTCGACGTGCAGGCTCCTTGCGAATCCCCAATGAACCATATCAAATTAGAGGCAGTATGAAAAGGATCCTAAGTTCGTTCTGCAAATTTGTAGTGAAGAAGTTCGTTGTTCAAAGAAATGTTCGCACAAAGTGGACTTCAAGGGCAGCTTAGATATTTACAAGGGCAGCTTAAATGTTTCTAAGGAATTGAAGTTCCTAAAAGTGAACTTCACAGTGCGAAGGATGAATTCGCTACGCGAACCAGATAGATTTTGTAATATTAATTAAGTATTTTTCTTGATTTTTAGAAACATAACCTGGTATTTTTCCGAATAGAACTTTATATCTCTTCATTCCAAGCATACTCTAGAGAGAGAAACACAAACTCTAAGAGGGAGAAGCACAAATTGAAGCAACTCGGAGCTTGATTTTCGAGTAAGAGCTTCGAGCTCTTGTTAGGTTTGGATGTAATCTATTGATACCTTGTGTATTTCATCTAATCTATGTATTGTGAATTATTTTTGATTCAATATTGATGGTGTCTTTGATTTTTTATTTATGGGTCTTGACAAAACCTTTTCAAATCTTAGATCTAAGATATTCATATATCAATGAGCATACTTTTGACATAGTCTTGTAAGTTGATACTCACTAGTTTCTTTTATTTTATCATGTTGATTATTAGCATGAGTAGCAATCAATATGGTATTGTGAGGATGCGTGATAATATAGATGAAGAACCATGTTCACTTACATTTGACAAATTAGTTGAATGCATGTAAAAAGGGTTAAGCATATGTACGTATTCTGGTTAATGCATTTTATATGAATCAATCATTTATCTTATATGAGTGTCATATTCATTTATCTGTTTATCTTCGATTTGAACCGTTATAGAAATGTACTCTTCAGATCTGGATCTAGGATGATTATTTGTTATGTTCTAAACTCTAGACATAGATTTAGGCTTAACATTTGCTTGATTATTAGTTCTTAATGCTATGTGTTGTTGAGTTGTGTGAGACATCACCAATGAAACAATACGGTTATTCTCTCAATGTTGCATTAGACATAACCTCTGTTGTGAGTGATACGTGACGATATTAGACGAATGATTGATTTATGTTTAACTGGTTAGAAGAATGCATGTGTTATAAATTGATGAGATCCAATCTCAACAAGGCTCCGTTTATTTTAAGTATTTACTTTATATTTTCCGTCTTTATATTTTCTGCTTTTATTTATGGTACCTTGAATATTTCAACTAAAATTTTCACAACAAGCTCATAAACATAGAGACCATTGAATGACATTCTTTCCCTCACACCAATCCTTGTAGAGACGATATAAATCCCAGAGGGAATCCTTCCAAAACTAAATTTTTGCTTCTTGTCACTTTACTACAGTTCAAACACATACGCTTCAACCTGGCCATTCATCATAAGAACGTCACCTAGACCCATCTTCAAAGCATCACAATACACATCAAAATATTCACTTGGAATCGAAAAAATATAAAGTGGCGTTGACATCAATTTCCTCTTTGATTTTTAAAAAAATCTCTTCACATTCAACATCCCACAAATAAGCTTGACCCTTCTGAGTCAAATGAGTCAAAGGAAAATCTAACTTCTAAAAACCTTCTATAAACCTTCTATAGAAACTAACCAAACCCCGCAAACTTATGATCTCAATAACAGATTTAGGAGTCTTCCAGTTCAACACAACATCAACCTTGGGTAGAGCAAATAATATACCACCACTAGAAATCACATGATTGAGGAAAATCAATTCTTTCAACTATAACTCACACTTGGACAACTTAACATACAACATCATCTCTTACAAACTTTGTAACACCACTCTTAGATGTTCTGCATGATCTTCACCTGTCTTAGAATACACTAAAATATATTGGATGAACATGACCACAAACTGATCCAAGTAAGGATGGGAAATCCTATTTATATACTCCATGAATATACCTGGTGCATTAGAAACACCACACAACATCATTGAGCACTCGTAGTGACCTTATCGGGTTCTAAAATCAGTATTTGGAATATCTTATGGCTTCACTCGAATCTGATGGTAACTCTATCACAAGCACAAACTAACTAATCCATTTGATCATCAATTCTCGGAAGAGGATACTTATTCTTTATAGTAACCTTATTCAGCTATCAATAATCAATATACAATCTCATTCTACCATTTTTCTTCTTAACCAACAACATAATCGCTCCCTACCGCAAAACATTAGGCCACACAAAAATCTTCTCAAGTAGATCCTCTAATTGTTTCTTCAACTCACTCAAGTTTAAAGCAGACATTCTATAAGGTGTCATTGACACAATACTAGTAATAGGTACTAAGTCTTTGGCAAACTAGACCTTGCGCTCAGGCGGAAAATCATTAATGTCATCTGGAAACACATATGTAAAGTCAAGCGCAATTGGTAATCACCAATCACAGGTTTGCTTTGAGCCTTCAAGGAGGAGAACATCATAAACACTTGGGTGTCATCCTTAAATGAACCATTCATTTTCTTAGTAGACATAAACATCAAATCTTTATCTTTTTCGAACTTTGGATACAACACATACTTGTCGAAACATTTGATATGAACACAGTTTAACTCCAACCAGTTCATTTGCAAGTTAACATAAAGTTGACTTAATGATAAGCAGAATAAGTCAATACCAAAGTCCTTAACATATATAGTCAAAGCGAAATTCAAGTAAGCACACAAATTAGTCACCGAACCACTAGCTTCGATGACCATAATCCCAACCATATAAGACACTTTAAGATTCACTTTTCTAGCACAATCGAGAGATATGAATGAATGCATTACACCCATGTCAATCATAGAAATCAGAGAAACACCATTAATAAAGCATGTACCTTGAATCAAGTTATTAGATCCAGTAGTCTCTGCTCCACATAAAGCAAAACCTTTCCCTCCAGACTAAGATTTATTAGGTTTCTAGCATTGAGTAGTAATGTACCTAGTTCTCTATAATTGAAGCAAGTTAGAACGTTTCACTTACAATCAACTATACAATGTCCTGGCTTCCCACACTTGAAATTTGTTTTTACCATAACTCTTGCATTCATTGGCACGATGATTCATCCCTCCACAACTAAAACATATGATAGAAGTAGGAGTGCCTCCCCCACTTGTCTCATTCCCACCTGAAGCCTTCCACTTCCTCTTATCAACTGGAGCCCCATAAGGTTTTCTAAGATTTTGATTTCCATTTTTCTTCTCACCAATACTCTTATACTGAGGATCTAGCACAACTATCTTTACCGTAGATTCTACACTTATTAACCAACACAGAGAGCTAACAAATCTCCTGATACTCGGTGAATTGCTTAATCTTTGAATGAAAGCCCCTATTAAACTTGATACACTTGGAACACTCTACTCCTATCCCATTGTAATTCGGGAAGAATCTAGAAAACTCCTCTAACTTCATAGCATAATCAACAACCATTATGTTTCCTTATTTCAGCTCAAGATACTCAATCTTTTTATTGCTATGGACATCAGCAAGAAAGTAGTTCTCAAGGAACTCGGTTTTGAAACTTTCCCAAGTGATTTCATAACATGCAACTTAAAGCCTTTGACGAGCAGTGTCCCACAAATACTCTGCTTCCTCTGCTAGCATATATGTATCCAATAAGAAATTTTGTGCATCGCTGCAACTGATAATCCTAAAGATCTTCTCAATCTCTTGTAACCAAACATCGGCACCCTTCGGGTTGTACCTCCCATTAAAAGTCAGTGGGTTATTCGTATGATATTTACTAATCCCGCGAAATTCATCTGCCATCCCATGTTGGTTCTATAATACCTTGTTCTCCTAGCCCATCACATGAGTCATAACCTCCAAAGCATTAACATTTGTAGAATCATTTCTTCCAGCCATCTCCCTACACACCAATAAGCAACCATTAGAAGAAACATTGCATCAACATTATATACACACACATGATGTATACTAGTGAATATATAACCCCACAAAACATGGCCGAATGGACCGACCTACTCTAAAACCACTATGTAACACCCATAAAAAACTGAATGATTAATTAAAGAATAAAATAAACATTTTAGGATGCTACTCAAAACATAACATGCATACTTTCAAATCAATTTCAAAACTCACAATGGAATTCAAAATAATTAACATAAACTTCCAATATCTCTTCAATGAAGTACTCAACAAAATTAACAAAATTCAAACATTAACTCAAAACAATAGTTCCAACTAAATGGAGATAAAACAACAAAGGAAATGAAGAGAGCTTAATAGTCCTCTTCCAACTCATACCAACATTTACTCCTCTTGAGTATACGTACAACATTGTACATAACAACATAAAACAAACAAAAAATAGGTGAGAACACACTCAAATATATTAACGATGTAAAACATTTCAAGGGAAACTTAAACCATACATTTAACAACACACATTTAATTTACACAAGAACACAATAATTCAATTCACATAACCTTTATGCATGCAATGTGACTCACAACTAGACTCTATGCTTGTGGTACCAATTTGGACCTCATAGGTTTGCTACTGATCTCGTCCACTCAAAAATGGTTCCTCATCTGTACCGAGTCCCTACTTCTGAACCCCGGGTCCCCATTTCTGAAACTCAAACGATCATTGGTCCCCACATCTGAATCCATGACTCGCCTCTTTCAACATACTGACATAAAATGATGCATGACATGCAAAGTAATGTAACAACAACAACAACATTTATGGCTTCACTTCTATCCCATAAGCAACATGTAATACATCTTTCACATTAGTATAGACTTCTGAACTACTCACCTTAATTCACCAACCATAATTATGTTTGTATCACATAAATATATTCACAACATCACAAATCATAAATAAAATATAATTTACCAATTACTGTCGTACAAATTAATTCGATTATTATTTCATCATCATGACAGTTTTCCTTAAATAAATTAAATTCATCAAATACATTGAAACATTTGTCAACCATTGACCACACGAGAAGAAGACATTGAAATCCAGACCTATCACTCAAAACCAGTCACTAGTGACTATGACGACCAACTCGCCATCTGGGTGACGACCGTCACCTAGCTCGCCATCCTCTCTCCTCACAACTCGTCACCCATATGAAGACCGACAGGAAAACTCCCACCCAGAGACCATGACGGTCTCCCCGTCACCATTCTGACGACCGTTAGGTAACCTAAAAGCATGACAGGAAGCCCATCATGCTCTTGATGATAGTCTCGTTGATGCAGAAAGCAGAATCTGCATTTTACAATGGGAGCTCATTCGAAGCTCTGATTTTGACCCCCTAACATCCCAAATTGCCTAGAAAATAATAGATGCATATTATACAATAATTAGACATTACATATGCATCGTTATTATCCAAATTCATCAATTAATTATGAATTTAGGGTTATGTTCATAAAAACCAAATGCACAACAATGATAATGATAACATTCAAATTCATACTCATTCAATATACATAAAATTCAGCAATACTTAGAGCATGAATTTACATATTAAGCTTGGTAATTGTCATGGGTTACACATAATCTCATTCAAGAGTTCAAAAAACATAACAATGGATAAAACCTAGAGGAGAGTCAAGACCCCTCTCTACCCTTCATGCAATAACGCCTATATTCAAGAAGCCCCTTTACCTGAGTTTCCAGCAGCAAAACAAGTTTGGTTATGGTGTTCTTCTTCTTCCTCAAGTCCTTGTTCTCTTTTTCTCACACTTCCCTTTTTTTCACAATTATACAATTTCTACGTACTGACAAGTTTTGACTCCCCTCACATATTCTATTTATTTTAACCTAAAATATAATTAACTCTCTTTTTCACACTTTTACCCCTCCACAAATCTCTACTTTCACCATTTTCCCTTATTTTTCAAATAATTATATTTTCTTCCCCAATATCACTATCTCTTTTATTTTATTATTATTCTATTATTTAATCAAATAAATTTAATTAAAATTTTATTAAACCCTAAAAAATCACACAACACATTATATCACCAAAATAAGGCTTAAATAGTCTTTTAATCCCTGTAAGTTGGTGTGTCTTTTATTTTGGTCCCAAAATATTTTTTTTGGATGAGGTCCTTATGTGTTGAGTTTTGTTTGGTTTTAGTCTCCGACGTCAACCATACATTACAAAAAAATCTGAGGTGTCAAACATATATTGATGTGACACTGGTAACATGGTATCACAGGACGAATCAAAAAATAATAGTTACAAAACATCTTCTTCCTCAATCCATCTCCATATTTCTCCCTTTCAAACTCATCTCCAACCTCAATTTTATCATGCACAAAGTCATTCATTATTCTCAATCATTCTAAGCATTATTCTCAATTGCATTCTCATTTTATTCTTTATATCCAAACCATAGAATGTATGTCTCCTCTTCTAAATCTCTTTCCTCTATTTTACTTTTGAAACAATGAGCAGTGTGTTATTGTGAAGTGTTAAAGCAAATTTTGTGTGTGGAATTTTTCATGTTATCTCTACAAAAAGTTAAATTCATGGTTTGTTTATATTCTTCAATAGTAGAAGTGATTATCTGTTATTAGGTTCATGACTTTACCAACCTTACTTCATTACTAGTTAAATGCTTCAATTTTATAATGCTAGTCAAGAGCTTTGAAGTTGCACCATTGATGTAAAACTTTTTTTTTGTGAGACCCATAATTAGGTACTAAAATAAAAAAAACTAAAATATTTGAGGAATACAACGAGAAACACGCCAACTTACAGGGATTAAAATATCATTTAATCCATAAATTTAGGTTTGTGTTCATATCATCGTCCCCAACCTTCATACATACCTAGAGTTTTTTCAAACCCAAAATTGATGTTGAAATTGGTACTGTAACACCAAAGACTCGATTGCATCTTGAAAAATGCTATATATTCAAGAATAAAAATAAAAATAAAAACAAACAAGAAGAAAGAATGAAGAAACAAATCATTTGTGTTACTTCCTCACCCAAATACATTTGTTTCCTTAAAGAGAAAATAGTGGAGTGGTTTCAAAACCAACATTAGCATGTAAAGTTAGAAGTGAAAATTAAATGTATTAAACTTCAGAGAATAAGAAATTTAGGAGATTTGAGTTATGGACCTTGAAAAGTGTCGCACCTCGAAAATTCATTTCGAACATACGACCCTCGCGCAAAAGGCGCGGAAATGCGGTTTGACAGAGTCGCCACCGAACTTTATTTTTCCCAAATAGACGAGAGAGGAAAATATCGAGAAAACCTCAGAAACACGGAAGTAACACGGTCGTCGCAACCATATCCCTGGGTTTGGGAGTCGGTTACGCGAGGGGAAGGTATTAGCACCCCTCACGTCCGTCGTACTCGACGGGAACCTCTTAATTCGAGTTGTGATGGAGTTAGCTAAACTTAATTCTTCTCTTCTTGCTACTAAATGCTAAAGGATATTATAAAGGCTAAAGACGCTAAGGGAGAAAGGGATGGTTAGAGAATAGGGTGCTCGCCAAGGATTGGGGACCTTGTGCCTACGTATGCTCATTCGGACGAGAATGAGAAATCAGAACGTCGTAGTTCTACAACGGGAAATGATGGGGGAAATGGAAGATGGAGGGGATTGTGCTCGCCAAGATTCTTGCAATCTTGTGCCTACGTATCTTGTAACACCCCCTTTCTATACCCCCAAATATATTAAATAAATCAATTAGGCACTTAGAAAATTTATTTCATCAGAGTTTAATTAAAACATGGTATAAAAGAGGTGCATCACATTATCATGAAATTAAACACATACGATACCTGCTCAAAATAGATATGCAACAATGGGTAACCCACATCTCAATATTTAGACTAATAGCGGAAACATCCAAATATTGAATCAATCACTTTCATAAAAGTATATACAACCATCAGTTAATTCATGCTTTACAACATATCCACAGCAGATACATACACATATGTATCACAAAAGAATCAAAACAAATGTAACTCCCAAAAGAGTCAAAGGCTTCCTAACTACCCAAATGTTACATATCAGAGCCATTGACCAAAAAGAATGAAGACATCGCTTCACAAAAAGAACCTCCAGCTTCCTACTCTGCAATGCCTCATAGAGCATTATAAAACAGCAGAAGGGTGAGAAACAATATCATAACAGTTAATGCATAAAATTGTATATATACGTATACTCATATTTGTACAAGTCATACTCAATTATGTTCTCACCACGTTAAGCATATACAATTAATCATGTCTCTACACATACACATGAACATTCACTATATTTTCCTCCAAACAATCATATATAACATACACAGTTATATTCACACAACTAATGCATCATACACAGATGACTCATGCAACTCATAGAGACCGACACACGACTCTATGCAGATGCAAATGCGGTACCGACTCATTCAACAGATTCTCTAAGGAATCGAGTATTCAGCAGATCCTCCACGGGATCAAGTACTCAGCAGATTCTCCACGGAATCAAATATTCATCAGATTCTCCACGGAATCGAATATTCAGCAGATCCTCCACGGGATCAAGTACTCAGCAGATTCTCCACGGAATCAAATACTCTAGCCAATCCTCCACGGGATTACATATTATGACCGATTCTCCAAGGAATCACACAATGCAACCGATTCTCCAAGGAATCACTCAATGCAACCGATTCTCCACGGAATCAAATATAACCATCGTATCATACGAGGTTCTACAAATCCTCCACGGGATCAATCACAAAAATGCATACTATGTTCACAAACATACTCATTGCATTTATCACATACATCGCATATATCTATCATGCATTCACATTATACACCATTTCACACAAGGTTTACATACCTATTAATCCATCAATGCATTTCTATCTAATTCGAGCAAACGCACAACATTATCAAACGATTAAGATTCACAATCGGCTCCACAATCTAGGATTCACGCCTTTCGGCCACCCACAGCACAACATGTTGAAACAGTTCACACATCAATCATTCATATAGGCATTAATCATAATTGAATCAACCAAACATCATGCTATGAACAAACAGCAAAACAAAATAACACTGCCAGGTTCGCCAACCTTCGCCTGGCGAAGCCACGCAGCGAATGCTCGCTGGCCTTCGCCTGGCGAACTCCCCAGCGAAGTCCACTGGGAGTAATTCTGGAATTACTCGCTGAGGCTCGCTACCCACTCGCCTGGTGAACCTTCGCCAACTCACCTCGCCTGGCGAACTTGCCAGCGAATACAGGGTATTAGCTTCTGACTTGCTTCGCTACAGCTCGCTGGACTTCGCCTGGCGAAGCTTCGCTACCATTCGCCTGGCGAACTTGCGAAGACAGAACTTCCATGGCTGCCTCAAAGCCCAAACTCCACACAACCAACCGATTAAATCCAAACCAGTCTCAGTGGCACAACCCAACCATCTCCCGACTAAACTACATCGTCTAATCCGAGTTCTAACCGATTAAATCCTCATTCTACTCACAAAACCAACTTCTAACCTAAGTGGAAAAAGAGTAGAAACCCTACACAATCCAAACACATACACATACAATCATACACATTAAAGAGATGATAGAGTTTCACACCCTTACCGATCGATTGCAAGCTTTGGTGATGATCCCTTGATGATTCTAGGTTTTCCTCTCCACTTTCTCTTCTCTTTCTCCTCTCCTCTTTTCTTTCTCTTGTTTTTCCTCTTATGTTACTATCTTTCTTTCTTTTCCTCTCTTATTCTATTTCTATCTCTATTTCTTTCCTCTCAAATTCTTTCCAACACTTATCAATCAATTCTCACACTAAATTGCTAAATGTCTAAAATGCCCTTTTTACTCTAATTCCCCGAAAACTCTCCGAATCGGTAAAAATAGATAAAATGAGCAAACACCACATAGCAATATATAATTTCTCAATTTAAAACAAACATCAATTAAATAAATTAAAAGACTCAACAATTAATGGGAATTCAGAATCGGGGCGTTACAACTCTCCCCCACTTTAGAAATTTTCGTCCTCGAAAATATCACCTGATTCAAACAACTCTGGATGCGACTCTCGCATCTTGCTCTCCAACTCCCAAGTCATGTTGCCTTCCGCGGTACCTCCCCAGGACACTTTCACAAGCGCAATATCCTTGCCTCTTAGTTTCTTAACTTCACGGTCCAAAATACTAACCGGTAAAACTTCAACTGTAAGATTATCTCTTACTTCAACTTTATCCATTGGGATAACATGTGACGGATCCGGAACATACTTCCGAAGTTGTGAGACATGGAATACATCATGCAAATTCGAAAGGTTCGGAGGCAACACCACACGATAAGCCACAGCACCAACTCGTGCGACAATCTGATACGGACCAATAAAACGAGAAGTCAACTTTCTCGACTTCAAAGCACGACCCACACCCGTAACCGGTGTAACTCTCAAAAACACATGGTCTCCCTCTTGAAACTCGAGATCCTTTCTCCTTTTATCATGATAACTTTTCTGTCTATTCTGAGAAGCTCTCATCTTTTCCCGAATAAATTTCACCTTTTCCGTCGTTTGTTGTACCATTTCCGGACCAACTACCGACTTTTCACCTGTCTCATGCCAACACAGAGGTGTTCGACATCTCCGACCATATAAAGCCTCAAATGGCGCCATACCAATACTCGAATGGAAACTGTTATTATAGGTGAACTCAATCAACGCCAAATAACCGTCCCACACACCACCTTGTTCAAGCACACAAGCACGCAATAAATCTTCTAACGATTGAATCGTCCTCTCGGTTTGACCATCTGTTTGCGGATGATATGCCGAACTCAATCTCAACTTAGAACCCAAGGCACCTTGCAAACTCTCCCAAAATCTTGAAGTAAATCTAGGATCTCTATCCGACACAATACTCTTAGGAACTCCATGAAGCTTCACAATAGTGCCAACATAAATCTCTGCCAACCTTTCCAAAGAATAAGTAATATCAATCGGAGTAAAGTGAGCCAATTTGGTAAGCCTATCGACAATCACCCAAATAGCATTATGTCCTCTTTGCGTATTCGACAATCCCGTAACAAAATCCATCGATATACTATCCCATTTCCATTCCGGAATATCCAACGGTTGCATCAATCCACTAGGCTTCTGATGCTCCACCTTAGACTTCTGGCAAGTCAAACACGAGTACACAAAACGAGCAACATCGCTTTTCAATCCAGACCACCAAAAGATCTTCTTCAAATCCTGATACATCTTATTCGCTCCCGGATGAATACTTAAGTTACTCCGATGTCCCTCTTCCAATATCATCTTTTTCAAATCCGCATCATCGGGAATACAAATACGACCTCGAAACCTCAAAACTCCTAATTCATCAACTTTGAAATCTTCATTTCCATTCGTCATCAAATCCACAAATTTCAAATCCAACTTTTGCTTTTCACACACCGTAGCAAGAAAATCATTCGTGACATGCAACATACCAAGCTTCACACTACTCGGCGTTAACTCACAAACCAAACTCAAATCTCTAAAGTTCTCCAAAAGTTCCCACTCTCTAACCATCAAGGTAGACACGTGCAACGACTTCCGACTTAAGGCATCAGCTACCACATTCGCCTTACCCGGATGATAATTTAAACCAAAATCATAGTCCTTCAAAAGTTCTAGCCATCTCCTTTGCCTCATATTCAATTCTTTTTGATCAAACAAATACTTCAAACTCTTGTGATCGCTAAAAACTTCAAATCTTGCACCATAAAGATAGTGCCTCCAAATTTTCAAAACGAACACTACGGCCGCTAACTCCAAATCATGAGTAGGATAATTCTTTTCATGAACTCTCAACTGCCTAGAAGCATACGCCACGACCTTCCCGTCTTGCATCAATACACCACCCAATCCTGACAAAGAAGCATCACAATAAACCACAAAAGGTTCCGTAGGATTCGGCAAAATCAAAACTGGCGCTGTCGTTAACCTTCTCTTTAATTCCATGAAACTCTCTTCACAATTAACATCCCAAATAAAAGCCTTTCCTTTACAAGTCAACTGCGTTAACGGAAGTGCTAACTTTGAAAATCCTTCGATAAACCTCCGGTAGTAACCGGCCAAGCCCAAAAAGCTTCGAATTTCCGTAACTGATCTTGGAGTCTCCCATTGCATTACCGCATCGATCTTGGATGGATCCACACTAATACCATTGCCGGAAATAATATGTCCAAGAAAACTCACCTCCGACAACCAAAACTCACACTTAGACAACTTTGCATACAACTTCTTCTCTTTCAAAATCCGCAACACAATCCTTAAATGTTCTTCGTGCTCCACTCGAGACTTAGAATAAATCAAAATGTCATTGATAAACACTACCACAAAACGATCCAACTGCTCGTGGAAGATACGGTTCATATATTCCATGAAAACACCCGGCGCATTAGAAACTCCGAATGGCATCACCGTATACTCATAGTGACCATATCGTGTTCTAAAAGCCGTCTTCGAAATATCTTCTTCCTTAACCCGAATCTGGTGATAACCGGATCTCAAATCAATCTTACTAAAAACACGGGCTCCAACCAATTGATCTATCAAATCATCAATTCTTGGAAGCGGATACTTGTTCTTAATTGTCACCTTATTCAACTGCCGATAATCAATACACAATCGCATACTACCATCCTTCTTCTTTACCAACAATACCGGCGCACCCCAAGGAGAAACACTTGGTCTTACAAATCTCTTATCCAACAAATCATTCAACTGCTTCTTCAATTCCACCAACTCCGATGCCGACATCCGATACGGGGCCATCGAAATCGGTCTAGTACCCGGAACTAGATCAATAGAAAATTCAACCCCTCTCTTTGGCGGCACATCCGCAACATCTTCCGGAAACACTTCAGGAAATTCACAAACCACAGGAAACACGTCGAGCTCAACTTTGCTCTCCACCGACAACGATGCAAACAAACCAAAAAACTGAGCTTCGTCCGCTAAAAGTTTCTTCAACTCTTTAGTGGAAAGAAAACTCTCGTTTTCACCATCTTCCAAAGAAGGAAACCTTACTAACTTGTGATAGCAATCCAAATGAACTCTATTAAATTGCAACCAGTTCATACCCAAGATTACGTCCAAACCTTCCAACGGCAAACACACTAAATCCATAACAAAGTCCTTACCATACATGGTCAAAGGACAACTTGCACACACCAAAGAAGTAGTTACCGACCCCGAAGCGGGAGTCCCAATAACCATACCACTACTCAAAGAAACCATACACAAATCCAACCGCTTAGCACACGCAAGAGAGATGAACGAGTGAGTCGCTCCAGTATCAATAATAGCAACTAAAGGCATATCATTAATAAAGCATGTACCTTTAATCAAACGATCCGCCGCATTAGTAGCGTCTGAACCTGCTAATGCGAATACTTTTCCGCCCGCCGGAGCTTGCTTCGGTTTGGTACAATTCGAGCTAATGTGACCCACCTCGCCACAATTAAAACACTTCACAACATTCTTTCTACACTCTGCTGCATCATGTCCAAGGAGTCCACAGTTGGAACACTTCGCCTTGAACTTTCCACAATCATAAGACTTGTGGCCCATCACGCCACACTTAAAACATTTGATCGCACCGGAACCTCCTCTGGGTCTCCTATCAAAGTTTCCCCTATGTTTGCCCTTATCAGCAGGCGTCACATAAGGTCCGCTTCGTACTTGTTGCTTTCCTCTCCTGTCGCTCAAACCCTTATAATGAGTAGAACGAGCTCTACTGTCTTCTTCATAGATTCTACAACACTCGGTCAAATCCGAAAATCTTCGTATCCTTTGATAACCCACCGCTTGCTTTATCTCCGGACGCAAGCCATTCTCATACTTGATACATTTGGAAAATTCCACCGTAACCGCATCATAGTGAGGGTGAAACTTCACTAACTCAGTAAACTTAACGGTGTAGTCCACCACCGACATATTACCTTGTTTCAACTCCAGAAATTCCATTTCTCTCTTCCCTTTAACACTTTCGGGATAATACTTCCTTAGAAACTCAGTACGAAATAAATCCCACGTAATCTCCTCATCGTCGATCTCAAGAACTTGCCTCATGCTGACCCACCAGTCATCAGCCTCTTCTCTCAGCATGTGAGTCCCTAGTCTCACTTTGATCCCTTCAGCACAATCCATCACCCTAAAGATCCTCTCAATTTCCTTTAACCATATCTGAGCATCATCCGGATCAAATCTCCCTTTGAACACCGGTGGTTGGTTCTTCCTGAACTCATCATTCGCATTCACGTTAGGTGCACCCTGCACAACTCTGGCCATAGCCTCTAACGCCGCTGCCATAGCATTGTCATTACGACCTGCCATATTCTGAGGATTCCCAAAAATAACAACAAGGTTAAACAACCGTTCAACCAACACAACAACAAGACAGACACGACTGACTCAACACTGGCTCTGATACCACTTAATGTAACACCCCCTTTCTATACCCCCAAATAAATTAAATAAATCAATTAGGCACTTAGAAAATTTATTTCATCAGAGTTTAATTAAAACATGGTATAAAAGAGGCGCATCACATTATCATGAAATTAAACACATACGATACCTGCTCAAAATAGATATGCAACAATGGGTAACCCACATCTCAATATTTAGACTAATAGCGGAAACATCCAAATATTGAATCAATCACTTTCATAAAAGTATATACAACCATCAGTTAATTCATGCTTTACAACATATCCACAGCAGATACATACACATATGTATCACAAAAGAATCAAAACAAATGTAACTCCCAAAAGAGTCAAAGGCTTCCTAACTACCCAGATGTTACATATCAGAGCCATTGACCAAAAAGAATGAAGACATCGCTTCACAAAAAGAACCTCCAGCTTCCTACTCTGCAATGCCTCATAGAGTATTATAAAACAGCAGAAGGGTGAGAAACAATATCATAACAGTTAATGCATAAAATTGTATATATACGTATACTCATATTTGTACAAGTCATACTCAATTATGTTCTCACCACGTTAAGCATATACAATTAATCATGTCTCTACACATACACATGAACATTCACTATATTTTCCTCCAAACAATCATATATAACATACGCAGTTATATTCACACAACTAATGCATCATACACAGATGACTCATGCAACTCATAGAGACCGACACACGACTCTATGCAGATGCAAATGCGGTACCGACTCATTCAACAGATTCTCTAAGGAATCGAGTATTCAGCAGATCCTCCACGGGATCAAGTACTCAGCAGATTCTCCACGGAATCAAATATTTATCAGATTCTCCACGGAATCGAATATTCAGCAGATCCTCCACGGGATCAAGTACTCAGCAGATTCTCCACGAAATCAAATACTCTAGCCAATCCTCCACGGGATTACATATTATGACCGATTCTCCAAGGAATCACACAATGCAACCGATTCTCCAAGGAATCACTAAATGCAACCGATTCTCCACGGAATCAAATATAACCATCGTATCATACGAGGTTCTACAAATCCTCCACGGGATCAATCACAAAAATGCATACTATGTTCACAAACATACTCATTGCATTTATCACATACATCGCATATATCTATCATGCATTCACATTATACACCATTTCACACAAGGTTTACATACCTATTAATCCATCAATGCATTTCTATCTAATTCGAGCAAACGCACAACATTATCAAACGATTAAGATTCACAACCGCTCCACAATCTAGGATTCACGCCTTTCGGCCACCCACAGCACAACATGTTGAAACAATTCACACATCAATCATTCATATAGGCATTAATCATAATTGAATCAACCAAACATCATGCTATGAACAAACAACAAAACAAAATAACACTGCCAGGTTCGCCAACCTTCGCCTGGCGAAGCCACGCAGCGAATGCTCGCTGGCCTTCGCCTGGCGAACTCCCCAGCGAAGTCCACTGGGAGTAATTCTGGAATTACTCGCTGAGGCTCGCTACCCACTCGCCTGGCGAACCTTCGCCAACTCACCTCGCCTGGCGAACTTGCCAGCGAATACAGGGTATTAGCTTCTGACTTGCTTCGCTACAGCTCGCTGGACTTCGCCTGGCGAAGCTTCGCTACCATTCGCCTGGCGAACTTGCGAAGACAGAACTTCCATGGCTGCCTCAAAGCCCAAACTCCACACAACCAACCGATTAAATCCAAACCAGTCTCAGTGGCACAACCCAACCATCTCCCGACTAAACTACATCGTCTAATCCGAGTTCTAACCGATTAAATCCTCATTCTACTCACAAAACCAACTTCTAACCTAAGTGGAAAAAGAGTAGAAACCCTACACAATCCAAACACATACACATACAATCATACACATTAAAGAGATGATAGAGTTTCACACCCTTACCGATCGATTGCAAGCTTTGGTGATGATCCCTTGATGATTCTAGGTTTTCCTCTCCACTTTCTCTTCTCTTTCTCCTCTCCTCTTTTCTTTCTCTTGTTTTTCCTCTTATGTTACTATCTTTCTTTCTTTTCCTCTCTTATTCTATTTCTATCTCTATTTCTTTCCTCTCAAATTCTTTCCAACACTTATCAATCAATTCCACACTAAATTGCTAAATGTCTAAAATGCCCTTTTTACTCTAATTCCCCGAAAACTCTCCGAATCGGTAAAAATAGATAAAATGAGCAAACACCACATAGCAATATATAATTTCTCAATTTAAAACAAACATCAATTAAATAAATTAAAAGACTCAACAATTAATGGGAATTCAGAATCGGGGCGTTACATATCTTACATTTAATAATGAATGAAGAATCAGAGCAATCGTAGTTCGTGGTAACAACCACGAAAGAAACTGGATTTGAATTGAGTTTGAAGGGGTACGGATGACGATTACTCGAAGTTTAAGAAAGACTTCTCAGACCTAAGTAATTGGGAGAGTGAACCAAAGACTTGGAACACTCTCTTTTTCACCATGAAGGAATGATGTGTTTGAAAGGATAAGGTTGAAATGATGACGATCACATGAAGCCTAAGAAAGACTTCACAGACCCCAAGTAATCGGGAGAGCGAACCAAAGACTTGGAACACTCTCTTTTTTATCGTAAAAGAAGGTTGTTTGAATTTGAAATGGTGTATAAAAGGATGAGATTGGTCGGATGACGATTACTTGGAGCTTAAGAAAGACCTCTCGGACCCAAGTAATCGGGAGAGCGAACCAAATACTTGGGACACTCTCTTTTTCATTGTGAAAGAAGTTGTTTGAAAGGTGAGTGAAAGGATGAGTAATTGGAGATGGTTGAGTATTGTCGAGTTTGTTAATATTATTTAAAGGAGTCAATTGCTCACACACGAATAAGATAACTCGCATATAAACAACTAAAAGCAAGATCAAAGACTTGAACCTACTCTTTACACCTTAAAAAGAATTGAATAGTTGTTAGTTGATTGATAGTTTGTTTCGAAAATCCTCTTGACGTTGGATCAAGGGTTTGACTCATTATCGCGTGCAAAACGTGCTGAAAAGGAAATTATTTGAAAAAAAGAGACCGACTTGACTTACGCATCAAGGGTCGAGTTGTAATAGGTTGATGGCGAATGCGTATGAGCACTCGACTTACGGGTTGTTTGAAAGTGGCTCGATGATGAATCGAGAATTAGTTTGAAAATAGTTTGAATCCGCTCTAGTCCCTATGGGTGCTCCTAGGAGATAAACTAATAATCAAAGAAATGCGAAACATACATCGGAATGGGAGAGGGATACATGTAAGTTACACGGGATTGCACGAAATAAAGGGTTTTCATTGTAAGGTAGCCCAAGAGAAAGTCGCGTGTGTGCATTTGTGTCCTAAACTACGCCTTGAGAAAAGTCGAGCACGACTCAAAGTTAGGATACTTGCAAATGACCAAAGATCCAACAGTCCACCAATTTGGCTTTTAGGAGTTTCGATAATTTATTCGGTATTTTCGAATATGGGTGAATGAATATGAATAATGAGATATGATAATATGAATAATAATATGACAATAATACTCACAATAATATTTGACGGAAATTAAATTTAATGGTTAGTGAATCGAATCGGGACACGAAAGAATAAGATCTCGTCTTAATTGCAAACATAATGCCGATTAATCGAAGGTAGCCTATCACGATCCCAAAGTACGGAAAATGACCCCAATGGTCATTCACCATAGATTTGAAATTGAGAAGGTTATCAACTTCGATACGCGACGCTTACGAATAAAAGACTTCATCGATCCAAAAATCAAAATAAAATCGGAGAAATAAAGTGGTCTCAGATCCTTTGTTTCACGCCAATAATTTGACGGTTAAACTTTGGTAATCTCGTCATCGACTGTAAAACGAAAAATGAATAAAAATGTCCAATAAAAAATGAAAATAACAGTTAACTCTAAAATAGAGAATAAACTATAAAGTCTAATATTATAAACTAGGAATTAAATAATATAAATCTATATATAAAATGTTAAGAGAAAATATATAATATACATATACATACTAAAAATTAATAAATTGAAATAATAAAACACAGGGGTATGAAACGGGAAAGACAGGGGGTATGAAAAACTTGTTGAATCATATGGGCCTCTAAGGATCCCCTCATCAACCAAAACAAAAAAAAAACGATGAAAATGAGAACAGATAATGCAGAGATTCAACCATGGCCAAAAGAACCCGATACAACTCAGCAAAATCATTGACACCCATGGTCAAACGCATAGATTCAACCAACATGAAAATGAATCATTATTCAACCTTCAAAAATAGTTCGCCTTGCTTTGTCTTATCCCCAACCTCATTTGCGATTCAGGCTCGTCTCAGACTCAATTTGTTTCCAGATTTGTTATCGTGTTTGTTTGTTAGACGGAGGTTAACAATGGGTTTAGGAAAGGGGTTTGGGTATTTGAGTTGTGAAGGTTTCGAAACGGTGGATGGAGTTTCTGTTTCACTGGGTTTTGGAGATGGTTGGTGTTGTTCGACGATGGACAATAAGTCGTTCGTTTGGATTTCGAGCAAAAAGGGAAATGGGTTCGATTCAAGGGTTTTGTTTGGTTTCTGAAGTTTGATTAATCGTTTGAAGGTTTGTTGAGGTTAAAAAATGGAAACATAAGAAGGTTGTTTTGGGTTTGTGCTGTTTGGTTGGAGAGGGTGGGACACGGGGTGGGGATTTGTTGTGGTTGGTTGATGATTGAAGATTGGCTTTGAAGATTTTGAATGAAGAAGAAGGTTTTCTAATAGTTTGAGAAGCGGGTATTGAAGGTTGTTAGAAGGAAGATTTTTGTTGTTGTGGTTTACTGGTTGGAGAGATTTTTGTGTTGAAGGTTGATTGAAGCTGCAGGGTCAGGTTAAAAAAGAAGAGAGAGTTTTTATCTTGGAAGTGAAGTTCAGGGGGGAGAAAACGAGTTCAGGTTTTCTTTGAGGAAGATGGTTTGACCTTGAAGGAGTTGAAGGTGATTTAAGGTTGCGTTGAGAGGCCCCCTCCAAGAGAGATGGTATGCAGAATGAATAAGAAGAAGCCTTGAGGGAGCCTTTCTCAATGAGTGTTTTTCCCTCCGTAGTAGGTTCAAAAATCTCCCTTTTCATTTCTTCCGTTTAGTGTATTGTAGATGCCTTTTTGGATTGAGTTCTCTTTCACTTTATTGGTTGCAGGTTTTGTAGTGCCCAACAGGCAACTGTCCTATGTCTGCTAGCAATTTGGTGTTGTTTTATGCAGGCATGCTATAACCAAACTTTGAGCCATGCTTGTTTTATCCGTTAGTGTCTTATTGTGGTAGCTGATACTTGCTTTCCTCTGTTCGTAGTTTTACAGGTCCAATAGGGAGTCCAAAGTGGTCATGGTGTGGAAAAATTATTGTTGGTATGGTTGTTCATAGCAGTGAAACACCGCAGGTCTGATATATGTCCTTTTCAAGTGGTCCCCTTTTCATTTTTATACAAGTCCTTATTACAGCTGGTTGGTATATACCTTCACAGGTCTTTGTCCAAGTTTTGTCAGTTTGTGAAAGAAACCCTTAATTGATGTGTAATAGCTGGCAGTATGTGTGGAAAAGATCACATCATGAATGGAAATCAAGAGTTGCGTGTCTTTTTTATGATGATTTGTGGGGACCTCTGTTATGAAGAGAAGGCAGGGTTCAAGAATCATGAGCTAGCCATATCATTTGTGGACGTTGGCCTCCTTTTTTCAATTAAGAATCATGGCTTGTGGATTTTGATAGAAGAATTTGGATCTGAACTTATCCGGTAATGCACTCTTCATTTTGCATCCTCAATCTTCATTGCAGGTCAACGTACGCAATGCTTTCCAATCTCACTTTATCGCCGGATTGAAAATGAAGAAGAGGTTGTGGTCGGAGAAAACGGTGGAAGAGGTTGTTGTTGTTATTGTTTTGTCATATTGTTGCACAACTTGAATGGAAGAGGAATGTTAAAATGGTGGTGACAGGGTAGTGTTTTTTATGCGGTTTTGGGGAAGACCTGTTGAAAGCAGAATTGAATCATGTGAACTTTAGGGGCTGAGTGGTGGGTTTCTAAGGTTGATGAAGAGTTTGATGTTGTTTCTCGTTGCCAATATGTTGTTGATAATTTTTCTTCAAGTTTATGGTGATGAAGGTGGTAAAGAAGAATACAAGGTGTTGTTTTGAAATGACTATAGACTCATGGAAGACTCACAGCGGGTTGGTGCAGGTTTCATTCTATGTTTTTGGCAAGTGAAAAAAATGGCTTTAGACTTACGGTTTTTCTTGTTCTATGCAGGATTTGTGACTTACGAAAAACTTGGAGGCAATGGCTTGAGAATGTTCTTGTGGGTGCAACCCCCCCCCCCCCCCCTTTTCAGTTTGGTAATAGGATTGTAATGCTTGCTGCATATTCTTGATAGAAGCCTAGCATACATGGCTTGAACAAGTATTTGAAAATGATGCATCCTTTATTTAATACTAATCTTGAAATCCACACCTGGAATTTAATTTGGGACAGGGATTAGAACATGGCAGCTTGACATTTAAGTTGGGACCACTTGAATAAATGAAAATTAAATTTCACAATTAGTTGTCACGATCCATCTTCATTGGTCCTCACTGTGTAGCTCTAAACACGACTAGCATAATGAATATGACAATGAAACAATTGTATATACATACTACCAGACAGTGCACGCAAACGCTAAAAAACCATTTTGAATTTTTTATGAATTTTTCAAAGCAATTTGAGTACTTGTGTAAAATGAGTTAAGATCACCCTTTTGTAATGTAGAGCAGACTTTGAAGAATAATGAATTTTTGCATGGCAATCTTTCAACTAGAAGTGGTGATGGTATACTTCAACATTAAATCATTCTTGATAAAAACTTGGTATCCCTTTTCAAATATGACTTATGAGTGACCTAGACATGGCTCGCATTATGACTTTGAGCTTGGAATCCAATCCAAAAGGAATATGTTTTAAGCTTGAGGCATCTTAATATTATCTTAGCCATAAATCCACAAAGCTCGAAACAACCCCTCCAATAACATCTTATAGAAAACAAATGAACCAATTGAAACAAAGTAGGTCACCTTGTACCATGACTCCAACTTGAAATTAACTTATGCCTTATAATTGAATGTATAGAAAGGTTACCGATCCACATAACCACTTTGTATAAGGAAATCTCAAAAGGTAGGACAAATTTGGGGTATGACAGATGCCCCTATCTAATTGGCTTAGACCGAGTAAGATGAGCGGCTATGGCGCTCACTCTTTCAAGGTAAAAGACAATTAGATATAAAGAAAACCCTGAATTTGTCCGAAAAGAAAAGGAAAGCTTGGGAATTGAAAATCTTGGACGGGGTATACCTCTGAGTGAACAACGAATACCTGGCAACAGGGTCACCATCACCAAAAGGATGGTGGGACGAAACACACAGCTACTATCACCAAAAGGATGATAGGGAAAACACACACCGGCCGCTACCACCAAAAGGATGATAGGTTAAACACTATCGCATAATCTGACATTAATGACTATGACAGACCCCTCACTAAAAGGATGACGGAGCGAAACACAAACAAACTATCGCACAATTTATCATTAATGACTATGATAAACCCCCCACCAAAAGGATGACGGAGCGAAATTCAAACACTATCGCACAATCTATCATTAATGCCTATGACAGACCCCCCACCAAAAGGATGACAGAGCGAAACTCCCACTAAACAATATCGTACAATCCATCATTAATGACTATGACAGACCCCTCACCAAAAGGATGACGGAGCGAAACACAAACAAACCATCGCACAATCTATCATTAATGACTATGATAGACCCCTCACCAAAAGTATGACGGAGCGAAACACAAATAAACTATCGCACAATCTATCATTAATGACTATGATAGACCCCCCCCACCAAAAGGATGACGGAGCGAAACACAAACAAACCATCGCACAATCTATCATTAATGACTATGATAGACCCCTCACCAAAAGGATGACGAAGCGAAACACACGCCAAAAAATATCGCACAATCTATCATTAATGGCTATGATAAATCCCCCACCAAAAGGATGACGGAGCGAAACACAAACAAACTATCGCACAATCTATCATTAATGACTATGACAGACCCCTCACCAAAAGGATGACGGAGCGAAACAAACAAACTATCGCACAATCTATCATTAATGACTATGATAGACCCCCCACCAAAAGGATGACGGAGCGAAACACACGCCAAACAATATCGCACAATCTATCATTAATGACTATGATAGACCCCCCACCAAAAGGATGACGGAGCGAAACACAAATAAACCTATTGCACAATCTATCATTAATGACTATGATAGACCCCCAACCAAAAGGATGAAGGAGCGAAACACACGCCTGCCATTACCACCAAAAGGATGATAGGACAAACACTATCGCACAATCTGACACCAATCCAGATGACAGACCCCCCACCAAAAGGATGACGGAGCGAAACACACACCGGACACTACGACCAAAAGGATGATAGGATAAACATTATCGCACAATCTGACACCAATCCAGATGACGGAGCGAAACACACACCGGCCACTACCACCAAAAGGATGATAGGACAAACACTATCGCACAATCTGATACCAATTCAGATGACAGACCCCCCACCAAAAGGATGACGGAGCGAAACTCACACACACAGGTTGCTATCACCAAAAGGATGATAAATCGACACGAATTGAAAGTTACCAACACCAAAAGGATGCAGGCTAGGTTGAACCGATGAAGTTCGGCTATCACCAAAAGGATGATAGTGAGGCAATTGACAACAGTCACGCTTGCTGGATACAACTCATTAGAGAACACCCAAGAGGAACATTGGATTGAAATGAATCAACGGGGTACGCCCACCGTCTTGCTTGGAGATCGTAATTGTTGAAATGATTTCATGGTTACGCCCATGAATTCTAAAGAGGATGCCCCTGACTGGGCTGAGTTTGTCTTGATGTCTTGTCTTGCTCAACAAAAGGCTGAACAACTTCATGAGGTACGCTCACGGTTTTGCTGAAGATGCCCCTGCCCGGGCTGGATCTTGCATTAAACTTCTTGGATTTTCCCAACAAAAGGTTGAACAACTTCGTGGAGAACGCCCACGGTCTTGAATGGTATGCCCCTGGCTGGGATGTATATTAACTTGAAGATCTGATCAACCACGAGGTTAAAATACGTCATGGGAAATACCTATGGTCTTGAAAAGAATGCCCCTGACTAGGCTGAATCTTGCTTTGAATATTTTGAAATTTTGTGGGAGAAACCCACAATTGCAGAAGATTGCCCCTGACTGGGCTGATGATTGCTTTGAAGCTCTTGAAAATCGTGGGACAAACCCACAATCTTGCAAAAATGCCCCTGATTGGGCTGATGATTGCTTTGAAGATGTTGTGGAAGATGCCCCTGATTGGGCTGATGATGGTCTTGGAAACCTTTGAAGTTGATCCTGGACCTTGACGTGCGTATGCTACTGCTGGATGTAAAATGATGTTCCATAACGAATGGAAGTGCAAATGCAAATGCTGACGAGCGGAGATGCAAGAGCTGGGGAAGTATGATACGACTGGTTATGCAAAACGATGTAAAATGCTTATGATGATGAATGCAATGCGTATGATGCATATGATGCAGACGGGTGATTGGAAATGTAAGTGGAGACGCCAGCGTGGTGGACTTTTGGTAGTTGCCAATGCGGATTGGACTTCGGGTGGTGGGAGGGATTGACTGCCTCGACACGCAGTTTGTTGAAGATGCCATGATTGGAGCAGAAGATGTCCTTGATGCCCCAAGTGATTGTGAATTTGCTTCAGAGAGAGTTGCAACTCTACTTGATGGTCAGGACGACCTGGTCTTGCCCCGGTTTTAACATGGCAATGGTCTTCCCCAGATTAACCAGTTCTGACATATGGAAGTTGAACTCGGATGACTTGCCCCTGCTCGAGCTGTTGAGTGATTTGCCCCAGCCTATGGGATTTGAAATAATCTTGCCTCGTGTACGCCACTGAAAGCCAGGTTCCTCCCTGATTGCCCCTTATTGAGATGTCTTTGAATACCTAGCACTGATTTGCAATTAAAATTGTACATTCACAAATGGTAATATTAATGCAAAGTTTGATGCAAGATTTGAAAAAGTATCGTTTTATTGAAGTGTCGTGATAGTGAAACGAATCATCTCAAACGTTGTGCTGATTTTGATTGGTGTGAAAGATATATCAAGAGAAATGGCACCAATGTTGATGATTAGCAATCATATGAGGAGTCAGGTTACGCAACCTTGCAAAAGTATGCTTTCAGAGTAAATCCCGCCTCAATTAGGTCTTTCGAGGGTTGTAACGTGGTCTGGTTCACAGTTATGAAACAAAGGATATTAGGCTCAAAGTATGATTTGTACCCACCCCTTCTTCTTAATAATCTCCAATCCTACGCTCAGTTAATTCTACACTTGTCTGGACGGTGTAAGCTTGAAGGTTCAAGGTTTGCTCGACGTGGCAGTCACCTTATTTTGATGGATGCCAGTGCCCCTTTGATCTGGGTGGCCACTGAATCTTTTTGTTTTTGTTGAGGATTTCGGGGTCCTCTTTTGCTTTTGTTTTGATCCCTAACTTTTTCATGGATTAACTTTGTTTGTCAGATCCATCGGGATTGCCTTGATTTTGTCTAAGTCCCCTCTGAGGTGTTTGACTTAGCAGGCTTTTGATTTTTTTCGTTTTTTTGGATTTTGTTGTGACTGCCCTGTTGTGAGTCATTGGTGAACAACCGTCTTTTAGATTTTGCTTTGTTGATTCGAGTGCGGGGTTGAATTAGCTGAACACTACCCTACCCCAGGTTAAGTGTAAGGTTTGAATATCCGAAGGAAACTGCTACTTCTAGGCTCGAAGTGGTTTACTAGGGATTAACTCCTTATATCTCTGGTGTTTGGGGAATTGAAGCAATGCCTGTACATCATTGACGAGATTCTATCTGAAAGCATATGAGTTCGCAATTATGGGTATCTTGTTTTCATCATCCTCCCTCAAATCATGCTAAAAAACAGTGAATAGAGTGGAGTGAATAAACATGTCGGTGATAAGTGAAAATGAGTGAATACGACATAACTAATTCAAAACATGCATAAACGATACATTAATGAAACCAAATACGAATGGCAATTGTTCGAAGCATACAATACTTAAACACACAAGGACAAAATATAAGAAATGCGAAATATTAAATGGCAGCATGATGGCCTTCTTCAGAGAATGGACTTGACTGGACTTGATCTGATGTTAGCACTAGTTGGCTGGCGGCATCGGGTCGTTGATGGCAGTGAGATACTTCCCATAAAAGGTGAGAGCTTCCTTGTCAACCAGGTCTTGAATTTTGTGCTTGAAAAACCTACAGTTCTCAATGTTGTGACCTGGAGCGCCCTTATGAAACTCACAATGAGCATTCGCGTCGTAATCAGCAGGAAGGACAGTTGGGGGAGCTAGATCTCTCGGAACGATAGCCTTCTTCTCCATCAGTTGAGCAAAGATATCGGCATATGTCATTGGAAGACTATCAAATACTCTATCTGGCTTCCACGTTCTGTGTTGATTTTGCTGACGCGGTCGTTGAGCGGTTCGCTGTTCTGATTCCTTTCCAGTTATGGAGAGGGCTTCAAAGATCTGATCCATCTTTCAATTGAGGGATTCCAGCTCCTTCCTGATAGCAACTTGTTCTTGCTGAATCTGCTCCATCGTTCGTCTTGTATTGGCTCTAGTTGCGTACTGGTGTCGAGGGATCAACTTGATTTACTGGAGAAGAAGGAACAGAGACATGAGATTCTGCTGAAGGATTGGAAATGTAAAATGCACAACATATGAGATGCAATGCAAATGATATGTGATGCAAGATGCAAGATCCAGGATCACAGGATCACAAATTCAAACAATTCTGAGAATTAGTCGGGTGAACGGTTCAAGGATCACAGTCACTGCTCAAAGAAACCCCCACAGGTAGGATTCTAAAATGGGTAGGTGCTTAAAGTCATGGACATCTTTCAAAGATATTACTGCCATGACAAAGCCTCATCACGACGGTAATATCCTTAAAATAATCTCCTCTAGGTGAGGTTCTCGTATCTTCCACGCGAGAAAGACTTCTCAGAGGCATCAACTACACAACTATCGACACACGGATTCTAGAAAAGGTTCTCAGAGTCATAGATCGAGGTTGAAAATATTACTGTAAGAAAGTAATACGTTCAAGGGATCTTATCTAATTGGGGCGTTCGTATTAATTCACAAAGAAATAACACTACCAACCACCATGGATAAAATGGTTTATGGTCCTTGGGATCAACAATTCAAACTCGAAAACATTATTGTCATGGCAAAGACTCACCACAACAACAACATCTCCAAGGAATCTACTCCAAGCGGGGTTTTCGCTTCAACTTAACGTGAAAGACTCCATGCAAGTCTCCACTACACAACCACCATCCTAATCCTAGGGTTATACTCGGACTCGGTGTTGCACCCCAAAGTTTGCCCAACATTTCTTTACCTAGCTTATGTTTCATTTCATTCACATTAGCATTATCATTTGCATTTCATTGACATGTGTGCAGGAGATCAAGAGGTATGATTATCAATCAAGAGCTATACAAGACTATGAAGCGAAGCTAAGAAGGTTATTCAAGTGTTCAAGGGTTGATATCCTTGTCAGAGAAGTTAAAAGATCCTCAGAGAGAGTGATTGAAGCCAGGTGTGTGTCTCCTAACTTGATAGTTGTGGGAAGCCATCAGATGATTATGAAGCCATGAAGTTGGACTTGAGGTCTTGAGAGAGCTCATGAGAAGGTTTGAAGATCACTTTGAGGCCTAGACATGTCATTGTGCAAGATTAAGAAGCCTCAGCCATGATTGGTGCAGCTAGGGTTTGACTGGGTCAACCCTAAGTCAACTGATGATTTGAAGAAGGTTAAGACCTAATCCAAGATCCATGTGATCATGGATTGATGCATTAAGATGTTATAAGGATGATTCCAAGGTTAACTCATCATGATTGAAGAGTTTGAGAAGTTTCAGGCTAGGGTTTCTAAGGCTTGATAGTGTAAAATCCCCTTGTTTGACCCCTATCTTCAAGGCAATTTAGCTCAAGATGTGATTGTCATATCATCTTATCCCCAACATGATTGTTGTATAGCATGATCTTAGCTTTAATTTGAGTGCTAGAAGTCCTTGATAGGATTTGTAGAACTCAAGTTATGACTTTGACAAGTTACAGGTCATCTGAGGTATGTGAATTGGGAGCTTGAAAGTTGTCCAACTTGCATGAAACTCTTTCCCTAGAAGGATGATTCCTATGAACTTTTGGTCAATATTAATGTTGTTCCTTATCCTCTTAGATTTCTAGAGAGTACTAGAAGTCCTTGATAGGATTTTTAGAACTCAAGTTATGGCTTGGACAAGTCAAGGGTATTTTGGACATTTGGTGATTATAGGTCATTTGTGATCATAGGCCATTTTCACCAACTTAAAGGCTTCAAATGAAATTTTGTTCAACTATAAAGTTGCTCAAAATGAGGTTTTAACCTTGACCATGCATTAAGGAGGCATTGAAATGGCTCAAGGAGAGACTTAGTTCAAGAAGTTTTGAAAAAGAAAGAATTAAAAGGCATAAAAAGCAAGAAATTCAAATAAATTGATTTATGTCCAAATGATACAAACTTATAGGTCATTTTGATTGGAAAATACATTCTAGAAACAATGGCAATATTACTTTTTTGAATTGAGCCCAATTTCAATCACTTTTACTTTGTTTCTTCATGGTGAAGTAACATAATCAACACATGCCTTTGGCTTGCAAGCAAGGAAAATAACACTCTAAACCAATTCAAAATCTCATGAGAAGATGATTACACACACAGCCATGCCAAGAAGGGGTCAGAATGGTGGTTGCCATGGGTGATATTTTGAAGAGAAATTGAAAATCCAAAATCTCATTTGGATGGATCCAGAAGTTTCTAGATGAGTCTAATCATTTCTATATAAGCTAGTGAGTGAGCTCAGCCATTTTTTTTGGAAGGAATTGAAGCTGGCAAGAGAAGGAGCCATTGAAATTTTGGAGGTTCAAGTTGAAATCGGGTTTTCAATTCAAGAGGGAATCAAGCCAAATCAAGGTGTGCAAAGGCTTGGAAATTGAATTTGGAACGTGTCTGCATCATCTTGGCAGTTGAAGTGAGCAAAAACCACCTATGTTACCTCTCTGAAACCAGGTTTGTATATTTCATCATTATGCATGATTTAGGAGTGGAAACTTAGAAATATATATGTGGTTAAGATCCTTGTAACCTGTAGTTGGATTTAGGATCATAAGTTGGTGAATTAGAGACAAAATAGGTGTGTGACCATTTTCTGTTGAGGATGATTTCTCACGATTCTTGAAGGGTTATTCATGGCTAGATGGTAGAAATTGATCAGTGAAGAGTGAGGATTAATTTGAGACATTTAATTTAAAGAATGGTGAAAATCAAGATTGGAGTGAACTCTGAAAATGGCATTGTGTTTTGATTTAGAGATGGAATTAGAGAATTTTGAGGGTGGATTCGTGATCAGTACCAAATTTGGAGTAGGATAGTGATTGGTTTGGTGGTTTTGGATGACCTGTGGAGGTTGGCTCATTGGAGAAGACGGTGGCGCTGCACCTCAGGCCACCGTCTGAAGGGTTCCCTCCATCTGAGTTTAAATCTGGGATGATGACGCATGCCCGTTGGATGTAGGTTTGACCCTTGACTCAAGCATGAAATGGAAGGCCACGATCTGTTTGAAAATTCTGTAGAGAGACATTAGAATGAAACACACCGTTTCATTAATTGAGTTGTGTTGGGCTTAGCACTCTGATTGATATCAACACCCCCCCCCCCCTTGGCCCAATCCAGAAATGAACTGATCATTTTTGCTATTTACCACGCGTTCATATCAATTTCTTTTAATTTCTTTTAATTTTCATCATTTCATGTGACTTAGCAAATAATTCATAAAAAATTGAAGACTAACTCAATTAATTCCATTCTTTTTTCCCCTAATTCATGATTGAATCTAGAATAGTTTAGATAAAAAAATATTAATAATTCATGCATTTTTGAATATTAATTGATATTAAAATAACTATGGTTGATACCTTGTTTTGATGAATTTGGTTGGAGCATTTGGTGATGATTCTTGCCTTGATTTTTTGTGTGTAGCTAGCATAGATATGCACGTTCCCCTTAGATTTTTCTCACATTTTTGTGATGAATATAGGTGGTAGTTTTAAGTTGAAACTTTAGGTGTTCCATTTTTAGGGTTTATGCTTAGTACCTTATGATTGAGGATTTATTTCTAGAACTTGGTGGATGATTCAACCCCTGGAATTAGTATGGTAGATTCATGATTGAATTAGGGTCCCTTAGGAATTTTTGTAGGAATTTATAATGTATTTTACTATTTTAGTTTGATTTTAGTTTAGGTGCTAACTTTGGATGATTCTAATGCACTAATTTGACTAGATTAACTCCTTAGGTTCCCTTAGAGTAAACTTGTGTTGTTTTTGCCCTTGGTTGAAGATGAAGGCAAGTTGAGGATGCAATGGAATTCTTGAAGAAGTTTGGATGTGAAGATCTTCCCTTCTTTTGGTGTAGTTTGGTTTAGGTGTTAAGATTAGGGTTTGTAGGCAGAGCTTCTAGATAGATTCTCCCCTTTCATAAACATGGAAGGTGTTGACCACTTCCATTCTTCCCTATGATGTAAGGTCCCCTTGTAAAGGCCTCATCCCTTCTTTGGTAGGATGTGTGGCTCTTTACCAGTTGGTAGAACCTTTGAGGGCCCCTTTCTCTGATGATGGGATGCCTAGTGGTGACCTTTGGTCTTCACTCTGCTGTCAATCATCCAAAATTTTCTCTTGTTAGATGAATCTTTCTCCCTTGCTAGAGGATGGAGTTCCTTGCTAGAAGATTGAAGAGGCTAGAAGTTGCTACTTCTCTGTGTTTGAACTGCCATTGAAGCTGAGGCTTGGAGAGCCAGAAGAACAAGTGGACACTTGTGAAGAAGAGCTATTGGAGGTTGAATGAAGAAGCTGAAGCTTGAGATTGGAAAGCAAGCTGATACTTGTGTGATTAATGCATTGGGTCCTTGAAGGAACAAGTTGATACTTGCTATTGGGATTGAAGCTTGAAGGTGGAGCTTACTTTGGAGCTGAGGCTTCAAGAAGAAGGATAAGTTGATACTTATGTTTGATGTATTGGAAGCTTGAAGAAGCAAGTTGACACTTGCTATTGAAGATGACAGACTTGAAGAGCAGTTGCAGACTGAGGACTGAACTGCTGTCAGAGGACTGCTTTGCTGTGAAGCTGTGGAGGCTGTTGCTTTGCTTTCTTTCCCGTCTGTTTGCTTTCTGTGCAACTATAATGATGTGACTTGTTTGATTTGCTTGATGCATTAGAATAAGTCCATATCTAGACTGATTTAATCTAGGAGCATGATTGCACTAGAGGTTGAGTTGCTCCCTCTGCTTGTATTGTTACTGTATGGCTTTGCTTGTGGGTATTCGGTAGAGCCCAGCTCCCTTGCCTATGTGGTTTATGATTTGCTTGATGGCATTTTATTCCACTTCTTCTGTATGATTGCAGTTATTATGTTTTGCTTGATGGCATTTTATTTTGTTTTCTGTATGATTGCAGTTATTCATATCTGGCTTGAGGTTGAGATGAGTTTGTGGAGGCTGACGTCCCACACACATTTCCTCCCTCACTTGCATTGCATGCATTTTACAGTCGTTTACTGTTTACTGTTTAAGCTGATGCTTTATCTGTTTCTGTTTATCATTGCCTTGATCCCCTAGGAATCTCACTTCCTTTGATAAGGAAGTGATGATTAGAACTTTAGGTTGAAACCTATGCATGACAACTTCTAGGAGTCCCCTGTTTCAAACTCCAACCATAGGATGAATCCTTGGCATGACAACATTAGGACTTGATAGTCTCCCCGTAGTAGAACCTGTTCTCTCTTCTCATCTCAAAACAAATTAAAATACAGTAATAAAGGTTAATTGATGTTGTACGTTACGAGCCTTAAGCTATTTGAGAAAGGGTTGTTGGAGAGTTTCTTTTCAATAGTCTGGATGTTTAGTATGACACCTTTTGGGTGACATGCGACGCATTCACTCTCAGGTCATAGTCTCTAGTGCAATATTAGTTTCAAACAACCATAAAAAACAGTTCTTCCGTAAAAGACAGAAAACAAACTTCAAATCTTTTTGCCCCGTGGGCCCATAATTCAAAGGAATCTTTTCTGAAGAAAAGAGTGTCGTTAACTCCCAGTTCTATCGCAAACGGTAACGCCTAAGTCTCCAAGGGTCGAGCTGCGTACACCAAACTGCTGGAACTGTTTGTTAACCCTACTCGAAAAACAGATGAATTTGAATCCCCGTAATTTGTATTATCCCGAACTACGTAAGCTCTGATCTTTCATACCTGTTGAGAGTACGTAGGCACAATACTGATGTATTGGCGAGCCACCTTCCCCATAACCCGTAGTTAGTCGAACTACGTTGACTTTGATTTCTCATTCTCTGATGAGAATACGTAGGCATAAAGCGTGACGCTTTGCCGAGTCATTTTCTTTTCTTTTTTAGGCCAGCCTTGATAGGTAGATAGATGAAACTAACCCGTCAGATAAAACACAACAAGCGTGGATCCCATCGAGTACGATAGACGTGAAGGGTGCTAATACCTTCCCCTTGCGTAACCGACTCCCGAACCCAGACAATGGTTGCGATGACCTTGTCTTATACCCTTTTCGTCAGGTTTTTCCGATCGTTTCCTTTCCCTTTCTGAGGGATAAATTACGAAAGGTGGCGACTCTTCTGTTTTGTCGGCACCTTATTTTCGCAGTAGCGACAGCTGGCGACTCTGCTGGGGACTTGATAGTTTCCTGGGATCCAACTTCCCTTATGCGAGTCAATTTAGGGATCCAACGTCCCCTGCGAGAGTCAATCCTAGCGCTTGTATGATTAATTGTTGGGTTGTGTTTGTTTATCGCATTTTATTTCCTGCATTTTATTTTCAGTATGATATGATTATCTGTGCTGTTGTGGGAGGGGCATTCTGATGAGTGAGAAGCCAGACCCAGGCTTGAGTGTACTTAGCATTAGTTGTGGAAATTAGTGGGCGCGTGCTTGCTTTGCAGGCACTAGTGTCTCATGAAGTCCACGCTCAGACGAGGTTCTCCCGGTTGACTTCTTTTCCGGCCCTTTGGGCCTGAGGGGTTGTTGGTTTAGAGGATTGTCGACTCTAGGGACCGGTCATTTGGAATTCAGCTGAGTGAGGCCACTTCAGGAGATGGTGATGCCACACCTTCTGGGTATCGTATCACCCCTCTTGAATGTCTGTGACGCTGATGACCGCATAGGATGCCGAACTTGTGTCAGTTTAGGTCCATACCTGTGAGCAGGGTCGGGTTTGTTGCAGGAAACCTTAACCTTCAGACTGCCTGGTTTTCTTGATAGTGAATCAGTTTTGTTGGTATCAGAGATCCTCATTATCAAATGTATGATTGTTCTTGATAGAGCAGATTTATGGTCCTGTATCAGAGGTCCTCATTATCAGATGTATGATTGTTCTTGATAGAGCAGATTTATGGTCCTGTATCAGAGGTCCTTATTATCAGATGTGTGTTCGTTCTTGACAGAGCAGAATTTATGGTCCGATATCAGGGTTTTCTTCTCATCAGAGATATGGATGTTCTTGACAGAGCAGTATTGTGGTTTTGTTGATACAAAATCTTCATCTCCTCAACAGCACAGTCGTCTTGATCTCCTGCTGCATGATTGCATTTTGCATTGTTTTGCATACTCATTCGCATTTCATTAACGTGTGTCTATGTCACAGGTACCGTCTCCCCCGATTCAGGTTTTCTTGCCTTCTATTGTGCTACTATGGGTTCTCTGAGGAAGACTGTGTCCTACAAGCTCCCCACTCCTGATGTTGTTAAGCTGACTGGTTTGATTGCTTTGGCAGATGATTTTGTGAGAGGTGAATTCAGAAAGTCTTATGGGAAACTGCTCAGCTTGGTTCGTAAACCCTACGTGTTTGAGTTGAATGGGCTGCACGCCCTGCTGCAGTTCTACGATCCTCCTTTGAGATGCTTTACTTTTCCAGACTTTATTCTCGCACCCACACTAGAGGAGTATGCTGATTTGCTAGGTGTGCTTATCAAGAGTCAGATGCCCTTTGTTCACATGGATGCTGAGCCTAATCTGGCTAGTCTAGCTCCTTCACTTCATCTGGATGCCTCCGAGTTGGTCTTGTCTAGTTGGAACAGGGTTCCCGGTTTCTCCCTGCAGTTCTTAGTGGGAAAGGCTCAGCAGTGCGTCAAAGACGGATGTTAGATCGTGTTCAACGCCATCCTTGCTCTGTGCATATATGGCATCATTCTGTTCCCCAATATGCCCGACTTTGTAGACTTCGACGCATTTCACATCTTTGCATCAGGGAATGCAGTCCTTACCTTGATAGGAGATGTCTACCATTCCGTCCACTACAAGAACGAGAACAGAAGGGGTAAGAATGTCTCATGTTGTGTACCCCTGCTTTATAGATGGCTTGATAGTCACCTACCCAAGAAGGGTTGCTTCGCTTCGTCTGCAGCCACAGCTGAGTGGTCTGAGCGCTTGATGAGTCTGTCAGCGGAGGATATTTCCTGGTTTGATAGAGATATGTTGGGTACTGAGATTATCTTCAACTGCAGTGGGTTTCCGAATGTGCCTTTGATAGGCAGGAAGGGTTGTATCAACTATAATCCATCTCTGCTGGTCCGACAGTTTGCTTATGCTTTGAAAGCTCCGCCGAAGGATGAAGAGGTGCAGGAATCTCTGTACCTCACTGGTCTTCTAGAGGGGGATATGTTGTCTAAGCTTCAGCACGCTTGGAATGGTATCTGTAAGCGGGGAAAGCCGTCGCTGGGAAAAAGTAATAGCCAAGCCTATGCTCCGTATGTAACCTGGATCAGAGCCAGGGCAGATATTATAGGGATGTTGTTTCCTCCTGCCAAGCTAGAAAGCCCTCCAGTGATTGAAGAGCCTACCACTGTGCCTATTCAGTAGCATAATCAGGTGTTAGCTGAGAGGGATGAGCTGAAGAAGGCAAATGAAGAACTGGAGAAAGAATTGGCTCAACTCAGAAGCGAGAGAAGCGAAGCCGTCCATTCCTTCAAGAGGCAGACAGAGCTGGTGAACCAGTTAGGGACGGACTTGACTAAGAAGATGGCTGAGCGTGAGCGCTTGGGTCGGGACTTCAAGGCTATCAATGACGTACTGGCCACTAAGAAGCAGCACTTGGATGAAGCATACCAGAGAATATCCAAGTTTAATCAGCATTGGCAGGCCACCCTAGCCAACGGCAAGGAACGAGAGGATAAACTGAAGCAACAGATCTCCAAGTTGAAAGCCTAGGTGAAGGCTAGTGAGAAGAGGTTTGATGAAGAAACCGCTCGCAGATATGCCGCTGAAGGCCTGCTCAATAAAGCTCTTGCTAACCTGAAGGAGCGCAAACTGACGCTTGAATCCAAGAAGCGGAAGTTAGAAGATTGTTTCGGCGAAGGAGCATGGGAAGACTCAGTTGAAGGACTTCAATACACTATTACACAGAGGGAGTTACTCGTCGAAGGGTTGCTCACTCGGCCTGATCATCCAGAAACGAGGAATCTGTTAGAAGAGTTCCGCGCCCGTGGCCGTACTTGACTGTATTTGTAATCCTTTTGTTTCGACCATTGTTGTATGCTGACCATCACCAGGCTTGTTGGTCGAGGTCATGCTATTGATTCTGCCTGTACTCAGTGACATTGTGTACTACCTTGATGGGCTGTCTTTATATATGAGATGTTATTCCCATGACTGGACTCAGACTTCTTATTATCAGCACTGGCACTCAGGCACTAGGATCGGGGGATACCTCCCTAACACACAGACACACGTTTGCATTTGGATGAAGCAGCTGCATAACGAGCACTTTGTCGTTTTTTCTAACCCTTTTTGTGTTTTCAAGGTTGTTTCAGGTTGTTCCAGGATTGATTAAAGACCAATCCACCGCTATCCGACAAGAGCAAATCGAGCTAGAGCAATGGAGCAAGTGCAGACTGACGTTCAAGAACTCCGAGAGAGGATGGACCGCTTCATGGAGCTCATGCAAGTGGTTGCCAACGACCAGGACCAGCTCAGAACATTGGTCCAACCTCTGATCTCTAGGGTTGATAGCAATGGTGTACTCCATGGTGGGACTGTTCCAACCCCTCCACCTGTTGAAACTCCTCAGAATGGCATCCCCGTGATCGGGGGGAATGACAGTGGTAACGGCAACGTGATCGCCAACATGGGGCTCAATGGTAATACGACTGGCGTCGGTAATGGGAATTTTGAAGCTAATGTCAATGTTGGACTGGGCAACGGCAACACAGGTGTCGGGAATCTGTATGGGCCTCAGCCGTGGTTAGAAGACCGTCAAGAAGATTTGTTCTCACAGAAAGGTGCTGAAGGAGAGTTGACTGCTGAAGCACGTCTGAGGTTTAAGGTACTCGAGGACAAAATGAGGAATTTCGAGAACCTGAACACTATGGGTGTCGACATGAGTAAATTGGGATTGATTGCTGATTTCCAGGTGCCTCCCAAATTCAAAGTACCCGACTTTGAGAAATACAAGGGCACTACTTGCCCTCGCGTCCACCTGAGATCATACTACCAGAAAATGTCTGCTCACTCTGAAGACGAGAAGCTGCTGATGCACTTCTTTCAGGATAGCTTGTTCGGGCCATCCTTGGAATGGTACATGAGCTTGGAGCCTACCAGTGCGCGCACGTGGAAGGAACTTGCTGAAGCATTCGTGCACCATTATCAGTATAACAGTGACTTGGCTCTGAACCGGGTTCAACTGCAGAACTTGTCACAGAGGAACAATGAGGGGTTCAAAGAATACGCCCAGCGGTGGCGTGAACTGGCAGCTAGAGTTCAACCGCCGATGGTTGAACGGGAGCTTGTTGAAATGTTTGTAGCCACCCTCCCAGGGGTTTATTACGAGAAATTGGTCAGCAGTGTGTCTGGAAGTTTCTCAGATCTCATCATCACCGGCGAACACGTTGAAAATGGGATCAAATTGGGGAAAATTCAAGGTGATCTATCCTCAGCTGGAGGAGGAAAGAAATCGTATGGTGGCAAAAGGCGGGAAGGAGAGACGAGCGCCGTGTCCAACGCTCGAAGGAAAGGCAAGGGCCAACACCAGCAGGTGGCCAGCATAACCATCCCCGTTGTCCAGCAACCCCAGCCACAGCAGTAGCAGCAACCGAATCAGCAAGGGTACAGAAAGTATCAGAACAGGGCACCTCTGTCGAGTCGTCACCTTGAGACACCGCCTATGTCTTATGCTCAGCTGTTACAGACTCTGCTTCAGTTACAGCTAATCCAGAAGAGAACCTTGGCTCCCTTGACAGAGGCACCTCCGCCAGGTTATGATGCAAATGCAACATGTGAGTTTCACTCAGGGGCACCAGGCCACACGATAGAAATCTGCAAAGCCTTCAAGCACAAGGTGTAAGATATGGTGGACGCCAAAATCATCAATTTCTCAGATAATGTGCCAAATGTCACGAAGAACCCTATGCCGAATCATAGGGGAGTTGGGGTGAATGCCATTATTGAAGACGAAAACTTAGATTTATTGACTGATGTCAAGGATCTGAAGACACCGCTTAGCTTCGTTAAAGCCAAGCTGATGAAGAGAGGCTTCTTTCCGGGCTGTGGAGAATTGTGTATGGGCTGTGCGACTCGTCCTGATGGATGTGAACAGTTGATAGAGGGGGTTCAGAGTCTGATGACCGAAGGAATCTTGCAGTTTAGCCGAAGGGCCGAAAGTAGATCTGGAGAGGTAGTGCTGAAGCAGGATGATGAGGTTGCCACCATCACCATCCCTCGCCAAACGATAACCATTTCTGCACTCAGGCCGCCCCACAATTACCATCACAAAGGCTAGGCCGATACCTTTTGAAAGCACCAATGCTGTCCCATGGCACTATGGGGCAGACGTCTACTGCAACGGACAAAAGATGGAGCTAGAACCATCGGGGCCGTCGGTGGATAACCTAGTGGGAATTGGCGGGATCACCCGCAGCGGAAGAGTATTTTCTCCACCTGAGACTGTGACGGACAAGGCGGACAAAGCGGAAGTAACCGATAAGGGAAATAGTAAAGTCGTTGAGGAAACCCCTCGTGGGGCAGAGAAGGACTTACTTGTTAAAGACGCTGAAGAGTTTATGAGGTTGATCAAGAAGAGTGACTACAGCTGTCTCTTAGGCTGGCCATGGATCCATTCTGCTGGCGCCGTGACCTCCACGTTGCACCAGAAACTCAAGTATGTTGTCGGAGGCAGCATCATGACTGTATGTGGCGAGGAAGACATAATGGTGAGCCATTTGTCGTCCTTCAAGTATGTCGAGATAGATGAAGAGATCCACGAAACCCTGTGCCAGGCGTTCGAAGCCGTTAAAGTCAAGAACGTGGCTCCTGTAATTGCTGAGAAACCAGAGATGACTCTCTCTTCCTTCAGGGAAGCCCGGGCCGCTGTTCAGGCCGGATCTACCCCAGGGTGGGGGCGAATTCTTGAAATACCTAACAAACAAGACAAGTTTGGGTTGGGATACTCTCCTACGGCTGAAGCCTCATCTTCTCACAGTGCGTCGCGCGGTAAAGGGCCGATCCAGTTTACCAGTGGCAGAGTGATATTTGAAAGTGACAACGCAGTGTCTGAAGACGGCGAAGACAATGATTGCGACCTAGACTCTTGGATCCAGCCAAGCAAACCAGGCGAGAGCGTCAACAACTGGTCCATCAGGGATACCATCTAAGTGACAGGCAAAGAGTAATGATTTACTTTCTCCAATCATTGTATAACCCTATGTCCTACCTGGGGCATAGTGGTTTTATTGTCAGGGCCTTGTTTGGTTATGTACATGCATTTTACCAATAAATCAAAAGGCGTTTTTCTTCGTATTCAAATGTTGTGATCTCTGTTATTCCTGTTTTATATTTGTTTTTAAAGACAACAAAAGGGCAATGGGGTTTGTGCTAACCTGCATATCCTTGTTTTAAGCTTAACCCTTGTTATTGCATGATCCACATAACAGATGACATCGACTCCGGACCTTCTACGACTCACTTCGACTTCGATTGCCCGATCTATCAAGTCGAAGAAGAGATTGATAAAGACGAAGACCTTCCCGAAGAGTTGGCCCGCTTGTTGAAACAAGAAGAGAAAGCTATTCTGCCTCATGAGGAAGAGATTGAGATTGTGAATCTGGGTTCTGAAGAACTGATCAGGAATGTCAGGATAGGAGCCGCATTGCAGAGTGATGTCAAGCAGAGATTGGTCGAGATGCTAAGAGAGTATAGTGACGTCTTTGCTTGGTCATACGAAGATATGCCCGGACTTGATACCGACATCGTGGTCCACCACTTGCCGTTGCGAGAAGATTGTCCTCCCGTTAAGCAGAAGTTTAGGAGGACACGACCAGATATGGCTGTTAAGATCAAAGAAGAAGTGTAGAAGCAGCTTGATGCTGGCTTCTTAGTGGTCACTACTTACCCTCCGTGGGTCGCCAACATAGTGCCTGTACCAAAGAAGGACGGTAAGGTACGAATGTGCGTCGATTATCGGGATTTGAATAGGGCGAGCCCTAAAGATGATTTACCGCTCCCTCATATTGATGTGTTGGTCGATAATACAGCTCAGTTCTCCGTATTTTCTTTCATGGATGGCTTCTCCGGTTACAATCAGATTAAGATGGCGCCGGAGGACATGGAGAAAACTACGTTTATTACACCCTGGGGAACATTTTGCTACAAGGTAATGCCTTTCGGTCTGAAGAACGCAGGGGCCACTTACCAACGAGCTATGGTTACTTTATTTCATGATATGATTCATCATGAGATTGAAGTCTATGTTGATGACATGATTGCGAAGTCCCAAATGGAGGAAGGACATCTGGTCAATTTGCTAAAGCTTTTTGAGAGGCTTAGGAAATTCAGGTTAAGGCTGAATCCTAACAAGTGTACTTTCGGAGTACGGTCGGGAAAACTACTGGGGTTTATCGTGAGTGAAAGAGGCATTGAGGTTGATCCTGCGAAGATTAAAGCAATACAAGAAATGCCAGCACCAAAAACTGAAAAAGAAGTTCGTGGTTTCCTGGGCAAAATAAACTACATTGCAAGGTTTATTTCTCAGCTCACGGCCACGTGTGAACCGATGTTCAAACTGCTAAAGAAAAATCAGGCGATTATTTGGAACAAGGATTGCCAGAAGGCATTTGATAAGATAAAACAGTATCTACAGGAACCTCCGATCTTGATACCCCCAGTGGTCGGAAGGCCCTTAATCATGTACTTGATAGTTCTTGAGAATAGTATGGGGTGTGTTCTCGGTCAACACGACGAGACGGGCAGAAAGGAGCATGCCATTTACTATTTGAGTAAAAAGTTCACAGACTGTGAATCTCGTTACTCGATGCTGGAGAAGACGTGTTGCGCACTAGCCTGGGCTGCCAAACGTTTACGACAGTACATGCTCAATCACACGACCATGCTAATTTCGAAGATGGATCCGATCAAGTACGTCTTTGAGAAGCAAGCGCTTTCGGGCAGGATTGCCAGATGGCAAATGGTGTTGACAGAATATGACATTCAGTACGTTTCCCAGAAGGCCATCAAGGGTAGCGTATTGTCTGAATACCTTGCCGAACAGCCGATCGAGGATTATCAGCCGATGAAATTTGAATTCCCTGATGAGGATATTATGTTTCTTAAAGCGAAAGATTGCGATGAACCGTTGCCCGACGAGGGGCCAGATAGGAAATCCCAATGGAAATTGATATTTGACGGGGCGGTTAATTCTTACGGAAGTGGCATCGGGGTGATCATCATAACTCCCCATGGATCCCACATCCCGTTTACTGCGAGACTGACGTTTTCGGTCACCAATAACGAAGCGGAGTATGAAGCATGCATCATGGGTCTAGAAGAAGCAATTGATTTGAGAATCAAGAACCTAGATGTATATGGTGACTCGGCACTTGTGATCAACCGGATTAAAGGGGAGTGGGAGACTCATCAATCAAATTTGGTGCCGTACACGAATTATGCCAGAAGGCTACTTCCGTTCTTTGATCGAGTGGAACTCCATCATGTACCCAGGGCTGAGAATCAGATGGCTGATGCCTTAGCCACGTTGGCTTCGATGTATAAAGTCAATTTTTGGAATGAAGCTCCAAGAATTGTCCTTTCTCATCTTGATAGACCTGCATTCGTCTTTGCGATCGAGGGAGCCGCGGACGGCAAGCCATGGTTCCATGATATCCAGACCTTCCTTATGACTAAGGAGTATCCTGCGGGAGCGTCAACCCAGGATAAGAAGACTCTGAGGAGGCTATCTGGGAATTTTTATCTCAATCCTGATGGAGTTTTGTATAAAAGAAACCACGATCTCGTGCTACTCAGATGTGTAGATGAGAAAGAAGCGAGTATGCTCATGGAGGAGGTCCATGAAGGCACATTTGGTACGCACGCCAGAGGGCATGCTATGACAAGAAAGATCCTGATAGCAGGATATTACTGGCTGACGATGGAATCGGAATGCTTTAAATTCGCGAAGAGGTGTCATAAATGCCAGATTTATGCTGATAAGATTCACGTGCCGCCATGTCCGTTGAATGTCATGTCCCCCCCGTGGCCGTTCTCCATGTGGGGCATCGACATGATAGGCAAGATCGAGCCCACCGCATCTAATGGTCATCGCTTCATTCTAGTAGCTATCGATTACTTCACCAAGTGGGTGGAGGCAGCCTCATATGCTAATGTGACCAAGCAGGTGGTGGCTAAATTCATGAAGAGGGACATCATATGTTGTTACGGAGTTCCCGAGCGAATCATTACTGATAATGGTTCGAATCTGAATAACAAGATGAGGAAGGAGCTGTGCCAGAGTTTCAAGATTGAACACCACAACTCATCTCCTTACCGGCTGAAGATGAATGGCGCCGTTGAAGCGGCCAATAAGAATATCAAGAAGATTGTACAGAAGATGGTTGTGACCTACAAGGATTGGCACGAGATGCTGCCATTTGCATTGCATGGTTATCGTACAACGGTACGTACACCAACCGGGGCAACTCCTTACTCCTTAGTGTACGGTATGAAAGTTGTCCTACCGTTAGAAGTGGAGATCCCTTCTTTACGAGTCTTGGTTGACGTGAAACTCGATGAGGCAGAATGGATTAAGAACCGACTAAACCAACTCAGCCTGATGGACGAGAAAATATTAGCATCGATTGCATATGGTCGTCTATACCAAAGCTGAATAAAGAAAGCTTATGATAAGAAGGTGCGTCCGAGAAGCTTTCAGACGGGTGATCTCGTCCTGAAGAAGATTCTTCCTCCACACTCCGATCACCGGGGCAAGTGGACTCCCAATTACGAAGGTTCGTACGTCGTCAACAAGGCCTTCTCGGGAGGAGCCTTGTTGTTATTCACGATGGATGGCGAAGATTTTGCATCCCCGGTGAACACGGACGCAGTTAAAAAATACTTTGCATAAAAAATGATCCGCTGGAAAGAAAAAGAGTATCCAGGCAAAAATGGGGCATCCCGGCGAACCATAAAAAAGGGAAAAAGGTTCGGGCAAAAATTAGGGATATAAAGAAAAGAATGTACACCCGCAAAGTCGAAAACCTGGAAGGGTGACTTTGGCAAAAAAGGGTATCTCGGTGAATCGAAAACCCGGAAGGGCGATTCAGGCAAAAGTTAGGGATTTGAAAAAGAAAATGACTGCGTTCCGCGTGTGGACTTTCATTGTTTAGTGGTTCGGAAGACCTGAGGGCCATTTATCTGAATCAATATCTTCTGAAGCTGAAGCGTCGGAGAAGTATCGAAGTCGAGTGGGTCATAGAGGGATCAACTCATGGTGTTTGTCTACGCCTCATTGCCGACATTTGTGTATATACTGATGTATATTTATGTTCTTCTATTTGCACAGCTTCCTCATTCCAGGAGTTTGCATCTGTTGTAAAACATTTTTGCCCATTCAGGGGTTCATTATCAATAAAATGTATAATATTCAACAATTCTGTTTGTTTGTTTAGCATTTACCTGTTTTGTTTGCGACAAAGAACGTCGCTGTTTTTGATAAAATGCGCATACATAAACTTACCGGCCTAGGCCACTGATTGTTGAAACAATGAATTACTTGAACATTATCACAAGATGATAACCTTGATAGATCCCTTTGAGAAGGGTATCTTGCCTGTTTGTTTGTGTCGCTGCAGGTATAGGACGATTCCTTCCTCTCCAGCAAGTTCAGCAGCATCTCCCCACGGAGTCTGAACATAGAACCAAGAGCATTGATATGTCTCCCCCCAAGCAGAGAAGATTCTCTCCCCAATCACATGTATCCCGAAGGATTGTTGTCTCCCTAGCTGAGTCATATATTGAAGTATGCAGCTTTCAATAGTTCAAGACTGAAGTCTCCAGCGGAGTTGAGATTCCCCACAGAGTTGTATTCTCCCCAGCAAGCGGGATGATTCCATCTTCCCCAGCCGAGCCGGCAGTCCCCCAAGAGAGCCGAGTCTTGGAAAGCAGTTGAAGCCATGATTGGTTTTCCCCAGTAAAGTGTTGAACAGCTGATGCTGGATTTCCCCCACCAAAGTCGGTATCTCCAGGAAAGTTTAGTCGCGAAGGCCGTGCAGTTTATTTTTGCGATTGACATCGTCTTCCTCAGCAGTTTGTGGTTTGAATACCCGGTTGAGCGATTCCAAGTTCTCGTAGAACTTTGTTCCCCTACAGCAGTCGACTGAAGTTCGTTTCCCCAGGCGGAGTCCAATTGAGATTGGTGTGATTTCTTCTCCTCGGCAGGATGATTCCTTCCTCCACCATAGTGGTTTTTCTCCTTGACAGGAGGATTCTCCCTTCAGCATTTATTTTGCTGATGGGGTCATAGCATTTTGGCATGATTGCATAGCATTTACCCTAAAACGCGTAGCATTTCCACCGTGTGGAGCATTGCGCCATTGTCGATCATATGCATATGAAACATGAGCTAGGTTGTTACCGTTCTTGTTTTGCAGGTGTCCCCCGGCAGGATGTTTGCCCAGGATGATTCCTGAAGTCTCAGAAGAGTTGTTTGGTTCAAGATGATTCTTGAATTCCCCAGCAACGTCGCTTGCCCAAGATGATTCTTGAATTCGCTAGCGAAGTTGAATGCCTAAGATGAATCTTAAAATCCCCAGTGAGTTCGCCAGAGTTGGTTGCTCAAGTTGATGCTTAGAGTTCCCGACAGAGTGTTTTCTCAGGAGGATTCCTGAAATCTCCAACAGAGTTATTGGTTCAGGATGATTCTTGAAGTCTCCAGCGGAGTTATTTGTCCAAGATGATTCTTGAAGTCCTCAGCAGATTTTATTCAGGATGATACCTGAATCCATGAAGCAGACTTACTTGATAGTTTTCCAGAATCCCCAGCGGAGATGTGTCATCCCCAGCATGGTTTCTAAACAGCAAAGCTGAAATTTCCCTGAAGACTTGATGATTGAAGTCCGGCAGCGGTGCCAAAACCCCAGACTTACTGATGAAGTCTAACTGCGATGTTGAAGCAGTTTGCCTAGCTGATGCAGGGTACCTGACGGCCAAAGATTGCGTATCCTTAGTGGTTCCTGAATGATTAAGGGTCCCATTTCAAGACTTACTCTGAAGTCCAACCGCAATGTCGAAGCAGTTATCTCAGCTGACGCGGAGTGCCTGAGAGCAGAAGAATAGATATCCCTATAGGGTTCATGATTGACCGAGGATTCTATTTCATACTTGCTGACGAAGTCCGGCTGACGCCCGAAAATTTCTTTGAATGCCCGACGACATAATTAACTTGATTGTTAAAAAGTCCTTAATGACCTGATGATTCCTGAGGGATTCTTCTGCTACGACGCAGAATGCCTGACGGCATGATCAACCATCCATTACCAGTTACCGTGAATTGGTGATCCCTTGGTGACTTGAGGACGAAGATCTATAGCAAAATCAAATAATTATCCTGACGGAGATTTGAGATTAGACTTCACCAATTACCGTGTGAGCAATTCCCCAACTGAGTGGCCGCGCAACTGTCATGCTCAGTTTTTGAAGATGTTCCTAACAATCAAAGTATCGTTTACCTGTGCGGTGGCAGATCGCCTGTTGCCGGGTAACCGGTGATCCCTCGATGAGTTGAGGACGCAATGATATCAGACAAATCAAAGAATCATCCTGATGGAGATTCAGATTAGTATTCTCCAGCTAGTTGTCGTGCAACTATTAATTCAGTTTCCGAAGATTTGTCCCCATCAGAGTACCGTGTACTTGTGCAATTGGAAAATTTCCGGGTTTATTGGTATTCAACCGTCTTTTACCTTGATTGTTTGAGAGTCGTTCGCTTCTCACCCAGTCAGGTCCAAGCCGTTTGAATAGGGGCAGCTGTTGCACCCCAAAATTTGCCCAACATTTCTTTACCTAGCTTATGTTTCATTTCATTCACATTAGCATTATCATTTTCATTTCATTGACATGTGTGCAGGAGATCAAGAGGTATGATTACCAATCAAGAGCTATACAAGACTATGAAGCTAAGCTAAGAAGGTTATTCAAGTGTTCAAGGGTTGATATCCTTGTCAGGAAAGTTAAAAGATCCCCAGAGAGAGTGATTGAAGCCAGGTGTGTGTCTCCTAACTTGATAGTTGTGGGAAGCCATTAGATGATTCTGAAGCCATGAAGTTGGACTTGAGGTCTTGAGAGAGCACATGAGAATGTTTGAAGATCACTTTGAGGCCTAGACAAGTCATTGTGCAAGATTAAGAAGCCACAACCATGATTGGTGCAACTAGGGTTTGACTGGGTCAACCCTAAGTCAACTGATGATTTGAAGAAGGTTGAGACCTAATCCAAGAGCCATATGATCATGGATTGATGCATTAAGATGTTCTAAGGATGATTACAAGGTTAAATCATCATGATTGAAGAGTTTGAGAAGTTTCAGGCTAGGGTTTCTAAGGCTTGACAGTGTAAAATCCCCTAGTTTGACCCCTATCTTCAAGGCAATTTAGCTCAAGATGTGATTGTCATCTCATCTTACCCCCAACATGATTGTTGTAGAGCATGATCTTAGATTTAATTTGAGTGCTAGAAGTCCTTGATAGGATGTGTAGAACTCAAGTTATGACTTTGACAAGTTACAAGTCATCTGAGGAATGTGAATTTGGAGCTTGAAAGTTACCCAACTTGCATGACACTTTTGACCTGGAAGGATGATTCCTATGAACTTTTGGTCAACATGAATGTTGTTCCTTATTCTCTTATATTTCTAGAGAGTACTATAAGTCCTTGATTGGATTTGTAGAACTCAATTTATGGCTTGGACAAGTCAAGGGTATTTTGGACATTTGGTGATTATAGGTCATTTGTGATCATAGGCCATTTTCACCAACTTAAAGGCTTCAAATGAAATTTTTTTCAACTAGAAAGTTGCTCAAAATTAGGTTTTAACCTTGACCATGCATCAAGGAGGCATTGAAATGGCTCAAGGAGAGACTTGGTTCAAGAAGTTTTGAAAAAGAAAGAATTAAAAGGCATAAAAGGCAAGAAATTCAAATAAATTGATTTATGTCCAAATGATACAAACTTATAGGTCATTTTGATTGGAAAATACATTCTAGAAACAATGGCAATATTACTTTTTTGAATTGAGCCCAATTTCAATCACTTTTACTTTGTTTCTTCATGGTGAAGTAACATAATCAACACATGCCTTTGGCTTGCAAGCAAGGAAAATAACACTCTAAACCAATTCAAAATCTCATGAGAAGATGATTACACACACAACCATGCCAAGAAGGGGTCATAATGGTGGTTGCCATGGGTGATATTTTGAAGAGAAATTGAATATCCAAAATCTCATTTGGATGGATCCAGAAGTTTCTAGATGAGTCTAATCATTTCTATATAAGCTAGTGAGTGAGCTCAGCCATTTTTTTGGAAGGAATTGAAGCTGGCAAGAGAAGGAGCCATTGAAATTTTGGAGGTTCAAGTTGAAATCGGGTTTTCAATTCAAGAGGGAATCAAGCCAAATCAAGGTGTGCAAAGGCTTGGAAATTGAATTTGGAACGTGTCTGCATCATCTTGGCAGTTGATGTGAGCAAAAACCACCTCTGTTACCTCTCTGAAACCAGGTTTGTATATTTCATCATTATGCATGATTTAGGAGGAGAAACTTAGAAATATATATGTGGTTAAGATCCTTGTAACCTGTAGTTGGATTTAGGATCATAAGTTGGTGAATTAGAGACAAAATAGGTGTGTGACCATTTTCTGTTGAGGATGATTTCTCACGATTCTTGAAGGGTTATTCATGGCTAGATGGTAGAAATTGATCAGTGAAGAGTGAGGATTAATTTGAGACCTTTAATTTAAAGAATGGTTAAAATCAAGATTGGAGTGAACTCTGAAAATGGCATTGTGTTTTGATTTAGAGATGGAATTAGAGAATTCTGAGGGTGGATTCGTGATCAGTATCAAATTTGGAGTAGGATAGTGATTGGTTTGGTGGTTTTGGATGACCTGTGGAGGTTGGCTCACCGGAGAAGACGGTGGCGTGCAACTCAGGCCACCGTTTGAAGGATTCCCTCCATCTGAGTTTAAATCTGGGACGATGATGCATGCCCGTTGGATGTAGGTTTGACCCTTGACTCAAGCATAAAATGGAAGGCCACGATCTGTTTGAAAATTCTGAAGAGAGACATTAGAATGAAACATGATCGCTCCGCAAGTGCACGAAAATATCGAAGTAATATAAAAGATTGTCGAACCCACAGAGACCAATGTGAATCTACTGTTATCTATTATTATGGCGTAAAGCTAAGGCTATTGGAATTAGGAAAACTGAATGCGAATGAAATTAAATGCAAAAGAAATAAAGAAAATTGGTTTAGAGAAATGCGGTAAAGGATATCGGTATGCAAAGACTTAGTTATCTGGGATTCGACAGGTCACCGATGCTTCTTACTCTTTGCAAACATTGTTCAGAAGAAAATAATGATCTGAAGACTTTCGTCTCACGATGGTTATTGACGCTAGTCATAATTCTAAGGGCCGAATGTACGCTTTCGCTGTCCCATTCGGGGTTAAAACTACTTTTTGGAAATCTCTAGGTTCTAATCCATTTTAAAGTGCTTTTGCTGTTATTAAAACAAATGCCTAGTGTTTACTATCTGGTCTTACCGCAACTTTCGCTTGTGGGTTCGTAACTTAATTAATTTCCCACTTTCGTGGCAAAACTACTTTTAAATAAGTTCTCGCTTTCGCGACGAAGTTTATTCAGTAAATAAATTTAAACACTACGTCCAGAAAGGTTGTTTGTAAAAAGGGAAGATGCCGGTTACTATCGAATCCTATCCTACTAATTCGGTTACATACCGATAAAACTAACTTAGCCAGACATGATAATTAATGCGAACGGAAATAGACATAAACAACGGAATAATAAAGCGTGCATCATAACAGAAATAAAGTAGTAATTCAATTAATAAAAACCTGTAAATTGTACTGATCTCAAATCCTTGGGTAGTCCCCCACAATGTCGGCAGGATTCTACTTTGGCGAGAAATAAAAGGTACAGGAAGAAAATACAATATTCTGAACTGAAGGAAAATGGAAAGGAAAATAAAAGTAACGATAAATAACTTTGATGGAACTTTGGCAGAACTTCGGGATGAAGAATCCACACCTTTCTCTGTGAGTCTCTTGTCTATTTATAGGAGATGTTTCTTATCTCAACTTCCTGAGATCATGCGTGAGATATGGAGAAAGTGGTAGTAACTTCCAGTAGTGGGCAGTGAGTGGAGAAAGTGTAGTAACTTCCAGTAGTGGGCAGTGAATGGAGAAAGTGTAGGAAGGATTTAAGTTGAGATTGATCGTGAATTCTGATTCTGCGTTTTTTGTCTGCGTGACGGTCGTCATGAAATGTGACGGTCGTCACACGCATGACGGTCGTCATGGACCTGTGACGGTCGTCACAGCAGCAGAATCCGTATTTGCTGTTTTTCATCTATTTTTCATCCGTTTTTCATCTGTTTCTTCTCCTTTTCTTTCTTTAGTCCAAATTCTCCCCAATCTGCAAAACGAAGTAAATTAATCATATAATAGAACATAAATCAAGATAAATTAATAAAAGTCACAAATAAATGCATGTAAATCAAGCCAAATAAACGATATGATTTCGCGTTATCAAACATCCCCACACTTAAACCATTGCTTGTCCTCAAGCAATCGACCAACACAGTAAAAAGAAATAAGCATAGTTCGAAACAAAGTCACGACGAAACTCTAATCATACGTGGATGCTAGGCTAACGTTAGATCGATAGGTACTAAATATTAATACCAAGGATATCATAACGACACAATTTCAAAAACTCCCTACTTATGCAGACGAATCAGAATCATGCCATTATAACTCAACCTATAACTCATGCTCTCTTTCACCCCATTTCATTATAGTGCAATCACATTAAGCCCGTTATCCATACACATTCATGGCAAGTAGACCTGTTAGTGACTACGATCTCATTATTATTTCATTTTTTTTCTGCAAATATGCTTAAGCATCAATTGAACTTAAAGAGTTTGTACCGTTAGGCTAAGTGCTCGGGCGAGGAGCACCTAACTTAGAAGGAACATGTCTTTTTCTTCATAATTTTTTTTTCTTTTCTTTCTTAGTTTCTCATTTTAACCTAGAGATCATACAGTTATTTGCATCGGTTTATTACTTAGTGTGTTTAGGATGGCGCTGACTGCTTAAATAAACTACTTAGGGATTACTACAAGAACCTGGAGTTTTAAGGTCTCGGCATAATGGGTACTCAAATTTATTTTGCATATTTAGGGGGTTAAGGTTGTCAGGACGATATCAATTTTATCCAAACTTTCCCAAGTTTTTCTAACATAGCCTAAACAACCTATATACTTTCAGAGTACCATGTCATGAATCAAAAAGTTTTTGTCGGAGGTTAAAATTTTGAAATTTTGAAATTTTGGGGAAGTTTGAATAACAGGCGAAAACCACTCATAAAGACTCGACAGCACATGCAAAGATTTTGACATAGCATTAAAAATAGATAAAACCAATAAATCAAACTAAAAGGCAATAAAATGAAAGCGATAGAGTTCCTCCCCCACACTTAAACCAAACATTGTCCTCAATGTTTCAGTAAAAGGTGGAAAAGGAAAGATAGAACCTGTATGAATGCTACTGCTCTTGCTATCCTTGTCTTTGTTGATCACTTCTACTTTGGTGGCGGGCATTTTGAGATACTTTGTTTGTATAATTCTCGAACCAGCTCATCATGTTGCTCGCCTCCAGAGGAAGTACTCATCATCAGTGTCCCCACCAGCAGCGACACTCGTAGGAATGTCCGTGGGTATAGCTCATCTTCTCAGATCGTCATCTAGAGATTTTTCTCCTAGAAATAGCTAAAGCGTAACAAGCGATACATTTCTTTATTTTCTGCAAATTTAAACAAACAAATTAAAATAAAGACCTTGTGGGTTGCCTCCCACACAGCGCTTTGTTTAGCGTCGATAGCTCGACGGCTAAGGAGTGCAAGTACTCATGGCGGTTCTTTCGAGAATGGTTCCTCGATCAAACTTTGAATAGTCTTCGGTTTCCATGGCCACTTATCAAGCCATCTCTCATATCCCTCACCTTTTCTTTTCTTTCTTCTATAGGGTGGTTCATTGTTTTGAACTTGTGGTGGTGGTTCTGGATCTATCCTAAGTATCAGTTTTTCAAATTTGGGCATAGTTATTTCATCCACCACCTCAAAAGTTAATCGTACCCTTTTAACAGTAATAATGACCCTAGTTTCACGGTGTTGCACCCTAAAATTTGACCAACCGATTCTCCTATCTGACTCATGGTTTAATTTCATATTCACAGCTCAGATGTATGATTTTTGTGCACAAGCAGGGGATATCAGGGTTACAGCTTGATTTTTGTCTATCAGATATGGCAGACCCAGTCCAGATTATCGGGGTTTTATTTTCGGGAAATTGTGCGCTCCTCGGTGATTTTTCAGTGATTTTGGGGATATTCTGATGCCCGGGGATCTCCGTTCGATTCGATCTGGTCTCGTGCGCTTTTACGGGGGTCGTTTGCATTCATCTGCATTTTTAGGATTTTAATAGGCTTTTGTGAATTTTTAACAGGCTTTATAAATTTTTCTGGAATTTAAATAGGGTTTTTGAATATTTTAATAGCTTAATGCTCTTTTTAGGATTTTATAGAATTTTTAAAAAAAAGGTTTTAGAATATAAATAAGATTTTAATTGGTTTTATCCTTTTTTTAGAATAATATAGCTTTTCTTTTATTAATAATAATAGATTTTAATAGACATTAAATAATATTAGAAGTTTAATAGAGTTAGTAGAGATATTAGAATTAATTAGACTTTAATTGACTTTTTAGAGTTTAATTAGGTTAATTGATTTTTTTAGAGTTTAATTAGGATAATATAGAATTAATTAGGTTCTTAATCATTTTTTAGAGCTTAATTAGGTTAATCATGTTTTAGATTTAATTAGGCTTGAATAGAGTAATTAGAGTTTTGATCTTTGTTTAGGGTTTATTAGTCCATCATTAGATTAATTAGGAAATTAGATATAATTAGGCTTTATTGTTTTTTTTATTATTTTTTTAATTCAGTTTTTACATTTTTGTTCGTATGGGCCCAGATGGGGGTTCTGTTTGAGGCCCAGTCATTTTTTGTCCAAAGAATTCAGCAAAGAGTCCAGAAAAATGGTCCAGGAAAGCGTCCAAACTTCCAGCGTACACCAGAACGATCCAGAAGGTTCCACGCGTTTCTCAGTGCAATAAATAGGGCCACGTGTTGGCCATGCAAGGGCCCACACGTTTTCTCAGAATTCACGCCACGCGTCCACACGTGTCCCTCATTCTCTCTCTCCCCTCAGACACGCGTAGCCCATGCAAACCCTTCCCTGAGACACCTGTCTTCCTCCCATCCTCGCCGGAGCCCCCCACCGGCGGCCATGCATCAGCCCTAACTGCACACCGCCGGCGACCTCAACCAACTCCGGCCACCACCAAACGTCCAAAATCTCCAGAATCCTCAGATCTTCATCTTCTTCCCAGATCTCCACCGTCTCCACCTCGCCGGAATCATCAACCTTCATCCACGTTTTCCAGAATCCGCTCATACCTTCATCCATCTTCAAGCGACTTTTCCAGAAATCATCTCAGATCTTCATCCATCTTCAAGCGACTTTTCCAGAAATCATCTCAGATCTTCATCATCCATCAAGATTTTTCCAGAACAGCATTCATCGTCCATCAAGATTTTTCCAGAATAACATCAATCCTCCATCAATTTTTTCCAGCACGCTCAAACCTTCAACAATCTTCAAGCAAAATCTTCAGAACACCTCCAGAACACTCATCCATTCAAGACTTCCAGAATCTCGTCAAATTCTTCAGCAAGCTTCTTGGATCTTCATCAGAAAATCTCATCCGGTTGTGGATCTTCAGCGAACCATTAGCCTCCTCAACGAGCGTCAAGCATCGTTCGTCTCTCCAGGTTCTTAACTCCTTTCTTGCATGTGTATGTTGTAGATGCAATCCTTGAGATGCTTAGGTTAGGGTTTTTGTTTTGGTGAGTTCTGTTAAGTGCATGCGTGATAATGATTAGGGTTTACTTTTAGAGATTTGATGAATTGTGTTTGAGGATTCTGGGGGGATGAGTTGCAGAGATAGGGTGAGATAGAGGAGGAAGACGAACGAATGAAACGGCGCATGGAGTGAGTGAACAGTAGTTAGGGTTGGGAGTGATTTAGGTTTTGTTTTTCTGAGTATTGGCTTAGGGTTTGGACCCTGGGCTTAGGCCCAAACGTAGCTGCTAACACTACATTCCAATTTACTTCCCCACCCCCCTTAGCGTGTGAGACAGAGTATTTGGATTTGGGCCTTAGGCCCTATTGCTTTCTGCACCCCCCTCATCCAAGCCCATAGTAAGAAACAACTGAAAACCCTACTAGCGCTGCACCCCCCTCTGGTTTCAATTCAGTTTTTTTGTTTTTCTTCTGGATATTAAACATGGGCCTGCGCCCAACAGCTAGTTGCACCCCCACCATTGAGGGCCCAATGAATTGAAAACTGGAATGCTTGCTGTTTAAACCCCCTCCATGTCATTTTCTTTCAATTTCTTTTATATTTTCATATTTGTAAATAAATCATAATAAATGTGAATAATTGATTTTTTAATGATTCTTTTTTTTTCTACCATGTCATGAAAATTGTTAAGAAAATTAAATAAAAATAAAAATGCCATTTTATTTTTATTTCCTATTTTGTGCATATTTTCCAATTAATTGATTTCTTTTTAATATTTTCAATGCATGCATATCATTAGAAAATTCATAAAAAATGGTAGATTTAGTCAAATAATTCCGTTCTTTTTTCTGTAGACTCGTGATTCAGTGTAGAATTTTATAATACAAAAATATTAGCTCAATCATGCATTTTCATTTTAACTGCATTTTTTCATTGCTATTGAGGTTGAATAAGTTGGTCTGTGGATATGTCTGTGTTGCTGATTTTAGTTCTTTCGTCTGGTGTTGAGTTTTGTTCTGATTTTTCAGTATGCTGTCCTAGAGCCATGTAGGTCTCCCATTAGATTTTTGACAGATTTTTGTAGGGTGTCCTGATGTGATTTGTCTGAGCCTGAAGATAGGAGAAGTCTTGATGACTTCTGACTTTGAAGTTCAACTGTGGTTGAACTTCAGAGATAGTCTCCTGTGGTTTGTTGGCCAGTGGGTTCTTCTTGAAGGTGGGAGCTGATGGAGGTCCTGTTGGAGCTTGCAAGTTGCAGTGGATTGAGGCTTAGTCTAGGAGCTTGTTGTCTGTTTGTGAGGTTCGAGATCCTGAAGTTTGAAGGGAGTTTATGGTACTTTCCTGAGGAAGGCACTATGAATGACTTTCATTCTTTCTTCTCACCTCTTTCGTAAGTATCCAATGATGTCGGAGCCGACTTGTGAGTTTAATTTCTCCTGAGGAGGAATATAAACTGATCACATGTTGTTGAGCCACATGGGATACGATTCCTAAGTGGAAGCCTCCTAGTACTTTCCTGAGGAAGGTCCTATGGGTCTATTCACTTAGTTCCACTAGTTTATCTAGGTTTTCTTAAGTATCCAGTGATGTTGGAGCCAACTTGTGAGTTTAATTTCTCCCGAGGAGAAATGTAAACTGATCACAGTTGTTGAGCCACGTAGGATACGATTCCTAAGTGTCAGCCTCCTAGTACTTTCCTGAGGAAGGTCCTATGAGTCTGCTCACTTAGTTCCCTTAGTGCATATAGGTTTTCTCAAGTATCCCGTGATGCCGGAGCCTTCATGTGAGTTTAATTTCTCCTGAGGAGGAATGTAAACTGATCACAGTTGTCGAGCCGCATAGGATATGACTCCTGAGTAGTAACTTCCTGGTACTTTCCTGAGGAAGGCACTATGAGCTCGTCTGCTTAGCTTCCTTTCTCTGGTAAGCTTGTTCTGAAGCTTGGAGACTGGGATTGATTCCTCTTGCCTAGGAGTTTGGCTTAGATCTTTGCTTAAGGTGTTGCATAGAGTTCTGTTTAGAGATAGATTAGGAGATTGTTTCAGGTTTGTTGGAGGCCCTGTTCAGGGTTAGTCTCTTTGTGTTGTTTGACTTGTGTGATGTTATGTTGCATTAGACTTAGGTGTTCATCTAGATAGTTCTGAGTAGGTGCATCTTAGAAGTAGACTTTGTGTGCATAAGAAGTTGAGGTGGTCCTCCTTCTGCTTGTTTGTTATTGCGTGGCTTTGCTTGTTGGTATTTGGTAGAGCTGAGCTCCCTTGCCTTTGTGGTTTGCGGCCTCTGTGCCTTGTTTGTCTAGTTGTTGCATTCATGCATATTTTCAGTATTTCTTTACTTTGCAGTTTCTTGTTTATGGTTCAGTCCTGTTGCCATGATCCCTTAGGAGCTCTGACTTCTCCGCTGCGGAGTTGTTATGATAGGCATTAGGATAGTCAACCAGGTGTGATAGCAGTAGGTAGATTCCCCTGTTTCTCAGCTATAGTTCTAGGGTTTCCCTTTCCTTTCTGTAGGAGCTTTTGAGTAGCTTGACCCGTAGTTAGCTGAACTACAGCTGCTCTGATTCTTCGTTCCAGACGAAGATATGTAGGCATAGGATGCGATATCCTAGCGAGCACACTAACGACTAACCTTTGTTCTCTCGCGGCTGGGCGATCGAGACTTTCCCGCTAACGACTAATTGTTATCCCTTTCTCTTGCCCGAGCGCATTTGAGACCAGATCGTATTTGTAGGTCCCCGAGCCTTAGAAACCAGTTTGTTTTCTCCCTGCTGTGTGAGAGTCCTTGTTTACCCGTAGTTAGCCGAACTACGTTTGCTCTGATCTTTCATATCATATGGAAGTACGTAGGCACAGGATGCGATGTCCTGGCGAGCAACCTTTCCCCCGTTTAGACGTAGGCAGTCGAACTACGTTGACTCTGACTTTCCCATTGCACGAGGGAATACGTAGGCCCAGAACACCGTATGTTCTGTCGAGTCCTGTCCTTTTATTTTCTTTTCAGACCAGCCATTAGCGTAGATAGATAATACACCCTTTTACCTATAAACACCAAGCGTGGATCCCATCGAGTACGATGGACGTGAGGGGTGCTAATACCTTCCCCTTGCGTAACCGACTCCCGAATCCAGGTTTTGGTTGCGATGACCATACCTTTTACCGTCTTTGCGAGGTTTACTTCGAGCGTTTCCTTTCCCGCTCTGAGGGATAAATAACGCACGGTGGCGACGCTCCTGTCAAGCCGGCGCCGATTTTCGCAGTAGCGACAGCTGGCGACTCTGCTGGGGACTTATAGCATCTAGGGACTTTTCCCATCCCTTATGCTGGGACCGTTTCCCATCCCCTACGCGAGTCAATCCTAGCGCTTGGGTGTTTATTGGTTGGGTGTTGTGCATATTGTGTTTTACTTTTCTGCACTTTACTTTTCTGTACCTTTACCTTTCGCATTTATTTTCCAGCATTATATTATTATGATTATTGCTGTGGGCAAAGGGAGGTTACTGTGAGTGAAAAGCCGGACCTGGGCTTGAGTACACACCTAGATATAGTTGCGGAGAAGTAGTAGACGAACCTGTCTGCTGAGCAGGCACAGTTCCCTACGAAAATCTGCGCTCAGACGAGATTCTTGCAGAGGTGCTCCTTTCCGGTCCTGAGGATCTGAGGGGAGTCCAGACGTGAGGGTTGTCGACTCTGGGGACCGATCATTTGGAAGTCAGCTAAGTGAGGCCTCCTCATGACTTGATGATGCCACTCCTTCTGGGAATCGTATCGTCACTCATGAAAGTCTGTGACGCTGATGACCGCATAGGATGCCGTACCTTTGTCCGTGGATTAGGTTTATCCTACCTGTGGGAGGGACTGGGTTATTGCAGGAAAACTGGCCTTCAGAAACCATGATTCAGTACCGTTATCAGATGGTGTTCTTGATTCATCTCCAGGTGTGTTGTCTGGGTCAGATGGGTTTCTTATCTGAGGTTGAGGCTATTATCAGATGGTATTCTCGTCAGATACAGAGGTTCAGATGGTTTTCTTACCAGGGGATTGATATTTTGAGTATCAGATGATAGTTAGTGGCATGAGATTCTGGTGACCGTGTTGGTTTTCTGTTCATGATCACAGAGATATTCCTCTTCAGGCTACAGCATAGCCCCTGTGTTCGCAGATTGCATTATTTATCATATTGCATCATCGCATTACCATCTGCATTCAACTAACGTGTGTGTATTGCAGGTACATATTTTCCCTTCCAGTTCTGGTGTTTGTTCCTAGCAAGACATGGAAAACCTGAAGAGAGTATTGCCCTATAAGTTTCCGTCGCCGAATATCAGTCTATTGTTAGAGTTGATCGCTATTGCTAAGAAGAGAGGAATGGGTGACTTCAGAAAGAGATATGGGAGGATTCTGACCTACGTTTATCAGCCATCTGCCTACGAGACCAGCGGCATCTATACTCTGTTACAGTTCTACGATGCGGAGCTCAGGTGTTTTGTATTTCCCGACTTCGTTTTGGCTCCTACCCTGGAGGAGTACTCTGCACTTCTGGATATACCGATCCGTGAGCAGATGCCTTTTTATCGTACAGACGCCGAGCCTAAGCTGGCTGAGCTTTCTGCCATCCTGTGCTTGAAAGAGTCTGAGCTGTCTGGGAAGATGATCAGAAGAGGAGATGTATGGGGATTTCCATTGGATGTCTTAGTGGAGAAGGCTCGAGAGTATGCCCAGAAGGGTAGCTGGGATGTTTTTGACGTTATCCTTGCTGTATGTGTGTATGGCATCGTGCTGTTCCCGAACATTCCTGAGTTTGTTGATTCTGATGCCTTCTATATTTTGGCTGCGAAGAACCCAGTTCCTACTTTGCTGGGAGATATCCACCATTCAACTCATTATCAGAATGAAAAGCGACGAGGAAGGAATGTGTCTTGCTGTGTACCTCTCCTATGCAGGTGGTTCACCAGTCATTTGCCTAAGTCAGGCCCGTTTGTCACATCTATCAATTCTCTAGGATGGCCCGAGCGCTTAATGGGATTGACTGCTGAGAACGTGGTATGGGTCATTAAAGAAGTATTTGGAGCTGAAGTCATACTCAAAGGCGAAGGATTCCCGAATGTTCCGTTAATAGGAAGGAAAGGTTGTGTCAACTACAACCCTTCCTTATTGATCAAGCAATTTGGGTACATACCTCAAGGAGCGCCAAAGCCCGAGGAGATACAGGAATCTCTGTATCTCACCGGGGCAATAGGGAAAGAAATGCTGACCAAACTTGAGAAAGCCTGGAAAAACTGGTACAAGAGAGGGAAGCTTTCAGGTAGCAGAGGGGATACTCGAGTTCCTAGCCCATATGTAGAATGGATTCGTGAGCGAGCTATGAAGTTCCTTATGCCGTATCCAGCGGTTCAGCCATTGCATCCTCCGGTAGAGGAGCCTACCACTGTGGACATTCAGGTTTACAAGCAGCTGATGGCGGAGAAAGAAGAGCTAGCAAGGGTTAAAGAGGCTTTAGAGCAGGAGAATGCCCAGCTTCGGCACGAAAAGATTGAAACAGGATATATTTCTAAGCAACAGGCTGAAACTCTGAAACATCTGAAGACTACGCTATTGGAATTGACTGAAACCAAGAAGCGTCTGGAGTTAGATGTAGACTCCGTTAGTAGTGTGTTGGCCACCAAGAAGCAAGAGCTGGAAAGGGCCTACACAAAGCTAGCCAAGTTCAGAGAACACTGGGATCTCACTATGACCAAGCGCAAGGAGCGAGAAGAAGAGCTGAAGACACAGATTGCTCAGTTAGAAGAACAGGTCAAAGTGAAGAACGAAGAGCTTGAAGAAGAAGCCTGTCGCCGATACGAGGCCGAGCGCAAGTTGACAGATGCCATGAAGAATTTGGAAGATTTCCAGCATAGAGCAGATGCCAAGAGACCCAAACCTGGGGGCGGTGCCAATGATAAAGCTTGGGAAGACTTTGTCAGAGACATCCAGGGGACAGTCAGGAAGAGAGATCGACTGATAGAAGGTTTGATTTATCAACCAGATCACGCAGAGACAAAGAAAATGGTCGAAGACTTCCGTAACCGTACCCGTATTTGATTTTTCTCTGGTATTCTGTATGTTGAGATCACCACCAGGCATGTTGGCTGGGATCCTCCTTTGTCATATCAGCTGTATGGAGCATAGTTATGTAACTTCTTGACAAGACTGTTATTTCTGATCAATATATGAGGGTTTTTCCAAATATTGTCTCTATGGTTTATCTCGTCTTGCTACCATTGACACTGGAATTGGAGGGAAAATATCTCCAATGCACACATGCACGTTAGCATTTTTGTATTTCTGTTTGCATAAATCATACTGCATAGCATTTCTCTAGCAGGTCAGAGCACTTATCCAGCCTTTGTTTTCACCAGAAAGTGATTCTCGGGGAAATTGTTTGAGGCAAGAATAGAGTGAAGACGACCAAGGGGCTGAAGCAGATTTGAGCAGAATCAAGCAGTGTAGTCCGTTACAGGTAATTGGTAGCTATGTCTGAAGACAATTTCCAGGCTCCTGACACCCTGGCAAGGTTTACTGTGGCGTCCAACCATCAGTATGATTCTATGGAAGGCTTCCCGCAAGCAAACAATCTTACTGCAGCCCAAGTTGTGCAGCCTGCTGTTGAAAACCGAGATCGGCATGAGCAGTTTGTCGCCCAGAATGAACGTTATCCTCCTGTTAACAATCAATGTGTTGCTCTCCCTGTGATGAATTACCGGAGAGATATTCCAATGACCGGGTTAGTAGATCCAAGAGCTCTTGACAAGGGTAGAAGAGTCCGAGTGTTGGAAGAGCAAATGAAAGCCTTGGAAGCGAAAGATGCCGTTAACCTGGATGCTGTAGCCATGTGCTTGGTCCCTGACCTCGTGTTGCCGTACAAGTTCAAAGTGCCGGAATTTGAGAAATACACAGGAGATAGCTGTCCGAAGTTGCATTTGATGATGTTCTGTCGAAGGATGACTTCGTTTGCGCGAAATGACAAATTGATGATCCATTGCTTTCAGTATAGCCTGACTGGGGCATCCCTGAGATGGTATGTGCAATTAGAGAGTAATCAGATTCGATCATGGGTGGATTTAGCTAGAGCTTTCATAAAGCAGTACGATTACAACCTGGATTTGACTCCTAGTCTTGTAGATCTGCAAGAATTATCTCAAGCGGAGAATGAATCATTCAGAGCGTATTTGCGAAGATGGAAAGAATTGGCTGCTAGTGTTCGACCACCGCTTCCGGAAAGAGAACTGGTTGACATCTTCTTGGGTACCCTGAAAGGCTATTATTTTGACAAATTGTTCAGTTGCACAAACTTTGTGGGCCTGATGAGGCTGGGAGAGATTGTTGAGCGAGGACTCAGGAGTGGAAAGTTTAGAGATGTTCCTTACGTCCCAGTTAATAAGATTGAGCCAGTTGTCAGTTCTCAAGAAGAGTGGGAAGGAGATGATGCCGCCTCAGAATCTCTAGCATCTCAGGATCAGTTTTCAGACACTTCAAGTCAACGATCATCCTATCGCCGATCGCGTCAGCATGCTCCACGAAGACCAAGGAAGCCTGAAAGGCAGTTTACTCAGCTACCGGTGTCGTACAGTCAGTTGTTGCCAGATCTGCTCAGAAGTGGATTGATAGTGCCGAAAGAGACTAAGCCGGTGATTCCACCGTATCCTCCAGGTTTTGATGCCAGCGCCTGCTGTGAGTACCATGTTGGGGCACAGGGGCATTCAACAAATGATTGTAAAGTGCTTAGAAGTCAGATTCAGGATCTGTTAGACTCCGACCGTATTTGCATCACTTCTCAGGGTTGTGTTCAGATTAATGATTTTCCATCTTCCAGTTGTGCGAGTTCGTCAGTTAATGTCATGGAAGACTCCACAGGAAGTGTGTGCTCCGAAGATTGTCAATCGGAGAGTTCAGTTGAATATGGGGGAAGTTTCTAGAGGTTTCTATGCCGGGTGTCGCATCTGTTTCTCTGCCTAACCCGTTTAGCTTTTGTGCATCAGTATTTGTCGACCACCACCAGGATTGTTGGCTGGGGTCGTTATATTCGTACTCATTTGTGCTTACCTGCTGATTTTGTTGGTCGTACATGTGTGGGAGATGTTTGTCTGTGTGCTTATAGCTTGAGTTTCTCTTTATCTCGTTGTGAATATGTGTTTGTTTGCTACGTTGCATTATCATTTAGCAGGTATATCAGAACTGTGGGCCTTATTTCCTCATCGTCCAGTTTATTGCAGGAACTCCTTCAGAGATATGGAACAGAATCAGTTTGAATTGATTGAAGTCCAAAGCCAGCTAGGGCAGATGATGAGAGACATGCAAGAGATGCGTCTGGAGCAGAAGATTCTCAAGGAGGAGAACAGTCAGCTGAAGACCCAGATGAGCTTGATCATGGAAGTAGTCAAGAATGTGCTTAGGAAAGAAGACGATCAGCTATTTGAAGCCGCAATGAAGAAGCTCGTGCCACCTGTGCATGTGGAACCTGAGCAGCAGCAACAGAAGATACATCCGGCTCAGCGGAAGATCCAGGAAGGAAAGCCAAGGAGAATATTTGAGGCACCACCTATGACCTATGCGGAGCTCTTGCAGATCTTATTGAGGTTTAATCTGGTTGAGAAGAGAACGTTGACGCCACCAACGAAAGTGTTTCCTCAGGGATACGATGCCAGCAAGCAATGTGAATTTCATTCCGGGGCATTCGGACATGACATCGAGGGTTGTCATGCTTTTAAGCACAATGTTCAAGACCTGATTGACTCGCACAATATTGAATTCATGCCGAGCGGCGTAGCTGTGCATATTGCTCCTGTCTCAGTCGATGCTAAGATGACAGATGTTTCTAAAGCTGCAGTGGGTCAGAAGCGTATCCTGGACTCCATGGTGTCAGAATCTCCAGGCCCACAATGGTTGCCTATTCCTGGGGCCGATCTAAGAAAGAAAATGGTTAAGCATAAGGAGAGTGTTCAGTACATTGAAGGTCAAGAAACTGATGTGGCATTTGATACAAAGGGTGTTCAAGGGTCAACCCGATACCAGCAGCAGCAGCCTCAGCAGGGGGCACAGCAAGCTCAACGAAGATTCCAGGGTAGTAAGCCGAGAAGAGTGTTTGAGAAGCCTCCCTCAACATATGCCGAGTTGTTACAGACATTGTTGGGATTGAATCTGGTAGAGACAAGAACTCTGGCACCAATAACGGGAACTCCCCCGTTTGGTTATGATGCAAGCAAGCACTGTGAGTTTCATTCTGGAGCCCCGGGTCACGATATAGAAGGTTGCCATGCTTTTAAGCACCAAGTGCAGGATCTGCTTGATAATGCAGCAATCAGCTTCGGGCCAAGAGGTCCCCAAATCATCTGAATGAAGGAGGAAAGGCTCTATAATTTGGTTGAGTCGTTGAAAGCAGATCAAGACAGCATCGAATTGCCTCTAATAAAGATAGCTGGTTCAGCAGCAGGGCAGATGTGAAAGCCCAGTTCTCAGAAGCTAGCATATTTTCTTTGTTTTAGCTTGTCATTTCTTTGCATTTGTAGTTGCTTTCCTGTTTGAATTTGTAAGCTTGTTTGTAAAACTCGTTGTTTTCATTCAAATTGATGATAATGAAATAAATATGCATGTTTTGATTGAATCCAGTCGTGTTCACTAACTGTTTTTGCAAATGTCCAACGTTTGGTTAAGAAGAATTTGGGGAGGATGACGAAAATGACCGACATCATGCAACTACCGATATTGTATGCTTTTGAAATAAAACCTGTTGATGATGTACAGGCATTGTTTCAAATCCCTAAACACCGGAGATATAAGGAAGATAATCCCTTGTCAACCCCTTTGAGCCTTGTAGTAGGAAGTTCTTTCTGAAAACGAAAAACCCTCAATCATAACCTGGGGCAGGGTAGGTGTTAGCTAATTTGACTGAGCGTCCAGATTGCAAAAGGAGTGTCCGTTCAAGGATCAATCACATCCCTAGAGGTCGTGCCTAAAAGACCACAGTGGTTCAATCAAGAGTGGGACAGCCACATCACTTCCCAAAGATTCAGGCAACCAGTGTCACGCGACTTGTTCGAAAGAAAAAGAAAAAACGAAACAAGAAGAGTCAAAAGCCCGCTAAGTCAAGAAAACTTCAAAAACAAAATGACTTAGGCAAAAATGAGGGCATCCCGCTGGACTTAAAAAAATCAAAGAAACTCCAAAAGTAGTCAGTCCAGGCAAAAGTTAGGGATATGAAAAGGAAAGATGAAAAGAATCAAAAGAAAAATCCTCGATGGAAATACGAGTCGTGTGACCTCAAGTGTCAAAGACGAAAGAGTGAGTGGCTGTCACTCCAAGAGCCGAAAGTTTCTCGAACTATCATTCCTATCTTTCCACCTCTGAGAGGTGAGCGCTAAGGTCAAATTAGCTGAACGTAGGATGGGAGAACATCAAGGAGAATGGGTGGGTTAAAATAAACTTTGAGCCTTTATCCTTTCTTTCAAAACCGTGAACCTGACCACGTTACAACCTTCAAAAGTCCTAATTGAAGCAGGTTGTTTCGAAAGCATACTCCGGTAAAGGTCGCGTCGATTCTGACTCCTAAAAGGGTTCCTCTTACCATGTTGGTACTGATGTTGATAAATGTTTTGTGCATTATATGCCATAAACTGTTTTTCCTTTTCCCAGTGAACAGATTGGATGTCAAAGCTGTCATATGTGTTGCATTAATACATCTTTTATGCATAACAACTTGTTTTACTTGCGAGTAAGCGCTTGACAGCAGAAAAGCTTCCTACAGTGGAAAGTATGGTCAAGATAGAATGCAGAACGCCCAAACGTTCCGAGAGCAGGGGCAAGCCATTATTGTGATCCCCAGTCAGGTCAGCTTTTCGAAGTCAGTTATTCTGGGGCAATCAGGTTGAGGTTTGGTGAATACGTCGTAGTCAGGAGGTACTACTCTGAATCAAATAATCAAGAGCAAGGTCATTGCAGTCAGGGGCAGACCCTCTTAAGCACGCAAAGGTTGTGCGAGAAGCATGTGAGGTGAAGTATCTCTCAGAAGTTCAGAACGCTGAGGCATGTTATATCAGACCATCAGGGCTCAGATTTGCAGATTTCCTTTCAAGGACTATCCCCACGGAGATCCCGTAGGCTGGGGCATATCAGAAGAAAAAGGATTGGTCTTCTCCGCTTCAGCAGGGTCATTCAGAGTTATTCGAGCGGATGCAGTCGATTTTCGAGAGCGAGATGAATGCGGGAAGTCGTGTCACTGTTCCTTGACTCTTCACTAAAAGGCTGTGTATTCAGGAAGAATGTTTTCCAGCGGCAGTTGTGCCTGACCCAGTAAGATAAGCTTAAGAGCTCAAATCCATGTTTGCGATTACTGTGAAACCCATTCGTGTTGGCGCATCAATTTCCAGATCCGAGCTTCGTCAGTATGCGGGAAGACTCCCTCCATTGCCTCCAGCAAAGTCCAATTCACCATTGGCTTGGATAAGCTATTCCCAGAGGAGTCTAATCATATTCAGCACGCCTGCTATTTCACAGCGGAGTTACATTCCCCAGCAGGGTATTACTTCGTCGAGATGTTCGGTTGAGTTTCCAATATCCCCAGCGGAGTTGATTTCACTCTCCCAGCATTTATTTTGCTAGGACGATTCAGTGATATCCGGGTTATCCCCAGCAGAGTTGGCCTCGCCTTCAGCATTTGTTTTGCTGAAGTGGTTTTCTGTACCCGGCCTTCTCCGGCAGCTCGAGCCTGCTAGCATATTGCATGCATCATATTTGCATCATACCTGCATGACATTTTCAAAATGCGTAGCATTTCCATCCAGAATGGAGCATTACGCTGTAGAAAGACTAAAGCATTTGCATAGGCATACAAAGCATAAGTCAGGTTTTCTATCAGCCTCATATGGCGCGTGAATTACTCTGTGATCAGTTCAGGGGCATTTATCCAGCAGCAGTATTCAGACAGTTCAGCAGATTATTTGTATCTCAGATCATGCAACAATAGTGGTGCTTTGATCAAGCAGTCATCTGATATCGACAGACTTTTCTTCCCGTCAATTCATATTGACGATGTGTTCCTCCAATAAGTGGATTTCTCCGTCTAGCATTAGACGTCTTGAGTACGAATGCGGTTTTCTTTCCGTCTATCCATAGACGATGTGAAATTGCGGATGGTCGCAGTAAGGTTTCAAGAAGGGGTTTCCCCCAGGACATGCTTTTCTTCCCGTCTATCAGTAGACGATGTGAAGTTTTGATGGATTTTCAATAAGGTTCCAGATAGAGCTTTTTAGCAAGTGGCTTTCCGTTCCGTCTGTCAGCAGACGATGTGAAGTTTCGAGCTACTGTTCAGCGGGTTTCTTATTACCAGATCATACATATGATGAGGTGTTTCCCCAGCGAGTCTTCTCTGGCTATCCTTAGTTGTTGAGGGGTTTCAAAATGATTTTGAATGTTGGTTCTCTTTCTGTTTATTGGATGAGATGACGTTTCAAGAGGTACTTGTCTGACTGTCAATCCTTATTGATGACGAGGCTCTTCGAAAAATGTTCAGTTTGCGTGATCGTTGATTCTTATTGACGACATGGTTCCTTAAAAGGTGGCTTTCTTCCCGTCGGTCCATACTGATGATGTGGCCCCTTCAAGGATGTTGATCTTTCATCAATTCCCGTAGACAGAAGGATTCTGAAATTCAAGGGATGGTGTTGAATTGCGTTATGGTGTCTTGCCGTCTATCCTTAGACGATGTGTGTATGGAGCTTGAGTATTTCTGCCGTCTACCCGTAGACGATGTGAATTTGGAGAGTATTTCTTCCCGTCTACTCTTAGACGATGTGAATTTGGAGATTATGGTGTCCTCCCGTCTATCCTTAGACGATGTGAGTACAGAGATTATTTCTTTCCGTCTACTCTTAGACGATGAGAATATTGATTTGTTCATCAGTCAAGATGATTCCGTCTACCCTTAGACGATGAGAATATTGATTTGTTTCATCAATCAGGATGATGCCGTCTACCCTTAGACGATGTGAATATGGAGATTATGGTGACTTTCCGTCTACCCTTAGACGATGTGAATATTGATTTGTTCATCGATCAGGATAATGCCGTCTACTCTTAGACGATGTGAGTTTGGAGATTAATGAATGTCTTTCCGTCTATCCTTAGACGATGTGCATATGGAGATTATGGTGACTTTCCGTCTATCCTTAGACGATGTGCATATGGAGATTAGTGGATGTCTTTCCGTCTATCTTTAGACGATGTGAATATGGAGATTATAGTGACTTTCCGTCTACTCTTAGACGATGTGTGTATGGAGATTAAGAATTTGATTCCGTCTACTCTTAGACGATGTGTGTATGGAGATTATGAATGTCTTTCCGTCTATCCTTAGACGATGTGAATGGTTTTGTTTCATCAATCAGGATGATGCCGTCTACTCTTAGACGATGCAAGTATGGAGATTAAGAATTTCTTTCCGTCTACCCTTAGACGATGTGAACTGATTTGTTCATCGATCAGGATGATTCCGTCTACTCTTAGACGATGCAAGTATGGAGATAATTGCTTTCCGTCTATCCTTAGACGATGTGCATATGGAGATAATTGCTTTCCGTCTATCCTTAGACGATGTGCATATGGAGATTAATGGTGACTTTCCGTCTATCCTTAGACGATGTGAATACGAAGATTATGGTGACTTCCCGTCTACCCTTAGACGATGAGAATATTGATTTGTTCATCAATCAGGATGATGCCGTCTATCCTTAGACGATGTGAATTTGGAGATTAATGTCGGCTTTCCGTCTATCTTTAGACGAAGTGAGTATTCAATCAGGATGTCTTCCCGTCCATCTTTGGGCGATGTGAGTATATTTCTTCCTGCCTATCAGTAGGCAATGTGAAAGAATCAAGTATGTTGTTGCAGCTCTCAGGGTTTGTTATATGGGGTATCACAAGCAACGGGTATTCAAATCAGGAGTTCTTTATCAGATGATAATCAGTTTGGTGCCGCAATGACTGGACTTGGTTTTCTGGACTTTATTCCCCAAGCAGTTGACAGTATATGCTCGCGGTTGGCAAATTTTCGGGTTTTATTTGTATTCAACCGTCTCGTACCTCTGAGTGTTTGAAGGCTGAGCGCTCTTCAAACCCTTCAGGTCCAAGTCGCTTGAATAGGGGCAGCTGTTGCACCCTAAAATTTGACCAACCGATTCTCCTATCTGACTCATGGTTTAATTTCATATTCACAGCTCAGATGTATGATTTTTGTGCACAAGCAGGGGATATCAGGGTTACAGCTTGATTTTTGTCTATCAGATATGGCAGACCCAGTCCAGATTATCAGGGTTTTATTTTCGGGAAATTGTGCGCTCCTCGGTGATTTTTCAGTGATTTTGGGGATATTCTGATGCCCGGGGATCTCCGTTCGATTCGATCTGGTCTCGTGCGCTTTTACGGGGGTCGTTTGCATTCATCTGCATTTTTAGGATTTTAATAGGCTTTTGTGAATTTTTAACAGGCTTTATAAATTTTTCTGGAATTTAAATAGGGTTTTTGAATATTTTAATAGCTTAATGCTCTTTTTAGGATTTTATAGAATTTTTAAAAAAAAGGTTTTAGAATATAAATAAGATTTTAATTGGTTTTATCCTTTTTTTAGAATAATATAGCTTTTCTTTTATTAATAATAATAGATTTTAATAGACATTAAATAATATTAGAAGTTTAATAGAGTTAGTAGAGATATTAGAATTAATTAGACTTTAATTGACTTTTTAGAGTTTAATTAGGTTAATTGATTTTTTTAGAGTTTAATTAGGATAATATAGAATTAATTAGGTTCTTAATCATTTTTTAGAGCTTAATTAGGTTAATCATGTTTTAGATTTAATTAGGCTTGAATAGAGTAATTAGAGTTTTGATCTTTGTTTAGGGTTTATTAGTCCATCATTAGATTAATTAGGAAATTAGATATAATTAGGCTTTATTGTTTTTTTTATTATTTTTTTAATTCAGTTTTTACATTTTTGTTCGTATGGGCCCAGATGGGGGTTCTGTTTGAGGCCCAGTCATTTTTTGTCCAAAGAATTCAGCAAAGAGTCCAGAAAAATGGTCCAGGAAAGCGTCCAAACTTCCAGCGTACACCAGAACGATCCAGAAGGTTCCACGCGTTTCTCAGTGCAATAAATAGGGCCACGTGTTGGCCATGCAAGGGCCCACACGTTTTCTCAGAATTCACGCCACGCGTCCACACGTGTCCCTCATTCTCTCTCTCCCCTCAGACACGCGTAGCCCATGCAAACCCTTCCCTGAGACACCTGTCTTCCTCCCATCCTCGCCGGAGCCCCCCACCGGCGGCCATGCATCAGCCCTAACTGCACACCGCCGGCGACCTCAACCAACTCCGGCCACCACCAAACGTCCAAAATCTCCAGAATCCTCAGATCTTCATCTTCTTCCCAGATCTCCACCGTCTCCACCTCGCCGGAATCATCAACCTTCATCCACGTTTTCCAGAATCCGCTCATACCTTCATCCATCTTCAAGCGACTTTTCCAGAAATCATCTCAGATCTTCATCCATCTTCAAGCGACTTTTCCAGAAATCATCTCAGATCTTCATCATCCATCAAGATTTTTCCAGAACAACATTCATCGTCCATCAAGATTTTTCCAGAATAACATCAATCCTCCATCAATTTTTTCCAGCACGCTCAAACCTTCAACAATCTTCAAGCAAAATCTTCAGAACACCTCCAGAACACTCATCCATTCAAGACTTCCAGAATCTCGTCAAATTCTTCAGCAAGCTTCTTGGATCTTCATCAGAAAATCTCATCCGGTTGTGGATCTTCAGCGAACCATTAGCCTCCTCAACGAGCGTCAAGCATCGTTCGTCTCTCCAGGTTCTTAACTCCTTTCTTGCATGTGTATGTTGTAGATGCAATCCTTGAGATGCTTAGGTTAGGGTTTTTGTTTTGGTGAGTTCTGTTAAGTGCATGCGTGATAATGATTAGGGTTTACTTTTAGAGATTTGATGAATTGTGTTTGAGGATTCTGGGGGGATGAGTTGCAGAGATAGGGTGAGATAGAGGAGGAAGACGAACGAATGAAACGGCGCATGGAGTGAGTGAACAGTAGTTAGGGTTGGGAGTGATTTAGGTTTTGTTTTTCTGAGTATTGGCTTAGGGTTTGGACCCTGGGCTTAGGCCCAAACGTAGCTGCTAACACTACATTCCAATTTACTTCCCCACCCCCCTTAGCGTGTGAGACAGAGTATTTGGATTTGGGCCTTAGGCCCTATTGCTTTCTGCACCCCCCTCATCCAAGCCCGTAGTAAGAAACAACTGAAAACCCTACTAGCGCTGCACCCCCCTCTGGTTTCAATTCAGTTTTTTTGTTTTTCTTCTGGATATTAAACATGGGCCTGCGCCCAACAGCTAGTTGCACCCCCACCATTGAGGGCCCAATGAATTGAAAACTGGAATGCTTGCTGTTTAAACCCCCTCCATGTCATTTTCTTTCAATTTCTTTTATATTTTCATATTTGTAAATAAATCATAATAAATGTGAATAATTGATTTTTTAATGATTCTTTTTTTTTCTACCATGTCATGAAAATTGTTAAGAAAATTAAATAAAAATAAAAATGCCATTTTATTTTTATATCCTATTTTGTGCATATTTTCCAATTAATTGATTTCTTTTTAATATTTTCAATGCATGCATATCATTAGAAAATTCATAAAAAATGGTAGATTTAGTCAAATAATTCCGTTCTTTTTTCTGTAGACTCGTGATTCAGTGTAGAATTTTATAATACAAAAATATTAGCTCAATCATGCATTTTCATTTTAACTGCATTTTTTCATTGCTATTGAGGTTGAATAAGTTGGTCTGTGGATATGTCTGTGTTGCTGATTTTAGTTCTTTCGTCTGGTGTTGAGTTTTGTTCTGATTTTTCAGTATGCTGTCCTAGAGCCATGTAGGTCTCCCATTAGATTTTTGACAGATTTTTGTAGGGTGTCCTGATGTGATTTGTCTGAGCCTGAAGATAGGAGAAGTCTTGATGACTTCTGACTTTGAAGTTCAACTGTGGTTGAACTTCAGAGATAGTCTCCTGTGGTTTGTTGGCCAGTGGGTTCTTCTTGAAGGTGGGAGCTGATGGAGGTCCTGTTGGAGCTTGCAAGTTGCAGTGGATTGAGGCTTAGTCTAGGAGCTTGTTGTCTGTTTGTGAGGTTCGAGATCCTGAAGTTTGAAGGGAGTTTATGGTACTTTCCTGAGGAAGGCACTATGAATGACTTTCATTCTTTCTTCTCACCTCTTTCGTAAGTATCCAATGATGTCGGAGCCGACTTGTGAGTTTAATTTCTCCTGAGGAGGAATATAAACTGATCACATGTTGTTGAGCCACATGGGATACGATTCCTAAGTGGAAGCCTCCTAGTACTTTCCTGAGGAAGGTCCTATGGGTCTATTCACTTAGTTCCACTAGTTTATCTAGGTTTTCTTAAGTATCCAGTGATGTTGGAGCCAACTTGTGAGTTTAATTTCTCCCGAGGAGAAATGTAAACTGATCACAGTTGTTGAGCCACGTAGGATACGATTCCTAAGTGTCAGCCTCCTAGAACTTTCCTGAGGAAGGTCCTATGAGTCTGCTCACTTAGTTCCCTTAGTGCATATAGGTTTTCTCAAGTATCCCGTGATGCCGGAGCCTTCATGTGAGTTTAATTTCTCCTGAGGAGGAATGTAAACTGATCACAGTTGTCGAGCCGCATAGGATATGACTCCTGAGTAGTAACTTCCTGGTACTTTCCTGAGGAAGGCACTATGAGCTCGTCTGCTTAGCTTCCTTTCTCTGGTAAGCTTGTTCTGAAGCTTGGAGACTGGGATTGATTCCTCTTGCCTAGGAGTTTGGCTTAGATCTTTGCTTAAGGTGTTGCATAGAGTTCTGTTTAGAGATAGATTAGGAGATTGTTTCAGGTTTGTTGGAGGCCCTGTTCAGGGTTAGTCTCTTTGTGTTGTTTGACTTGTGTGATGTTATGTTGCATTAGACTTAGGTGTTCATCTAGATAGTTCTGAGTAGGTGCATCTTAGAAGTAGACTTTGTGTGCATAAGAAGTTGAGGTGGTCCTCCTTCTGCTTGTTTGTTATTGCGTGGCTTTGCTTGTTGGTATTTGGTAGAGCTGAGCTCCCTTGCCTTTGTGGTTTGCGGCCTCTGTGCCTTGTTTGTCTAGTTGTTGCATTCATGCATATTTTCAGTATTTCTTTACTTTGCAGTTTCTTGTTTATGGTTCAGTCCTGTTGCCATGATCCCTTAGGAGCTCTGACTTCTCCGCTGCGGAGTTGTTATGATAGGCATTAGGATAGTCAACCAGGTGTGATAGCAGTAGGTAGATTCCCCTGTTTCTCAGCTATAGTTCTAGGGTTTCCCTTTCCTTTCTGTAGGAGCTTTTGAGTAGCTTGACCCGTAGTTAGCTGAACTACAGCTGCTCTGATTCTTCGTTCCAGACGAAGATATGTAGGCATAGGATGCGATATCCTAGCGAGCACACTAACGACTAACCTTTGTTCTCTCGCGGCTGGGCGATCGAGACTTTCCCGCTAACGACTAATTGTTATCCCTTTCTCTTGCCCGAGCGCATTTGAGACCAGATCGTATTTGTAGGTCCCCGAGCCTTAGAAACCAGTTTGTTTTCTCCCTGCTGTGTGAGAGTCCTTGTTTACCCGTAGTTAGCCGAACTACGTTTGCTCTGATCTTTCATATCATATGGAAGTACGTAGGCACAGGATGCGATGTCCTGGCGAGCAACCTTTCCCCCGTTTAGACGTAGGCAGTCGAACTACGTTGACTCTGACTTTCCCATTGCACGAGGGAATACGTAGGCCCAGAACACCGTATGTTCTGTCGAGTCCTGTCCTTTTATTTTCTTTTCAGACCAGCCATTAGCGTAGATAGATAATACACCCTTTTACCTATAAACACCAAGCGTGGATCCCATCGAGTACGATGGACGTGAGGGGTGCTAATACCTTCCCCTTGCGTAACCGACTCCCGAATCCAGGTTTTGGTTGCGATGACCATACCTTTTACCGTCTTTGCGAGGTTTACTTCGAGCGTTTCCTTTCCCGCTCTGAGGGATAAATAACGCACGGTGGCGACTCTCCTGTCAAGCCGGCGCCGATTTTCGCAGTAGCGACACACGGTCCTCGAATTTTCTTTTTCTATGAAGGGCCTTAGACAAAGGTGCATTGGTGTGTATATTTTTCAATACCTCCACATATGTTTTGGGTTGGGAGTGTACCTTAACTTCTGCAAACCTTTGTGGGAAAGAAATAGGTGGGGTATAGGGAGGAGGAGCAACGATACGTGCTTCCTTCTCTACCTCTTCGACAACCTCCCTTTCGGTTGGTGTCGGTGGATTTTTCTCAATATGTATGCTTTTCTCACCAAAACTCTCCTCAGGCTCATCATCAATCTCCCTAGGATCTTCTATTTGTTCTTAATTAACGGTTGTTACAACATTCACATGTCCTTCTGGGAAGGGTCCTAGAGGTGTTTGTCTAAGTAGAGAGGTTTGAGTCTCCAAAGTCTCGCTGTGAGTTATGAGGGAATCGACAATAACGTTCATCTGCCTAAGGTCTTCATTAATTTGGAGATGTTGTTTTCTAAAATCTTCGTTTTGGAGAGTTTGTGTTTCCACAAAGCGCTCCATCATAGATTCTATCCTAGAGTGAGTAGACGTCTCATTGAATTCTTCTAGTAGTAGTTCGAGGTTGGATGTATCAAAATCTTGCGTTTCCTCAAAACATTGGGAGTCATCATAGAGGGAATTTGGGTGAGAGTGCGTAGTATTGAAATCTTCTAATAATATTTTGAGGTCGGATTTAAGCGGAATTTGTGGTTCCTCGAAATATTGGGGGTGGTAGTTATAATATGGAGGGTGGTAATTATAAGGGAAATATGGGTTATACATAATGATTTAGATAAGAGTGCCTTAGTCTATACTATGCAACAACAGAATCACAATATTGACTGTTGGTCCCCGGCAACGGCGCCAAAAACTTGATCGCTCCGCAAGTGCACGAAAATATCGAAGTAATATAAAAGATTGTCGAACCCACAGAGACCAATGTCAATCTACTGTTATCTATTATTACGGCGTAAAGCTAAGGCTATTGGAATTAGGAAAACTGAATGAGAATGAAATTAAATGCAAAAGAAATAAAGAAAATTGGTTTAGAGAAATGCGGTAAAGGATATCGGTATGCAAAGACTTAGTTATCTGGGATTCGACAGGTCACCGATGCTTCTTACTCTTTGCAAACATTGTTCAGAAGAAAATACTGATCTGAAGACTTTCGTCTCACGATGGTTATTGACGCTAGTCATAATTCTAAGGGCCGAATGTACGCTTTCGCTGTCCCATTCGGGGTTAAAACTACTTTTTGGAAATCTCTAGATTCTAATCCATTTTAAAGTGCTTTTGCTGTTATTAAAACAAATGCCTAGTGTTTACTATCTGGTCTTACCGCAACTTTCGCTTATTGGTTCGTACCTTAATTAATTTCCCACTTTCGTGGCAAAACTACTTTTAAATAAGTTCTCGCTTTCGCGACGAAGTTTATTCAGTAAATAAATTTAAACACTACGGCCAGAAAGGTTGTTTGTAAAAAGGGAAGATGCCGGTTACTATCGAATCCTATCCTACTAATTTGGTTACATACCGATAAAACTAACTTAGCCAGACATGATAATTAATGCGAACGGAAATAGACATAAACAACGGAATAATAAAGTGTGCATCATAACAGAAATAAAGTAGTAATTCAATTAATAAAAACCTGTAAATTGTACTGATCTCAAATCCTTGGGTAGTCCCCCACAATGTCGGCAGGATTCTACTTTGGCGAGAAATAAAAGGTACAGGAAGAAAATACAATATTCTGAACTGAAGGAAAATGGAAAGGAAAATAAAAGTAACGATAAATAACTTTGATGGAACTTTGGCAGAACTTCGGGATGAAGAATCCACACCTTTCTCTGTGAGTCTCTTGTCTATTTATAGGAGATGTTTCTTATCTCAACTTCCTGAGATCATGCGTGAGATATGGAGAAAGTGGTAGTAACTTCCAGTAGTGGGCAGTGAGTGGAGAAAGTGTAGTAACTTCCAGTAGTGGGCAGTGAGTGGAGAAAGTGTAGGAAGGAAAGTTGAGATTGATCGTGAATTCTGATTATGTGTTTTTTGTCTGCGTGACGGTCGTCATGAAATGTGACGGTCGTCACACGCATGACGGTCGTCATGGACCTGTGACGGTCGTCACAGCAGCAGAATCCGTATTTGCTGTTTTTCATCTATTTTTCATCCGTTTTTCATCTGTTTCTTCTCCTTTTCTTTCTTTAGTCCAAATTCTCCCCAATCTGCAAAACGAAGTAAATTAATCATATAATAGAACATAAATCAAGATAAATTAATAAAAGTCACAAATAAATGCATGTAAATCAAGCCAAATAAACGATATGATTTCGCGTTATCAAACATCCCCACACTTAAACCATTGCTTGTCCTCAAGCAATCGACCAACACAGTAAAAAGAAATAAGCATAGTTCGAAACAAAGTCACGACGAAACTCTAATCATACGTGGCTGCTAGGCTAACGTTAGATTGATAGGTACTAAATATTAATACCAAGGATATCATAACGACACAATTTCAAAAACTCCCTACTTATGCAGACGAATCAGAATCATGCCATTATAACTCAACCTATAACTCATGCTCTCTTTCACCCCATTTCATTATAGTGCAATCACATTAAGCCCGTTATTCATACACATTCATGGCAAGTAGACCTGTTAGTGACTACGATCTCATTATTATTTCATTTTTTTTCTGCAAATATGCTTAAGCATCAATTGAACTTAAAGAGTTTGTACCGTTAGGCTAAGTGCTCGGGCGAGGAGCACCTAACTTAGAAGGAACATGTCTTTTTCTTCATAATTTTTTTTTCTTTTCTTTCTTAGTTTCTCATTTTAACCTAGAGATCATACACTTATTTGCATCGGTTTATTACTTAGTGTGTTTAGGATGGCGCTGACTGCTTAAATAAACTACTTAGGGATTACTACAAGAACCTGGAGTTTTAAGGTCTCGGCATAATGGGTACTCAAATTTATTTTGCATATTTAGGGGGTTAAGGTTGTCAGGACGATATCAATTTTATCCAAACTTTCCCAAGTTTTTCTAACATAGCCTAAACAGCCTATATACTTTCAGAGTACCATGTCATGAATCAAAAAGTTTTTGTCGGAGGTTGAAATTTTGAAATTTTGAAATTTTGGGGAAGTTTGAATAACAGGCGAAAACCACTCATAAAGACTCGACAGCACGTGCAAAGATTTTGACATAGCATTAAAAATAGATAAAACCAATAAATCAAACTAAAAGGCAATAAAATGAAAGCGATAGAGTTCCTCCCCCACACTTAAACCAAACATTGTCCTCAATGTTTCAGTAAAAGGTGGAAAAGGAAAGATAGAACCTGTATGAATGCTACTGCTCTTGCTATCCTTGTCTTTGTTGATCACTTTTACTTCGGTGGCGGGCATTTTGAGATACTTTGTTTGTGTAATTCTTGAACCAGCTCATCATGTTGCTCGCCTCCAGAGGAAGTACTCATCATCAGTGTCCCCACCAGCAGCGACACTCGTAGGAATGTCCGTGGGTATAGCTCATCTTCTCAGATCGTCATCTAGAGATTTTTCTCCTAGAAATAGCTAAAGCGTAACAAGCAATACATTTCTTTATTTTCTGCAAATTTAAACAAACAAATTAAAATAAAGACCTTGTGGGTTGCCTCCCACACAACGCTTTGTTTAGCGTCGATAGCTCGACGGCTAAGGAGTGCAAGTACTCATGGCGGTTCTTTCGAGAATGGTTCCTCGATCGAACTTTGAATAGTCTTCGGTTTCCATGGCCACTTATCAAGCCATCTCTCATATCCCTCACCTTTTCTTTTCTTTCTTCTATAGGGTGGTTCATTGTTTTGAACTTGTGGTGGTGGTTTTGGATCTATCCTAAGTATCAGTTTTTCAAATTTGGGCATAGTTATTTCATCCACCACCTCAAAAGTTAATCGTACCCTTTTAACAGTAATAATGACCCTAGATTAACTCCTTAGGTTCCCTTAGAGTAAACTTGTGTTGTTTTTGCCCTTGGTTGAAGATGAAGGCAAGTTGAGGATGCAATGGAATGCTTGAAGGAGTTTGGATGTGAAGATCTTCCCTTCTTTTGGTGTAGTTTGGTTTAGGTGTTAAGATTAGGGTTTGTAGGCAGAGCTTCTAGATAGATTCTCCCCTTTCATAAACATGGAAGGTGTTGACCACTTCCATTATTCCCTATGATGTAAGGTCCCCTTGTAAAGGCCTCATCCCTCCTTTGGTAGGATGTGTGGCTCATTACCAGTTCGTAGAACCTTTGAGGGCCCCTTTCTCTGATGATGGGATGCCTAGTGGTGACCTTTGGTCTTCACTCTGCTGTCAATCATCCAAACTTTGCTCTTGTTAGATGAATCTTTCTCCCTTGCTAGAGGATGGAGTTCCTTGCTATAAGATTGAAGAGGCTAGAAGTTGCTACTTCTCTGTGTTTGAACTACCATTGAAGCTGAGGCTTGGAGAGCCAGAAGAACAAGTGGATACTTGTGAAGAAGAGCTATTGGAGATTGAATGAAGAAGATGAAGCTTGAGATTGGAAAGCAAGCTGATACTTGTGTGATTAATGCATTGGGTCCTTGAAGGAACAAGTTGATACTTGCTATTGGGATTGAAGCCTGAAGGTGGAGCTTACTTTGGAGCTGAGGCTTGAAGAAGAAGGATAAGTTGATACTTATGTTTGATGTATTGGAAGCTTGAAGAAGCAAGTTGACACTTGCTATTGAAGATGACAGACTTGAAGAGCAGTTGCCGACTGAGGACTGAACTGCTGTCAGAGGACTGCTTTGCTGTGAAGCTGTGGAGGCTGTTGATTTGCTTTCTTTCCCGTCTGTTTGCTTTCTGTGCAACTGTAATGATGTGACTTGTTTGATTTGCTTGATGCATTAGAATAAGTCCATATCTAGACTAATTTAATCTAGGAGCATGATTGCACTAGAGGTTGAGTTGCTCCCTCTGCTTGTATTGTTACTGTATGGCTTTACTTGCGGGTATTCGGTAGAGCCCAGCTCCCTTGCCTATGTGGTTTATGATTTGCTTGATGACATTTTATTCCACTTCTTCTGTATGATTGCAGTTATTATGTTTTGCTTGATGGCATTTTATTTTGTTTTCTGTATGATTGCAGTTATTCATATCTGGCTTGAGGTTGAGATGAGCTTGTGGAGGCTGATGTCCCACACACATTTCCTCCCTCACTTGCATTGCATGCATTTTACAGTCGTTTACTGTTTACTGTTTAAGCTGATGCACTATCTGTTTCTGTTTATCATTGCCATGATCCCCTAGGAATATCACTTCCTTTGATAAGGAAGTGATGATTAGAACTTTAGGTTGAAACCTATGCATGACAACTTCTAGGAGTCCCCTGTTTCAAACTCCAACCATAGGATGAATCCTTGGCATGACAACATTAGGACTTGATAGTCTCCCCGTAGTTGAACCTGTTCTCTCTTCTCATCTCAAAACAAATTAAAATACAGTAATAAAGGTTAACTGATGTTGTACGTTACGAGCCTTAAGCTATCTGAGAAAGGGTTGTTGGAGAGTTTCTTTTCAACAGTCTGGATGTTTAGTATGGCACCCTTTGGGTGACATGCGACGCATTCACTCTCAGGTCATAGTCTCTAGTGCGATATTAGTTGCAAACAACCAAAAAAAACAGTTCTTCCGTAAAAGACAGAAAACAAACTTCAAATCTTTTTGCCCCGTGGGCCCATAATTCAAAGGAAGCTTTTCTGAAGAAAAGAGTGTCGTTAACTCCCAGTTCTACCGCAAACGGTAACGCCTAAGTCTCCAAGGGTCGAGCTACGTACACAAAACTGCTGGAACTGTTTGTTAACCCTACTCGAAAAACAGATGAATTTGAATCCCCGTAATTCGTATTATCCCGAACTACGTAAGCTCTGATCTTTCATACCTATTGAGAGTACGTAGGCACAATACTGATGTATTGGCGAGCCATCTTCCCCATAACCCGTAGTTAGTCGAACTACGTTGACTCTGATTTCTCATTCTCTGATGAGAATACGTAGGCATAAAGCGCGACGCTTTGCCGAGTCATTTTCTTTTCTTTTTTAGGCCAGCCTTGATAGGTAGATAGATGAAACCAACCCGTCAGATAAAACACAACAAGCGTGGATCCCATCGAGTGCGATGGACGTGAGGGGTGCTAATAAATTCCCCTTGCGTAACCGACTCCTGAATCCAGACAATGGTTGCGATGACCTTGTCTTATACCCTTTTCGTCAGGTTTTTCCGATCGTTTCCTTTCCCATCCTGAGGGATAAATAAAGAAAGGTGGCGACTCTTCTGTTTTGCCGAAACCTTATTTTCGCAGTAGCGACACTCGGGTGTAGAGCCATCTTGCAAAATAACCATAAGCAGAACAACCCCACAATGCCATAAGCACAAGTAACCAAGATAAGGATACAAATAGACAGCGAGAAGAAATAAAAACAACAAGCTAACAACTCAAACTAAGATAGGCTTGACTCTCTCTTGCATGGAGCAATAGTTCCCAGCAGAGTCGCCACCTGTCGCACCTCGAAAATTCATTTCGAACATACGACCCTCGCGCAAAAGATGCGGAGATGCGGTTCGACAGAGTCGCCACCGAACTTTATTTTTCCCGAATGAACGGGAGAGGAAAATATCGAGAAAACCTCATAAACGCGGAAGGAACACGGCCGTCGCAACCATATCCCTGGGTTCGGGAGTCGGTTACGTGAGGGGTGCTAATACCTTCCCCTCGCGTAACCGACTCCCGAACCCAGGGATATGGTTGCGACGACCGTGTTCCTTCCGTGTTTATGAGGTTTTCTCGATATTTTCCTCTCCCGTTCATTCGGGAAAAATAAAGTTCGGTGGCGACTCTGTCGAACCGCATTTCCGCGCCTTTTGCGCGAGGGTCGTATGTTCGAAATGAATTTTCGAGGTGCGACAAAAAGGAGTGTCAACGATTGAAAATTTATAACAAGAGTTGAAAAATTAAGGAGATCTAGGTTATCTATCATGAAGAGGAGGGTCAAGATTTAGAACTCGGAGAAGAGGGTTACAAAATTGAGGGATTTTGGGCTATCCATATTAAAGATTTTGAAAGGAATCAGAAGAAGCTGATGAAGCACTAATGGAAGATGACGGTGAAGATTGTGAGAGCAAAAGTGAATAACAAAGCTACAAAATCAAAAAAAAATTGGAAAAATTATGAGTTTGTATAAAGGTTGGAGATAAAGATATGAGCACAAACTCAAAATTAGAGACTAAAACCTAAAAAAGATTTAGATTACAATGACTAAAACAAAACAAAAAACGTCTCAACTTACAAGGAGTAAAATACTATTTTATACAGAATTGTGGGTTTGTGTTCATACCTTCATTCCCAACCTTCATACAAACCCATAATTTTTTCAAACCGATTTTTTTTTAGATGGATTTGTTCAGGAATTGACATAGAGTTTAAAGTTGAGAAAAAATGGACGTTGGAGATGGATTTTGGAGGTGCGAAAAAAATGGTGGTTGGAGATTAATTGAGGAAAAAGAATATGCTATATTAATTTACTTTTTTTTTTAGTTTCGTACTCTCGTGCTATGTCAATGGTGCCACGTCACTAGACGTTTGACACCTCAGTGTTTTTGTAATGAAGGGTTGTCGTCACAGACATAAACCAAACAAAATTCAATATATAAGGACTTTATCCACACAAAAAAAAAGATTTAGGGACTAAAATAAAAAACATGCCAACTTGCAGGGACCAAAAGACTATTTAAGCCAAAAGAAATGCAAGAGAGCTACAATCTTAGTTGTTTAATTCAAACCTTGCCTTATATCATCACTTTCTTCTTCTTATTCTTCTTCTTCTTTTTTATATATAAAATTTAATAAAGGAAGCATAAGAGATACTGTAATCCAATAAATATAATACACAAACCCAAATTCAATATTATAGTTTACAATGACAACTCACACTTTATAAAGGATGGTAGAACCAACTACTCAGTTATATGCTTGAGAATTTGAGAAAACTGAGACCATATGTTCAATTCAAAATAATGTTACAATAAAAAATTGAACCAAACTACAATAAACAAAAAAAGCACAAATTAAGTAAACACTATGTAAAGATTATGATGCTGTTAGACTAGATCAGACTTGACTTGCTTCTTGTGAGATATTGGAGCAAACTCTAGTATGGTCGAAGTCTGTTCGCGAGTAATGCGTGTTGTAGTCGAAGTTTGTTCTAACTGCATTAACAAATATTTCTAGGTTGTTAGCATGTTGAATTGGGCCTTGCTTGTAAGCCCAATTGTTAAAGTTAGCTTGTACCCTAAGTTAGCTTGTAATGGTTAATTGTTAAAAAGCCCATTAGGTTAGTGTGTTATTTCTCTTATAAATAGCATGCTAGTCTCTCATCTTGGATAAGGAAAAATAGGAAGATAAAATCCTAATTCAAGTGAGAGAGGTTATTTTTTATTCTTGTATACTTGTAATCTTGTTTCTAAAAGAAAGGAAAGAATAGTAGTTTATAATCAATATTATCAATTCTTCTTGTTGTTTTCCCTTGTTTTCTTTGTTGACCATAACCCTTGTGTGTTTCTTGATCATAAAAAAACCATTTATATTTTGTTTTAAAACATCTGATTCACAATAAATTGGTGCGGTGAGCATGGAGAAGATGCCTTCAGCAAAGTATGAGATTGAAAAGTTCACCAAAGTGAACGGCTTCGGTCTGTGGCGCTTGAAGATGAAAGCCCTACTAGTTCAGTAGGGTTGTTTGGAAGCGTTGAAGGGAGAGGCAGCCATGGACGTTGTGTTAACGGCAAAAGAAAAGACGACTACGATTGAGAAAGCTCACAACACAATATTATTGAGCCTTGGTGATAAAGTTCTTCCATTGGTAGAAAAGGAGACTACAACATCGGGATTATAGGTGAAACTTGAAAGTTTGTACATGACCAAATCTCTGGTGAATCGACTCTACCTGAAGCAAGCTTTATATTCATTCAAGATGGTGGAAGACAAAGTATTGGCTGAGTAGTTGGATATGTTCAACAAGCTGATTCTTGATTTTGAAAATATTGATGTGAAGATCAATGATGAAGATCAACCATTGTTGTTGTTGTGTGCTTTGCCCAGAACACATGCTCACTTTAAAGAAACTCTCTTGTATGGAAGGGAGTCCCTGAGCTTTGAAGAAGTTCAACCAGCCTTTTTTTCTAAGGACTTGAACGGACGAAAGGAGCATAAACCTTAGACGATGGGCGAAGTTTTTGCCGTTAAAGGAACATTCTTATGAAAGGATGGTAAGTTCGACAAGAAGAAAGGTAAAAGTCAGCTGAAGTCTCATAGTGGCGAAACATCTGGTATTCGATGTTATCACTATAAGAAGGATGGTCACACAAGAAAGGTATGCCCTGAACTCCTAAAAGATCATAAAGGTAAGGATAATTGGAATGTAACCATTGGTCAAGATGACTTTGGCTCATCTGATGTCCTTGTGGTTTCAAGTGGCCACTCAAGAAAAGAGTGGATTATGGATTTAGGTTGCACTTGGCACATGATGCCAAACAAGGAATTGTTCAAGGAGCTATGTGATCAAGATGGTGGATCGGTGCTGCTGGGAAACAAAAAATCTTGCAAAATTGAAGGTATTGAATCTGTGAGATTCAAGCTCCATGATGATTCAATAAGGTTATTGACTGAAGTCAAGTATGTACCTGATTTGAAGAGAAATTTTTTTTCTCTTGGTGAATTTGGTAGAAAGGGATATGTTTTTCAAGGAGAGAAAAGTATCCTAAGAGTCATGAAGGGGTCGAAGGACGTCTTGAGAGGCATGAAGAAACAAGGATTGTATACCCTTGAGGCTGAGGTTGTAAGTGGTTCGACAAATGTTGCATCCATATGTCGAAGACATAATTATGGCATATGAGATTGGACCATGTCAACGAAAGAGGCCTGGTCGAATTGGGGAAGCAGAACCTGCTAGAAGGTGACAAATTCGAAAAGTTAGAGTTTTGTGAATCTTGTGTATTTGGTAAATCCTATAGGGAAAAGTTTAATAAAGGCAAGAAAAGAACACATGGATCCCTGTATTACATTCATGCTGATCTTTGAGGGCCTGCAAGGAATCCTTCACACTCAGGTGCAAGGTATTTTCTATCCATCGTTGATGACTATTCCAAGAAGCTATGGGTATTCATTCAGAAGACGAAGGATGAAACTTTTGAGATTTTTTTCAAAAAGTTGGAAGGTCCTGGTCGAAACTTAAACTGACAGAAAGGTTAAGAGGTTGACACCCGACAATAGACTTGAGTTCGGTAACAAAGCGTTTGACAGTTACTGTGTTGAGTATGGGATTGCAAGGCATAAGACTGTAGCAGGTTCTCCTCAACAAAATGGCTTAGCTAAGAGATTCAATCGAACAATCCTTAAAAGGGTTAGATGCACGTTGGTTAGTGCTAGATTGAAGAAGGTGTTTTAGGCGGAGGCTGTTTCGATAACAGCTTTTCCGATAAATAGATGTCCCTCAACTGCCTTGGGAATAAAGACACCTGAAGAAGTTTGGTCGAGACATCTACCTAGTATCGACAGACTGAGAGTATTTAGCTGCGTGGCCTATGCTCATATTAGGCAAGACAAGGTCGAACCTAGAGCTCTGAAATGCATGTTCATGGGAAACTCTGAAGGAGTCAAAGGATATAGGCTATGGTTCCTAGAGCCAGGTCACATGAGGTGTATCACTAGTTGAGATGTAGTTTTTAATGAAGCAGGGATGACTTTCAAGAAAAATGATGATGCTGACGAAGAGCTGGAACATGGAGAGATTCCTGTTCAGGTGGAGCATGTTGATGCTGAATTGTGTATCCCAGATGAAGTCGAAGAAGACACATAATATGTTGTCGAAGAGATTCATCAAGCCACCTTAGAGACTTGGGTATGCAGATCTGATAGCTTATGCCTTAATCTCTACAAGTGAGGTTCTAGACGAAGAACCTAGAGGCTCTAAGGAAGTTATGAGGAAAGAATATTGAATGGTTGAAGGCCATGGATGATGAGATAAAATCTATTCATGATAACAACATCTGGGAACTGATCAAGAAACATGTTGGAGCTAAGTTAGTCAGCTGTAAATGGATTTTCAAAGTTAAGGAAGGAATCGAAGGAGTGACGTCGAAGAGATACAAGCCAAGATTGTTCGCTAGGGGCTTCACTCAGAAAGAAGGTTTCAACTTCAATGATGTATTCTCTCCTATTGTGAAGCACATATTCATTTGAATGTTGCTTACAACGCTGACCTAGTTCAACCTTGAACTGGAACAAATGGATGTGAAGACTGTGTTTTTATATGGTGATCTAGATGAAACAATCCTTATGAGGCAACCTGAAGGATATGTCGAAAAAGGGAAAGAAGATTATATGTGAAAACTGAAGAGATCTTTATATGATCTGAATTAATCTCCTCGACAGTGGAATAGGAGATTTGGCAAGTTCATGGCACACATAAGTTTTATCGGAAGTCACTTTAATTACCGTGTATACTTCATATTTCTACCTGGTAATTCATTTATTATTTTGTTTCTTTATGTGGATGATATTCTAATAGCAATAAACAATTTTGAAAATGTAATGAGGGTGAAGGTTGAACTCAATAAGGAGTTCGATATGAAGGACTTGGGACTTGCGTCCAGGATTCTTTGGATTGACATCCATAGAGATAGAAAGCAGTCAAAATTATGCTTATCTCAATAGGCATACCTACAGAAGATTCTCAAAAAGTACGGTATGTCGAATTCAAAGCTTGTTGTGACTCCGACAAACCCTCAATTCAAGCTGAGTATAGATCTGTGTCCCAACACTAATGTCGAAAGACCTTATATGAATAGCATTCCATATGCTAATGTAATGGATTATTTGATGTATACTATGGTTCTTACTAGACCCGACATAGCATATGCAGTAAGTCTTGTAAGCAAGTACATGGCTAATCTTGGAAAGGCTCACTGGAAAGCATTGAAGTGGATTCTAAGGTACATAAATGGGTCTTTGAATAGAGCCCTAATTTATGGTGGAGCCTTGGATGAAGATAGTAAAATATCAATCGAAGGATAAGTCGACTCTGATTATACAGGTTGTTTGGATTCCAGAAAACCTATTTCTAGATATGTGTTAACTATGTTTGGGACAACAATCAGTTAGAAAGCAACACTTCACAAGGTTGTTTCCTTATCAACCACTGAAGCGGAATATATCACTCTAACTGAAGTTGTGAAGGAAGCATTGTGGCTTGAAAGTTTTGCAAAGGAGCTGAAACTTCAAGGTCGAGTTATCATTGTTAAATGTGATAGTCAAAGTGCAATAAACCTGTCAAAGAATTCAACCTATCATGAGTGAACCAAACACGTTGATGTGAGGCTGCATTTCATCAGAGGGGTAATCAAGCATGGAGAAGTCCAAATGCTGAAGGTTTTGACAGATCATAATGCCACTGATATGATCACCAAGACGTTGTCCAGTTGCAAGTTTTTCCACTGTATGCAGTTGATAAAGGTGCATGAAGAAAGCTAGTTTCTTGATGTTATAGAGTTAGATCCAAGGTGGAGATTTGTGAGATATTGGATCGAACTCTAGTATGGTCGAAGTCTGTTCGCGAGTAATGCGTGTTGTAGTCGAAGTTTGTTATAATATGCATTAGCCAATATTTCTAGGTTGTTAGCATGTTGAATTGAGTCTTTCTTGTAAGCCCAAATATTTAAGTTAACTTGTACCCTAAGTTAACTTGTAATGGATAATTGTTAAAAAGCCCATTAGGTTAGTGTGCTATTTCTCTTATAAATAGCATGCTAGTCTCTCATCTTGGCATAAGGAAAAATAGGAAGATAAAATCCTAATTCAAGTGAGAGAGGTTATTTTCTATTCTTGTATACTTGTAATCTTGTTATAAGAGAAATGAAAGAATATCAGTTTATATCCAATATTGTTGTTTCTTGTTGTTTTCCCTTATTTTCTCTGTTAACCCTAATCCTTGTGTGTTTATTGATCATAAAAAAACCGTTTATAGTTTATTTTAAGACATCCGATTCATAATACTTCTCATAAAATATACACCATCAAAACTTAGGATAAGATTACCCAAAAACTTCCAAACCGTATAGAAAAAAACTTAAACCTATACTAAGGGAACCACAAGGCATATAATGCAAATTTCCATTTAATACACATAACTTACTGATATAACAATTCACTAATGACTTCCCTTGTCTAAGAGGTCATGTATCAACCTAAGAGTTAAAGGGGATTAGGGGTTAGGGATCTCTGCCTAATTAACTTAGCTTTGTTGGCCAAATGGAGAAGTAGATTAATTATAAATAATTCTGGTCTTTTGTGTGATATACTAGTATCTTACTATGACGTTGTAATTGTTTCTTCTTTTAGGGAGAAGTTTATAAGATTTTAGGTTGTTTACATCTCTAGTCAACCATATGGGTTTGCGGAAGAGATTTTAGGTATGCTAGTGTCTCGTCGTTTTTATCACTTGTGAGTTACGTATGCTAGTGTGGTCTAGGGAATTTTGGTGGTTATCCTAAGAGATCTTAAACTTCTTTTTCAATTTTTCTCTATTTAGCTGGTAGAGTTAAGTCAATGGATGATTTTGCTATGATTTGACATATTGTCCGGTCTATTTAGATTGTCAGTAATCATAACATTTTTATTGATGTGTCAACAACAATGAAAGAAATAGAGAAGAAAATTTTTTTTTTCAGGCCTAGTAATAATTTCTATGTAGTGCAGAGGTGAACTCATTCACTTTTTCAATGAATGGCTTGAGAACTCTATCTTTTGCCTTAATCTTTAAAGGATCCAATGTTTTGACCTAATTTTGAGATTGGTTTGGATATGTGGTGTTTCTCTGAATTGATTATGATGTATCCATGATGGTTATGGTGGTTAGAGATCTAGTCAGAATCCTATAGAATAAGGTTATAATTGATTGGGCTTCTCTCAATGGTGTTCTTGTTTAGTTGAGCTTTTAGTTCTCTTGAATGTACGTTTGTTTTTCATTTTGGTAATCAATTCCACACATCTTGTACGATCTGAAAATTTTTTCTTTTGTTCCACTTTATATGTTATATATTATTTTGTCATTAAATACAGATTTATTAGAATGAATCATTTGTAATTGATTTTAAAACTTACGAGAACTTTAAATATATTTATCACTCGAAATTTTCTCAGTTTATCAATATGAACAACAAATTCTAGAAGATATACAATTATAATAGACTCCATTTGTGAAAAAGGAAGAAATGAACTGTCAACAAAATCATAATAAAAGTGAGTAAAAGAAAATCTCATTATAAAAGGAATATAATAAACTTAAAAAATTACACATAGAAAGAAAAATATATATTCCTTTTACAAAAAAAGAAGTTTTACCTTAGAAAGAAAAATTTCAATTAAAAAGTTTGACCTAAACAAAAATGTTATAACTAAAAAGTTTTACCTAAAAAAAGTTTCCAATTAAAAAGTTTTCCTTCAAAAATGGTTTCAATTAATGTATGCAAATCAAAGTGATCTTACAAAAATGATTTCAAAATGATATAAATCATAAGCATATGGTTTTTAAGGAACATAAAAATGATAAAAGGAATAAGCTTTGAAGGAAGATGATGACAATTACAAACACATTCAAGAAAAAACTCAACAAAATAATTGTTCACTTTGTTATCTATGGTCTTCCACTCATAGCTCTAATTTACCTATACTTTTTCTTCAATTCCTTTATTCCATTTTTCATTCCCACTACTTCCATCACTCACAACTCTTCAATTTCAACTCCCACTACTCTAACAAAAGGTAAATGCTCTAACAATGTATCCTTACTAATATTTTTAAGACTTAAATGTACTTTGGTTTTTGTAAGTTTTTGAGTTTTTGAATTTAGTTCTTGTAAACTTTTTTTTATATGAATCCTTGTAACTTAATTTTTGAATAGACGTATTAGTTTTAAAGTTAAAATTCATAAGAAAATCCGTAGAAAATTTGTTGATTTTACTGCAAATTTTATCTTTAGAAATTAAACCAGGTACAAAAATCAATATATAAAGACTCAGAAAAAAAATAGAGGATCATAATTCAAAAACTCGCTAACTTTATTTTTAAACCTATTTTTAATTGCAGTTTTGTTAGCTATCTTTAATACTACATAGAATTGCAATAATTTTTCTTTTTGTTTTGGTAGAAAAGGAAAAATCTTACAAGAAGAAGCAATGTGATTATACAAATGGAAGATGGGTCCATGACATGAGAGGCCCTTTATATAATGAAACATGCAGTAATATCAAGAGCCAACGAAATTGCAAGGTTAATGGAAGACCAGATACAAACTATCTTTATTGGAGATGGAAACCAAATGAGTGTCATGTTCCACCTTTTGAACCTAACACTTTTCTTAAACTCATTAAAAACATGAACATAGTTTTTGTTGGAGACTCTTTAGCAAATAACCAGTTCGAGTCTCTTGTTTGCTTATTATCCACTATTTCGATACCACAACGAATCCCTAAAGAAGACACTTTGTCAACATATTACTTTGCTTCTCACAATGCAAACTTGTCCCTCTATTGGTCACCATTTCTAGTGAAGGGTGATCAAAGAATTAATGGTGGCACACCATATAATAAAATATATTTGGATAAGGTGAATGAGAAGTGGGCTAAGTATATAGATCAAATGGACTTGATTGTGTTATCATTTGGTCATTGGATGAACGTTCCTTCAATTTATTACGAGAATGATTCCGTTATAGGTTGTTTCAGATGTCATGAGTTTAAGTTTAAATACAATGATGTTGGATTTTATGTTGCCATGAGAAAGGCTTTAAGGGTTACACTTAATAGCATAATTGAGAGGAAAGTTATTAAAGGAAATGGAATTGATGTGATTCTGAGAACATATTCACCTACTCATTTTGAAGGTAATTGGGACAAGGGTGGTACTTGTTCAAAGACGGAGCCATACAAACCTAAGGAGAAGAAACTTAAAGGAATGGATGCTGAGATAAGAAGCCTTGAGATGGAAGAGTTGGAAAAGGTTAAGGCAAAAGCTAAACAATTTGGACTTAATTTAGAGGTGCTTGATATAACAAAATTGGCATTATTAAGACCAGATGGTCATGCAGGTGCCTATATGAATCCTTTTCCATTTGCCAATGGAACTTCAAAAAAAGTACAAAATGATTGTGTTCATTGGTGTTTGCCCGGAGTCGTAGATTCTTGGAATGAGATATTTTTGGAGATGATGAAGAAGGGGAAGAACATCCACCATCCACCAGTTTAAAAGTGATAGATTTCTCATATGATATTTTGATACATGAATGATTTATTTTGAATACGATGTTTTCATGCATACCTAATGTAAACTATATTATATACTGATTCATATTGATAAGAGTGATCTTAAACAAACTCTTTTTAGTTGATAACAAATTAGATGAGTATGAACCCAGTAGATGATGAGCAAAGGATGTGCTAGATTTCTCATAAGATTATAATTATAATATAAACAAGTGGTTGCTAGTTATAAATTAACAATTTCTTTATTATAAGAGTAAGAAAACAAACTTTTATTGTATTAAATAGGTTCTGTGTCAATGATATACTCTTTATTAGTTATATTTATAAACTAAATATTAGTTGGTTTATTGATAATTGACGTTGGTCTTAATAGAGAGGATTAGAGTCTGATCTTCTGTAATTGTGATTGAAAGAAAATTGAAACCACTTAATATCAGAATTAATTTTTAAATTGGATTAATCGGTTTAGTAAATTAGATACTAGTGATAAATAAATAAATAAATAAATTTATTTGAATTAGTATTTAAAAACATTTCCTAAAATATTTTAAACATTCTATTTTGATTTTACAAACATAAGTTTTTACCATTGAGTTAATACACTTTAATAGAATGAGTTAACAAAAGAACTCATGTCTTTAAATTTAGAGATTTTAATCTATTAACATATTGTCGGGATTAAAACATTTTACCTTTACAATTTTAAGATTGATTTTGTAATTTATTATATCATTAATATAGTAAAACAATATATACAAAGAAACATTTTTTTAAACTAAAATTATTTATTGTTAGGAATAATTTATATTTTACAAAATTTAGTGACTAAGTTTTGTTAGAGAGTAATTTATTACTTTAATATGTTGTCTATATTGCCTTAGTTTTCTGTGTATAAATATATTAGCGGTAGATGTCATTTAATGTAATTCTTTCTTACAACTTTCTAGCTGTCATTTGCAAAATATAAAATATATTCTCTCATTCTATTCATCTCTTTTAATCTTGTGCACCAACAATTGGTATCTAAAACTCCGGTTCGGATCCACGGGGAAACACGAGAAACACAAGTGAAACAGTGAGGCGTTGTGTTGTTGATTTCGATTCTTGAATTCGTGTTGAATCTTGAACGGAATCGTAACAGAATCATATTTTCTGATTCTGCGGGATCGAAAAACATTGTGTTTGGTGAGATCTGAGTGATTCCACAAGGTTGAAGATGAACGGAAACAGTGGTCTGAGCACAAAGCTTCCAGTGTTTGATGGAAAAAATTGGACGCGTTAGATGATTCAGATGCGTGTATTGTTCGGTGCTCAAGATGTGCTTGATCTTGTCACAGAAGGTTTATTCCAGTAACCGCAAATGCAACAGAGGAACAAAAGAAAATGTAGAAAGATATAAGGAAGAAAGATTATAAAATATGGTTCTACATCCATTAGTGTGTGGATGCAAATGTGTTTGAGAAAATCGATGTTTCAACAATGGCGAAGGCTGCGTGCGATACACTGGTCAGGTGCTATGGTGGTGACGCATCAGTGAAGAAGGTAAAGCTTTAGTCCCTACGAAAGAAGTATGAGAATCTCAACATGAAAAACAATGAGAAGGTATCTGAGTACATCTCCAAAGTGATTCTGATCACTAATGAGATGAAAGCTTATGGAGAAACCCTTTCTGAACAAGTAATTATTGAGAAGGTATTGAGATCCCTTATCCCTTAGTTTGATTACATTGTGGCAGAAATGGAACATTTTAAAGATCTAAGCACCATGAGAATTGAAGAGTTGCAAAGTAGTCTAGAGGCATAAGAGTTGCGTCTGACTGAGAGAACTTCTAAAAGGGAAGTAGAGCAGCAGGCTCTGAAAACAGTTTCTGATAAGAAGCATTAGAAACAGTCTTGGTCAGAATCCAGGAAAAGATATGATGGTGTTCAGAAGTCATAAATCTCAACTTCTGATAGGCAGAAGAATGCTCAGAAGGGAAAATAGAGGTATGAAAAGAAGAATATCCAATGCTACTGTTGTAAGAAGTTTGACCATTTTGCTGCTGATTACTGGTCAAAAAAGGAAAGGAAGTCAAAAGAAGAAAATATAGTCAGAAGTTCTGATGATGAATCTGTACTACTGATGGCTTATGAATCTGATGATACGGATTTGACAGACTGGTGGTATATGGACACTAACTGCTCAAATCATCTTACTAGAAATAATAAATGGTTGGTTGACTTTTACTATGGTAAGAGGACAAAGATCAGATGCGCTAATGATAAATACCTCAGCGCTGAAGGCATGGGAAATGTCAGAGTCGTTCTGAAAAATGGGAAAACAACATTGATTCAGAAAGTGTGGTATGTACCTGGCACGAAAAAAAATCTAATGAGTGTGGGGCAACTAATTGAGAAAGTTTTTTCAGTTACCATGAAGGACAATCTTCTGAAGCTGTATGACTTTAATCAGAATTTGATTATGGAGTCAGAACAGGGAAGGAATATAAAATTCAAGGTGAATGTAAGAACTGCAGACTCTGAATGTCTTAGTGCAACAAGTGTTGTGAAGGAAAGTGAGTTATGGCATAGAAGATTTGGTCATCTGAATTTCAGAAGCTTAGGGAATTTGAATTCGAAGAAGCTGGTACATGGAATTCCTACAATTAAGAAGCCCGTGGAGTCGTGCAAAGTATGCATGGAAGGTAAGCAACCAAGATTTCCATTTGCGTCAGAAGTAGCTCCAAGAGCAAAGCATGCCTTAGGAGTAGTGCATTCTAATGTGTGTGGTCAATTTCCAATAACATCAATTGAAGGGAATAGATATTTTGTGTCATTTGTTGATGAACTCACAAGAATAACATGGGTATCCCTTATAAAGTTCAAACACGAGGAGTTTGCTGAATTCAAGAAGTTCAGAATGAAGGCTGAGAATCAGAGTGGTCAGACTCTAAAGATTCTCAAAACCGATGGTGGAGGTGAGTATAACTCCACTGAGTTTAGAAAGTTATGTGAGGAGAATGGAATTGCGCACGAGGTTACTGCTCCTTATACTCCTCAACACAATGGTCTTACTAAGAGAAGAAACCGTACTTTGCTTAATATAGCGAGAAACAGGATAAAGGAGAATAAGTTTCCTCAAACCATAGCGGGAAAAGTTATTTCCACCGCAACATATGTGCTCAACAGATGTCCAACGAAGAAGCTGAAGGAAATAGTTCTTATTCAAAAGTGGACTGAAGATAAGCAAAGTGTTAACCATCTGAAGGTATTTGGTTATGTATGCTACAAATATGTTCTAGAAGCCAGAAGACAGAAGCTGGATGATAGAAGTAAAGTAATGTTACTAGTGGGATACCATAATATAGGTGCATACAAGCTCTATTGTCTAGAAACTAATAAAGATGAATTCAGCAGAGACATCATTGTAAAGGAATCAGAAACTTGGAATTGGAACAAGTCTCAATCGAACTCTGATGTGAGAACTTCTGAAGAAAGTTCATAATTAAAACTTTCTAAAGATGAGTCAGAAAATGGAGAAGATTCTGAAGGTGGAGTAGACTCTGATGGTGATTCTGACTCTGAGGGAGACTCGGAAGGTGAAGATGATTATGATTCAGATTCTGGTGGTGATTCAGATTCTGGTGATGATTTAGATTCTGGGAATATTCCAGACTCTGAAGGTGGTCAAGATTTTGGAGGGGTCAAACTTCTGAAGCAAGAGCTTATAAAGGAGAAGCTTTTGGAGATAGAACATATTAAGTTCAAGCATCCGAAGGAGATTCTGAATGAGGTCAGAGGCCATAGAGAATCAGAAACATTTCGAGAAGATTTGCAGAGTTTGGCATGCTACAAGACACTAAAGTAGATTCTGAAGGAGAAGTTATTCAGTGTGCCATGTTAGTAGACTCTAAACCCGTAAGCACAGAAGAGGCTCTTGAGCATAAAGTCTGGTTGAAGACCATGAAAGAAGAACTTGATGCCATAGAGAGGAACAAGACTTGGAAGTTGACAGAACTTCCATAGGACAAGAAAGCCATCATCGTCAGATGAGTTTTCAAGCAGAAGCTAAAGCCAGATGGATCAATTGGCAAACACAAAGCAAGGTTAGTAGCAAGAGGATTTATCTAGAAACCTGGGATGAATTATTCTGAAGTGTTTGCACCTGTAGTGAGACATGAAACAATCATACTGATTATTGCAATAGCTGCTAACAAGAATTGGCCTCTGATGCATTTAGATGTGAAATCTGCATTTGTTAAAAAGAAGAGGTATACGTGCCACAACCTCCAGGATTTGTTAAAAAGAATCAGGAAGGGATGATGTACAAATTACATAAAGCTCTGTATGGATTGAAGCAACCGCCCGGAGCCTATAATCTGAAGATTGATTCATTTTTCAAGGAGCAGGGGTTTCAAAAATGTAAGATGGAGTACGGTGTTTATGTTCAACATACTTCTGAAGGCAATATGATTATGGTGTGTTTGTATGTTGATGACATACTGCTAACAAGGAGTTTTGAACAAGAGATAGCTAAGTTCAAGAAGATGCTGATGAATGAGTTTGAAATGACCGATCTTGGGAAAATGACATATTTTCTAGGGATGGAATTTATATACTTTGAGAAGGGTATCATTTTGCATCAGCTGAAGTATGAACTTGAGCTTCTGAAGAGTTTTAAGCTGCAAAACTGTAAGGCTTCTATCACACCTGCAAATATAAATCAGAAACTGGATTCTAATTCTGATGGTGAGGATGTGGATGCTACAACCTTCAAACAGTTGGTTGATTCTCTGAGGTATCTGTGTAATATCAAACCTGATATCTGCTATGCAGTTGGAATGGTTAGTAGGTTCATGAGTAAACCTAAGTAGTCCCATTACCAAGCTACTGTCAGAATTCTGAGGTATATCAAGGGAACTCTAAAGTATGGAGTGTTATTCCCTTCTGGAAGAAAGATTGAATCAGAACTTCTAAGTTCTTTAAATTCTGATGTGTGGAGACAAAGTTGACAGAAAAGTACTGCTGGGTACTTGTTTAAGTTTCTAGGAGGTCCTATTTCTTGGTGTTCCAAGAAACAACTTATTGTTGCGCTGTCAACTTGTGAAATTGAATATATCGCAGGCGCTGTGACTGCATGTCAAGCTGGGTCGATTCTGAAATTACTGCAGACTCTGAAGATCAAAGTTAACAAGCCTCTAAACCTGATCATTAATAACAAGTTTGTAATCAATCATTCCAGAAACCCAGTGCTGCATGGGAGAATAAAGCATATTGAGACTAAGTATCACTTTTTGAGAAATCAGGTTCAGAATGGAGTGCTAGAAGTTGTACATTGTAGAACTCAAAAGCAGTTGGCAGATGTTCTGACGAAGGCTACCAAGACCAATCAATTTCTTCGCTTAAGAGATGGAATTAATGTTGTTCGTTTTGGGTAAATATAAGTTATGAGATGGTGTTAGAAATACTTTATATTTTATAAAACTTAGTGACTAAGTTTTGTTAGAGGGTAATTTAGTACTTTAGTATGTTGCATATGTGGTCCTAGTTTTCTGTGTATAAATAGACTAGTGGTATATGTCATTTAATGTAATTCTTTCTTACAACTTTGTAGCCGTCATTTACTCAATATAAAAGATATTCTCTCATTTTAATCATCTCTTTTAACCTTGTGCACAAACACTCATTAAATATTAAACAAAGATAATATTAAGGAGTTGTATTTTGGAGTGAAAGTGAGGGAAATACTTGTTTTCCAATTCTAAATTTAAGCCTTTATATAATGGAGTTTTGTAATGTACATAATGGAATTTTTTTATGACAGATAAAAATTTGTATGTAAAAATAATATATATATATATATATATATATATATGTGTGTGTGATTTTTAATTGTCACTAAAAATGAGAGGAATGAGTTAGTGTCCTTTTAATGAACCTCAAAAGAGGTTAATGCATGTTTTAAAATTAAAGGGTGTGTTATTTTAATAGGACTCGTTTGAAAATGATTTTAATTTAGTGATTATCTATCGTAACATTTAATAGGACTCGTTAAAATTTCAAATATATGTCAATACATATAAGCTTAGCTCTACAAAATCACCACCTTTAAAACATAGCTCCTAAACATGCTTCATCACTTTAAAATATGGTTCCAACTTTGGTTAGATAAGCTTCATGGTGTTTGAGTGATTTCATCCACACGTTTGTTGGTGGAACGAGTTACACTTTGGTTCGTACAATAAGAGCTCAAGCCACATTAAATATTAAAAATAAGAAAATACAGATGCATCAATGGTTGCAAAACGGGTCGGCTGGTTCACTCCGTCTCGACCAAAACTCACCAAAAAAATAACGAGGTGAGTATGTCCGCCAAGTTGAAATGGACATAAAAATCAAGTCTGTCTCGCCAATGTGACGGGTTGTCGGGCAGTGGACTTGCCTGTGTCTTTTTTTTCTATTTTTTTTTTAAAAATTAAAAGTTTTTTTTTTACATTTCAATAAGAAAACATCAAACCAACAATTAGAAAGCATAAATAACAAAAGACTAAAATCATCAAGTATTAATCTTTGTTGAAATTCATAAGCCCAATATTATTAGACCCAATAACTAGCCTTCCCTCGTTTTTATTTTTTTAGTTGTTAGCTTCTTTTTCTATTTTTTCCTTCTTTGTCGTTGCCTATTAATAGCATTAAGTGTCCAACTATAAAGTTTACTTTGAATAATCATAATAATATTTGTTTTTCTTTTTCTATACATTATCTTCAATTTTTCCAAATCATCATGATTCAATACGGCTGCGCCATGTGTTAACATGGTATGAAGAGCATGAGATTGCTCTAATATTTTTTCAGATTCTCTTATCTTCTTCCTAGTGGCTTCCACCACATGTTCATTTCTTTGGTTGCCCATTTGGTTCTTTCACCTTTTCTAGGATATTTTTTATTCTTTTCGGATTCTTTCCACCATTCTTTTTCGTTTTCACTTCATCTTCTTCACGCCGTCTTTTCTTTTTTCGATCCTTCTTTTTTTCCCGTTTTTCTGCGTTTCTGAATTTCACCATGGAAGATTTCTCCACTCCACCACCACTACGCCAGAATTGACTTTTAGCAGCGCATACAAAGACAACGCTTTTTAAAAAAGCGCTGCTAAAGAGTCATTAAAAAAAAAAAGAGAAAAATTTTCCTACAAAAGACAACGCTTTTTAAAAAGCGCTACTAAAGGGGGGCCCTAAAAAAACGCTTTTATAAAAGCGCTGCTAAAGGGAGGTCCTATGAAAGCGCTTTTGTAAAGCGCTGCTGTAGGTGGTACATAAGAAAAAAGAATTGCCTACCTACGAGAGCGCTTTTTCTGTAAAGCGCTGCTATATGGGGTACATAAGAAAGCGCTTTAAAAAGTGCTGCTATTTGTCATTGCTAAGGCACACATTTGAGAGCGTTTTTCTAAAGAGTTGCTAAAGCCATTAAAAAGCGCTGTTGTAGGTTTAGTTAGAATTAAATTTAAAATACCCACCAGAATTTTTAAAAGAAATAGAACAGTCATCGTATTTCTTTCCTTCTTCTCCTCTGGCGAACGTTAACGTTGCCCTATAAACCCAATCCGACCGTCACCCTCCTCCGTTGCATTTCACCGCCGTTCACCGTTCGTTTACGACAGCCTCCTCCGTTGCATTTCGCCACCATTCACCATCCGTTTATGACAGCCTCCGTCCGTCTGCATTGCATTTCCTCCATTGTTACCGTATTTGAAGTTTTACTCTAGTATTCTTTTTTACTTATCTTTTCACCATTGTTACTGTATAAAAACTTCTGTATGCATTGCATGTTATATATTTTGTATGTTTTAGATTGAAAAACAAGAGTTTGGATTGAAACCAATGAATTGCCCTGGGAACTGTTTGGTGTTTTTACATATTTTGATTCAACTGATAAATTCAGAACAAGAGTAAAATTAGAAACCAGGTGAATAGAACCAATAAATTATGATAGTGAGAGATTGAAGGTTAGTTGATAGTGAGAGATGCATAGTATCAAAAAAGTGAATTTAGTGTGTAAAAGTTGTACAAATATGGTGATGGTTGTAAGGAAAGGATTTTATGGTGAAAGAGTTATGTTTGATTTTCGTTGTAAGTTGTAGTTTGTTGTGTGTTCATGTTCACGTAATGGAAGAGAGTAAGACCATGAAAATTAGTGATGAGTTTATATGAGGATGAATGTTAGTGTTGTTAAGTGATGGCTTGGTGATAGATAGTTTTGCAAGGTGAATAAAGAATGGAAGAGATTGATAAAAGTTGTACAAATGGAGAATGAATACAATCAAAAAAGGAAGTAAGAGACCCATGTTAAACATTTTAATATGATTTATTTTGGTGGATTATCTAGTATTTTTGTTTTGGTTAATTATTAATATGATTTTAATATAATTTATATTTTGTCTGTTATAGGGGTTACCTGTGAAGAGCAAGGTTGTGATCGTTTCCAAGCATCCTACTGTGTAGCTTTCTAAGAAGTTAGTGATTTATTTACAGGTATTCTCTGTTTTTGTTTAACTTTCATAGTTTAGTTTAGACTACTCAATTAGTATGGATAAAAATGGATGTCTGCTAGTCTATTGTCAAAAGAGTACGAGAATGGGGTATCGAAATTCGTTAAGTTTGCTGTTGAACACGCTAAAGACCCCAGTAGGATCGCATGTCCTTGCTTAGGTTGCTGTTATGGGCGTCGAATTGATGCTGTTTAGTTGGAATCTCATTTAATGAGACATGGAATTGATCAAAGTTACACATGTTGGACATTACATGGTGAGATAAGTAACGAGAATGTTGAACCCCGGAATAATACGACATGTGCTTCAAAGGACAATGGCAGGGATACATATGAAGAAGCACTTGAAGAAGATCTTCAAGATTGTCCCAAGATGTTTTAGAGGTTGGTAAGCGATGCAGAGAAACCGTTGTATAAAGGTTGCACTACTTTCACAAGATTGTCCGCGGTATTAAAGTTGTACAACTTAAAGGCAGGTAATGGATGGTCGGATAAAAGTTTCACAGAGTTGTTAGCCCTACTTCAGAAGATGCTTCCGGAGGATAATGTTCTTCCCAATCGAACCTATGAAGCTAAAAAAATGTTATGCTCTATTGGCATGAGCTATGATAAGATACATGCTTGTCCAAATGATTGCATTTTGTTTCAAAATGAATATGCATCATTAAACGAGTGTCCTAAATGCGGTGTATCTCGGTATAAGAAAAAGTTGTCACCAGCAAAAGTCTTATGGTATTTTCCTATAATTCCGAGATTCAGATGCATGTTTCGTAGTGAAACAGACGCAAAACACTTGACTTGGCATGCAGATGATAGAATTATAAATGGGAAGTATCGACATCCGGCAGATTCACCACAGTGGATGAAAATTGATAATGATTATCCTGATTTTGGAGAAGAAGCTAGAAACCTTCGCTTGGCATTATCGACTGATGGAATGAATCCGTATGGTATGCAGAGTATCTCACATTCCACTTGGCCTGTAATTATTATGATTTATAACCTACTGTTGCACCCTAAAATTTGACCAACCGATTCTCCTATCTGACTCATGGTTCAATTTCATATTCACAGCTCAGACAGATGATTTTTGTGCACAAGCAGGGGATATCAGGGTTACAGCTTGATTTTTGTCTATCAGATATGGCAGACCCAGTCCAGATCACCAGGGTTTTATCTTCAGGAAATTGTGCGCTCCTCGGTGATTTTTCAGTGATTTTGGGGATATTCTGATGCCCGGGGATTTCCGTTCGATTCGATCTGGTCTCGTGCGCTCTTTTATGGGGGTCATTTGCATTCATCTGCATTTTTTAGGATTTTAATAGGCTTTTGTGAATTTTTAGCAGGCTTTATAGAATTTTTCTGGAATTTAAATAGGGCTTTTGAATATTTTAATAGCTTAATTTTCTTTTTAGAATTTTATAGGATATTTTAAATAGATTTTAATCATTTGTAGAATTTTAATAGAATTTAAATAGCTTTTATCATTTTTAGGATATTAGTGAATTTTCTCTTAGCATATTAAATAGAGTGACAAATTAGGGTTAATAGGAATTAATTGTTTTTTAAATAATATAGTTTTTCTTTTTTAATAATAGATTTTTAGTAGATATTAAATAATATTAGAAGTTTAATAGAGTTAGTAGAGATATAGAATTAATTAGACTTTAATCATTTTTTAGAGTTTAATTAGGATTAATTGGATTTTTAGAGTTAATTAGAGGTTAATTGATTTTTTAGATTTAATTAGTATAATAGAGAATTAGTTAGACTTTTAATCTTTTTAGAGTTTTAATTAGGTTAATCATGTTTTAGATTTAATTAGATTGATTTAGAATTAATTAGGCTTTTAATAATTGATTAGATATAATTAGGTTAGTTAATTGTTTTTTTCAGTTTTTCTTTACAGTTTTGTTTTCGAATGGGCCCAGTGGGGTGTTTTTTGGTAAAGCCCAATTGGCTCATCAGCAGAAAAAAGTCCAAACAGTCCAAAGTCCAGCGCACACCAGAATGTTCTAGAGAATTCCAGCGAACTCCAAGGGTATAAAAGTGACGCGTGTCACACATGCAGGGCCCCCACCCGTTTTTCTCAGAATCCTCCACGCGTTTGCCACCAATCCACCCACTTCAGACTCTCTCTCATCCTGCCACACAGCCCCCACACGTGGCATCACCTCAACCCACACCCAGCCACGCGTCCCGCATGCACTTCTCACCGGGAAAGTCCCCGCCGGCCATGCAAGCCCGGTGACAACCTACTCCGACCACCCTCCTCCACCGCAACGGTCACCGGAAGCCGGTAATCTCACCGGAATCTGCGAATTTCCCTAGCAATCCCAGTTTCATCCAATCTTCTCCGTCAGCCATTCATCAACCTCCTCACCGGAAAACGCACAGACCGCCGGAACCTTCATCGGTGTTGAAGTTTTTCCAGAACGACGCTACTCATCATTTATTCTTCAGATTTACAAGAACTTCATCCATCAACGCTCAAGCTTGCCAAGAACTCCACCTCCGTTCTCCAGATTCGTACGATCTTCATCCACCTTCAAGTATCTTCAAGATTCCCAGAAAGAACTCCAGGACCTTCATACACCTTCTTCAAAGAAATCGAGGTCAAGACCTTCATCGTTGCTTCTGTCAGAAATTACTGAGGTGCTCTCCATTTCTCCGTTCAAGATCATCATCGAGCGTGATCCCAGGCTTCGTGTTGATCTTCTCCGTCCAAGATCTTCATCTTGCATGTTCGTCCAGAGTACTGTGTTCGCCCAGATCTCCAAGATCTTCAAGTTTTTCAGTGATCCTTGAGAGCCTTCATCAAGACTCCTTGCGTAACGTCTTGAGATTATCCAGTCTTCTTCAGCAAAGGAACTCCACGAGCTGTTCGTATTCCATATCCAGGTACGTGTTCATGCGATTCTGGTTGCGTTTTTCCTTCTGATTGCTGAGATTTTCTGATTTCGTTTTGATTCAAATAGAGTCTAGATTAGGGTTGAATGGATTTGAGTTTGGGAATGGTGGTTTGTTTGAGATTTGTGAGAGTTTGAGAGTTTCAGAAGAGGGTTTGAGAGAGAATCTCAGAGCGGCGTTAGGGTGAGAGGTGAGGATGAACAGTGCTAGGGTTAGGGGAGGAGAGCTGAGTTTTGATGTATATTGGGTTAGGGTTTGGACGTTGGGCTTAGGCCCAAGCGTGTCTCTGAACGCGCTACACCCCCTCAATTGCTAGTTCCCCCCCCTGTTTGAGAGACCTGAGAATAATTGGGGTGGGCCTTAGGCCCAATTGCTGTTAACACCCCTCATTTGAGCCCAGTAATGATAATCAACTAGGAATTACTAAGTCAGCACCCCCCTGCGCCCAGCTCAGCTTTTTTTGTTTTTTTCTGGATAATCAATCTGGGCCCTGCGCCCCATTTGCTAGTGGCACCCCCAGAATCAGGGCCCAGCTGAATAATAACCCATAAACTCTTGCTGTTTGCACCCTCCATGTTATTTTCTTTTATTTTGATTTTTTCTTTTATATTTCCACATTAAATGAATCATAATAAAATGTAAATAAATGTTTTTTTCAATAATTCTTTTTCAACCCTTTCATGAAAAATGTTAAGAAAATTAAAGAAAAATAAAAAAGGACATTTTATTTTTATTTTCTATTTTAGTGCATATTTTCCATTTAATTGATTTTTTAATATTTTCAATGCATGCATATCATTAGAAAATTCATAAAAAATGGTAGAATTAGTCAAATAATTCCGTTCTTTTTTCTGTAGACTCGTGATTCAGTGTAGAATTTTATAGCATAAAAACATTAGCTTAATCATGCATTTTCATTTTAATTGCATTTTTTCATTGTTATTGATGTTGGATAAATTGGTCTGTGGATATGTCTGTGTTGCTGATTTTAGTTCTTTCACCTGGTGTTGAATTTTGTTCTGATTTTTCAGTAGGTTATCCTAGAGCCATGTAGGTTTCCCATAGATTTTTGATAGATTTTTGTAGGATGTTCTGATATGATTTGTCTGAGCCTGAAGATAGGAGAAGTCTTGATGACTTCTGACTTTGAAGTTCAGCTGTGGTTGAACTTCAGAGATAGTCTCTTGTGGTTTGTTGGCCTGTGGGTTCTTCTTAAGGATAGGAGCTGGTTGCAGTCCTGTTGGAGCTTGCAGAGAGGCAGTGGATTGAGGCTTAGTCTAGGAGCTTGTTGTCTGTTTGTGAGGTTCGAGATCCTGAAGTTTGAAGGGAGTTTATGGTACTTTCCTGAGGAAGGCACTATGAATGACTTTCATTCTTTCTTCTCACCTCTTTCGTAAGTATCCAATGATGTCGGAGCCGACATGTGAGTTTAATTTCTCCTGAGGAGGAATATAAACTGATCACATATTGTTGAGCCACATGGGATACGATTCCTAAGTGGAAGCCTCCTAGCACTTTCCTGAGGAAGGTCCTATGGGTCTATTCACTTAGTTCCAGTAGTTTGTCTAGGATTTCGTAAGTATCCAGTGATGTAGGAGCCGACTTGTGAGTTTAATTTCTCCTGAGGAGGAATGTAAACTAATCACAGTTGTTGAGCCACGTAGGATATGATTCCTAAGTGTTAGCCTCCTAGTACTTTCCTGAGGAAAGTCCTATGAGTCTGCTCACTTAGTTCCCTTAGTGCATATAGGTTCTTTCCCAAATATCCAGTGACGCCGGAGCCTTCATGTGAGTTTAATCTCTCCTGAGGAGGGATGTAAACTGATCACAGTTGTCGAGCCGCATAGGATATGACTCCTGAGTAGTAATCTCCTGGTACTTTCCTGAGGAAAGCACTATGAGCTTGTCTGCTTAGCTTCCTTTCTCTGGTAAGCTTGTTCTGAAGCTTGGAGAATGGGATTGATTCCTCTTGCCTAGGAGTTTGTTTAGATCCTTGCTTAGGGTTTTGATTAGGTGTTTGCTTAGATCCTTGCTTAGGGTGCTGTATAGAGTTTTGTTTAGAGATAGATTAGGAGATTGTTTCAGGTTTGTTTGAAGCCCTGGTCAGGGTTAGTCTCTTTGTGTTGTTTGACTTGTGTGATGTTATGTTGCATTAGACTTAGGTGTTCATCTAGATAGTTCTGAATAGGTGCATCTTAGAAGTAGACTTTGTGTGCATGAGAAGTTGAGGTGGTCCTCCTTCTGCTTGTTTGTTATTGCGTGGCTTTGCTTGTTGGTATTTGGTAGAGCTGAGCTCCCTTGCCTTTGTGGTTTGCGGCCCCTGTGCCTCGTTTGTTCAGTTGTTGCATTCATGCATATTTTCAGTATTCCTTTACGTTGCAGTTTCTTGTTTGTGGTTTAGTCCTGTTGCCATGATCCCTTAGGAGCTCTGACTTCTCCGCTGCGGAGTTGTTATGATAGACATTAGGATGGTCAACCAGGTGTGATAGCAGTAGGTAGATTCCCCTGTTTCCCAGGTATAGTTCTAGGGTTTCCCTTTCCTTTCTGTAGGAGCTTTTGAGTAGCTTGATCCGTAGTTAGCTGAACTACAGCTGCTCTGATTCTTCGTTCCAGACGAAGATATGTAGGCATAGGGTGCGATATCCTAGCGAGCACACTAATGACTAACTTTTGTTCTCTCGCGGCTGTGCGATCGAGACTTTCCCGCTAACGACTAATTGTTATCCCTTTCTCTTGCCCGAGCGCATTTGAGACCAGATCATAGTTGTAGGTTCCCGAGCCTTAGAGACCAGTTTGTTTTCTCACTGCTGTGTGAGAGCCCCTGTTTACCCGTAGTTAGCCGAACTACGTTTGCTCTGATCTTTCATTTCAGATGAAAGTACGTAGGCACAGGACGCGATGTCCTGGCGAGCAACCTTTCCCCGTTTAGATGTAGGCAGTCGAACTACGTTGACTCTGACTTTCCCATTGCACGAGGGAATACGTAGGCCCAGAACACCGTATGTTCTGTCGAGTCCTGTCCTTTTATTTTCTTTTCAGACCAGCCATTAGCGTAGATAGATAATACACCCTTTTACCTATAAACACCAAGCGTGGATCCCGTCGAGTACGACGGACGTGAGGGGTGCTAATACCTTCCCCTTGCGTAACCGACTCCCGAACCCAGGCTATGGTTGCGATGACCATACCTTTTCCCGTCTTTGCGAGGTTTACTTCGAGCGTTTCCTTTCCCGCTCTGAGGGATAAATAACGCACGGTGGCGACTCTCCTGTCAAGCCGGCGCCGATTTTCGCAGTAGCGACAGCTGGCGACTCTGCTGGGGACTTATAGCATCTAGGGACTTTTCCCATCCCTTATGCTGGGACCGTTTCCCATCCCCTACGCGAGTCAATCCTAGCGCTTGGGTGTTTATTTGTTGGGTGTTGTGCATATTGTGTTTTACTTTTCTGCACTTTACTTTTCTGTACCTTTACCTCTCCGCATTTATTTTCCAGCATTATATTATCATGATTATTGCTGTGGGCGAAGGGAGGTTACTGTGAGTGAAAAGCCGGACCTGGGCTTGAGTACACATCTAGATATAGTTGCGGAGAAGTAGTAGACGAACCTGTCTGCTGAGCAGGCACAGTTCCCTACGAAAATCTGCGCTCAGACGAGATTCTTGCAGAGGTGCTCCTTTCCGGTCCTGAGGATCTGAGAGGAGTCCAGACGTAAGGGTTGTCGACTCTGGGGACCGATCATTTGGAAGTCAGCTAAGTGAGGCCTCTTCATGATTTGATGATGCCACTCCTTCTGGGAATCGTATCGTCACTCATGAAAGTCTGTGATGCTGACGACCGCATAGGATGCCGTACCTTTGTCCGTGGATTAGGTCTATCCTACCTGTGAGAGGGACTGGGTTATTGCAGGAAAACTGGCCTTCAGAAACCATGATTCATTATCTTTATCAGATGGTATTCTTGATTCATCTCCAGGTGTGTTGTCTGGGTCAGATGGGTTTCTTATCTGAGGTTGAGGCTATTATCAGATGGTATTCTCGTCAGATACAGAGGTTCAGATGGTTTTCTTACCAGGGGATTGATATTTTTGAGCATCAGATGATAGTTAGTGGCATGAGGTTCTGATGACCGTGATTGGTTTTCTGTTCTTGATCACAGAGATATTCCTCTTCAGGCTACAGCATAGCCCCTGTGTTCGCAGATTGCATTATTTATCATATTGCATCATTGCATTACCATCTGCATTCAACTAACGTGTGTGTATTGCAGGTACATATTTTCCCTTCCAGTTCTGGTGTTTGTTCCTAGCAAGACATGGAAAACCTGAAGAGAGTATTGCCCTATAAGTTTCCGTCGCCGAATATCAGTCTATTGTTAGAATTGATTGCTATTGCCAAGAAGAGAGGAATGGGTGACTTCAGAAAGAGATATGGGAGGATTCTGACCTACGTTTATCAGCCATCTGTCTACGAGACCAGCGGCATCTACACTCTGTTACAGTTTTACGACGCGGAGCTCAGGTGTTTTGTATTTCCCGACTTCGTTTTGGCTCCTACCCTGGAGGAGTACTCTGCACTTCTGGATATACCGATCCGTGAGCAGATGCCTTTTTATCGTCCGGACGCTGAGCCTAAGCTGGCTGAGCTTTCTGCCATCCTGTGCTTGAAAGAGTCTGAGTTGTCTGGGAAGATGATCAGAAGAGGAGACGTATGGGGGTTTCCGTTGGATGTCTTAGTGGAGAAGGCTCGAGAGTATGCCCAGAAGGGTAAATGGGATGTTTTTGACGTTATCCTTGCTGTATGTGTGTATGGCATCGTGTTATTCCCGAACATTCCTGATTTTGTTGATTCAGATGCCTTCTATATTTTGGCTGCGGGAAACCCAGTTCCTACTTTACTGGGAGATATCCACCATTCAACTCACTATCAGAATGAAAAGCGACGAGGAAGGAATGTGTCTTGTTGCGCACCTCTCCTATGCAGGTGGTTCACCAGTCATTTGCCTAAGTCAGGCCCGTTTGTCACATCTATCAATTCTCTAGGATGGCCCGAGCGCTTAATGGGATTAACTGCTGAGAACGTGGTATGGACCAATAAAGAGGTATTTGGAGCTGAAGTCATACTCAAAGGCGAAGGATTCCCGAATGTTCCGTTAATAGGAAGGAAAGGTTGTGTCAACTATAACCCTTCTTTATTGATCAAGCAATTTGGGTACATACCTCAAGGAGCGCCAAAGCCCGAGGAGATACAGGAATCTCTGTATCTCACCGGGGCAATAGGGAAAGAGATGCTGACCAAACTTGAGAAAGCCTGGAAAAACTTGCACAAGAGAGGGAAGCTTTCAGGTAGCAGAGGGGATACTCGAGGTCCTAGCTCATATGAAGAATGGATTCGTGAGCGAGCTGTGAAGTTCCTTATGCCGTATCCAGCAGTTCAGCCATTGCATCCTCCTCCGGTAGAGGAGCCTACCACTGTGGACATTCAGGTTTACAAGCAGCTAATGGCGGAGAAAGAAGAGCTAGCGAGGGCTAAAGAGGCTTTAGAGCAGGAGAATGCCAAGCTTCGGCATGAAAGTATTGAAACAGGGTATATTTCTAAGCAACAGGCTGAAACTCTGAAACATCTGAAGACTACGCTATTGGAATTGACTGAAACCAAGAAGCGTCTGGAGTTAGATGTAGACTCCGTTAGTAGTGTGTTGGCCACCAAGAAGCAAGAGCTGGAAAGGGCCTACACAAAGCTAGCCAAATTCAGAGAACACTGGGATCTCACTATGACCAAGCGCAAGGAGCAAGAAGAAGGGCTGAAGACACAGATTGCTCAGTTAGAAGAACAGGTCAAAGTGAAGAACGAAGAGCTTGAAGAAGAAGCCTGTCGCCGATACGAAGCCGAGCGCAAGTTAGCAGATGCCATGAAGAATTTGGAAGATTTCCAGCATAGAGCAGATGCCAAGAGACCCAAACCTGGGGGCGGTGCCAATGATAAGGCTTGGGAAGACTTTGTCAGAGACATCCAGGGGACAGTCAGGAAGAGGGATCGACTGATAGAAGGTTTGATTTATCAACCAGATCACGCAGAGACAAAGAAGATGGTCGAAGACTTCCGCAACCGTACCCGTATTTGATTTCTCTCTTGTATTCTGTATGTTGAGATCACCACCAGACATGTTGGCTGGGATCCTCTTTGTCATATCAGCTGTATGGAGCATAGTTGTGTAACTTCTTGACAAGACTGTTATGCTAATCAATATATGAGGGTTTTTCCAAATGTTGTCTTTATGGTTTATCTCGTCTTGCTACCACTGACACTGGAATTGGAGGGAAAATATCTCCAATGCACACATGCACGTTAGCATTTTTGTATTTCTGTTTGCATAAATCATATTGCATAGCATTTCTCTAGCAGGCCAGAGCACTTATCCAGCCTTTGTTTTCACCAGAAGGTGATTCTAGGGGAATTGTTTGAGGCAAGAGTGGAGACGACCAAGGGGCTGAAGCAAATTTGAGCAGAATCAAGCAGCATAGTCCGTTACAGGTAATCGGTAGCTATGTCTGAAGGCAATTTCCAGTCTCCTAACACCTTGGCAAGGTTTACTGTGGCGTCCAACCATCAGTATGATTTTATGGAGGACTTCCCGCAAGCAAACAATCTAACTGCAGACCAAGTTGTACAGCCAGCTGTTGAGAACAGAGATCGGCATGAGCAGTTTCTTGCCCAAAATGAACGTTATCCTCCTGTTAACAATCAATGTGTTGCTTTCCCTGTGATGAATTACCGGAGAGATATTCCAATGACCGGGTTAGTAGATCCAAGAGCTCTTGACTATGGTAGAAGACTCCGAGTGTTGGAGGAGCAAATGAAAGCCTTGGAAGCGAAAGATGCCGTTAACCTGGATGCTGTAGCCATGTGTTTGGTTCCGGACTTGGTAATGCCGTACAAGTTCAAAATGCCGGAATTTGAAAAATACACAGGAGATAGCTGTCCAAAATTGCATTTGATGATGTTCTGCCGAAGGATGACTTCGTGTGTGCGAAATGACAAATTGATGATCCATTGCTTCCAGTATAGCCTGACTGGGGCATCGTTGAGATGGTATGTGCAATTGGAAAGTAATCAGATTCGATCTTGGGTGGATTTAGCCAGAGCTTTTATGAAGCAGTACGATTACAACCTGGATTTGACTCCTAGTCTCGTAGATCTGCAAGAATTATCTCAGGCAGAGAATGAATCATTCAGAGCATATTTGCGAAGATGGAAGGAATTAGCTGCTAGTGTTCGACCACCGCTTCCGGAAAGGGAACTGGTTGACATCTTCTTGGGTACTCTGAAAGGCCATTATTTTGACAAATTGTTCAGTTGCACAAGTTTTGTGAGCCTGATGAGGCTGGGAGAGATTGTTGAGCGAGGACTCAGGAGTGGAAAGTTTCGAGGTGTTCCTTACGTCCCAGTTGATAAGATTGAGTCAGTTGTCAGTTCTCAAGAAGAGTGGGAAGGAGATGATGCCACCTCAGAATCTCTAGCATCTCAGGATCAGTTTTCAGACACTTCAAGTCAACGGTCATCTTATCGCCGATCGCGTCAGCATGCTCCACGAAGACCAAGGAAGCCTGAAAGGCAGTTTACTCAGCTACCGGTGTCGTACAGCCAGTTGTTGCCAGATCTGGTCAGAAGTGGATTGATAGTACCGAAAGAGACTAAGCCGGTGATTCCACCGTATCCTCCGGGTTTTGATGCCAGCGCCCGCTGTGAGTACCATGTTGGGGCACAGGGGCATTCAACAAATGATTGTAAGGTGCTTAGAAGCCAGATTCAAGATCTGTTAGACTCCAGCCGTATTTGCATCACTCCTCAGGGTTGTGTTCAGATTAATGATTTTCCATCTTCCAGTTGTGGGGGTTCGTCAGTTAATATCATGGAAGACTCCACAGGAAGTGTGTGCTCTGAAGATTGTCAATCAGAGAGTTCAGTTGAATATGGGGGAAGTTTCTAGAGGTTTCTATGCCGGGTGTCGCATCTGTTTCTCTGCCTAACCCGTTTAGCTTTTGTGCATCAGTATTTGTCGATCACCACCAGGATTGTTGGCTGGGGTCGTTGTATTCATACTCATTTGTGCTTACCTGCTGATTTGTTGGTTGTACATGTGTGGGAGATGTTCATCTGTTTGCTTATAGCTTGAGTTTCTCTTTATCTCGTTGTGAATATGTGTTTGTTTGCTACACTGCATTATCATTTAACAGGTATATCAGAACCGTGGGCCTTATTTCCTCATCGTCCAGTTTATTGCAGGAATTCCCTCAGAGACATGGAACAGAATCAGTCTGAATTGATCGAAGTCCGAAGCCAGCTGGGGCAGATGATGAGAGACATGCAAGAGATGCGTCTGGAGCAGAAGATTCTCAAAGAGGAGAACAGTCAGCTGAAGACCCAAATGAGCTTGATCATGGAAGTAGTCAAGAATGTGCTTAGGAAAGAAGACGATCAGCTATTCGAAGCCGCAATGAAGAAGCTCGTGCCACCTGTGCATGTGGAACCTGAGCAGCAGCAACAGAAGATGCATCCGGCTCAACAGAGGATCCAGGAAGGGAAGCCAAAGAGAATGTTTGAGGCACCACCTATGGCATATGCTGAGCTCTTGCAGATCTTATTGAGGTTTAATCTGGTGGAGAAAAGAACGTTGTCACCACCAACAAAAGCGTTTCCTCAGGGATACGATGCCAATAAGCAATGTGATTTTCATTCCGGGGCATTCGGACATGACATCGAGGGATGTCATGCTTTCAAGCACAATGTTCAAGACCTGATTGACTCGCACGATATTGAATTCACGCCGGGCGGCGTAGCTGTGCACATTGCTCCTGTCTCGATCGATGTTAAAATGACAGATGTTTCTAAAGCTGCAGTGGGTCAGAAGCGTATCCTGGACTCCATGGTGTCAAAATCTCCAGGCCCACAACTGTTGCCTATTCCTGGGGCAGATCTAAGAAAGAAAATGGTTAAGCATAAGGAGAGTGTTCAGTATATTGAAGGTCAAGAAACCAATGTTGCATTTGATACAAAGGGTGTTCAAGGGTCAACCCGACACCGGCAGCAGCAGCCTCAGCAACAGAATAATCGGGGGTATAAAAGAGGTCAGAATCAAGGTCCTTTGGCAAGCCGTCATTTGGAAACTCCTCCTATACCATACGCACAGCTTCTGCAGACATTGCTTCAGCTCCAATTGGTTCGTAAAAGGACATTGGCTCCCTTAACGGGACCACCACCACCGGGGTACGATGCTGACGCTACTTGCGAGTTCCATACCGGGGCACCTGGCCATACAGTTGAGAACTGTAAAGCATTTAAGCACAAAGTGCAGGATCTGCTTGATAGTGCAGCAATCAGCTTCGGGCCGGGAGGTCCCCACATCATCTGAATGAAGGAGAAAGGGCTCTATAGTTTGGTTGAGTCGTCGAAAGCAGATCAGGACCGCATCGAATTGCCTCTAATAAAGATAGCTGGTTCAGCAGCCGGGCAGATGCAAAAGCCCAGTTCTCGGGAGCTAGCATATTTTCTTTGTTTTAGCTTGTCATTGCTTTACATTTGTAGTTGCTTTCCTGTTTGAATTTGTAAACTTGTTTGTAAAACTTGGTTGTTTTCATTCAAATTGATGATAATGAAATAAATGTGCATGTTTTGATTGAATCCATTCGTGTTCACTAACTGTTTTGCAAATATCCACTGCTTGGTTAAGTAGAATTTGGGGAGGATGACGAAAATGACCGACATGCAAATATCGATAATGTACGCTTTTGAAATAAAACCTGCTGATGATGTACAGGCATTGTTTCAAATCCTTAAACACCGGAGATATAAGGAAGATAATCCCTTGTCAACCCCTTTGAGCCTTGTAGTAGGAGTTTCTTTCTGTGAACGAAAAAACCCTCAATCTTAACCTGGGGCAGGGTAGGTGTTAGCTAATTTGACCGAGCGTCCAAATTGCAAAAGGAGTGTCCGTTCGAGGATCAATCACACCCCTAGAGGTCGTACCTAAAAGACCACAGTGGTTCAATCAAGAGTGGGATAGCCACATCATTCCCAAAGATTCAGGCAACCAGTGTCACACGACTTGTTCGAAAGGAAAAAAAATGAAAGAAAAAGAATCAAAAGCCCGCTAAGTCAAGAAAAATTCAAAACAAATGACTTAGGCAAAAATGAGGGCATCCCGCTGGACTTAAAAAAATCAAAAGATACTCAAAAGGAGTCAGTCCAGGCAAAAGTTAGGGATATGAAAAGAAAAAGTGAAAAGGATCAAAAGAAAAATCCTCAAATGAAATACGAGTCGTGTGACCTCAAGTGTCAAAGACGAAGAGTGAGTGGTTGTCACTCCAAAATCCAAAAGTTTCTCGAACTATCATTCCTATCTTTCAACCTCTGAGAGGTGAGCGCTAAGGTCAAATTAGCTGAACATAGGATCGGAGAACATCAAGGAGAATGGGTGGGTTAAAAGTAAACTTTGAGCCTTTATCCTTTCTTTCAAAACCGTGAACCTGACCACGTTACAACCTTCAAAAGACCTAATTGAAGCAGGTTGTTTCGAAAGCATACTCCGGTAAAGGTCGCGTCGATTCTGACTCCTAAAAAGGTTCCTCTTACCATGTCGGTACTGATGTTGATAAATGTTTCACGCATTATATGCCATAAATTGTTTTTCCTTTTCCCAGTGAACAGATTGGATGTCAAAGCTGTCATATGTGTTGCATTAATACATCTTTTATGCATAACAACTTGTTTTACTGGCGAGTAAGCGCTTGACAGCAGAAAAGTTTCCTGCAATGGAAAGTATGATCAAGATAGAATGCAGAATGCCCGAATGTTCCGAGAGCAGGGGCAAGCTTTATGGTGATCCCCAGTCAGGTCAGCTTTTCGAAGTCAGTTATTCTGGGGCAATCAGATTGAGATTCGGTGAATACGGCGCAGTCAAGAGTACTGCCCTGAATCAGATAATCAGGGGCAAGGTCATTGCAGTCAGAGGCAAATCATCTTAAGCGCGCAAAGGGTATGCGAGAAGCATTCGAGTTGAGGTATCTCTCAGAAGTTCAGAACGCTGAGGCATGTTATATCAGACCATCGGGGCAACAGATTTGCAGATTTCCTTTCAAGGACCATCCCCCACGGAGATCCCGTAGGCTGAGGCATATCAGAAGCGAAAGGATTGTTGTTCTCTGTATCAGCAAGGCCATTCAGGGTTATTCGAGCAGATGCAGTCGATTTTCGAGAGCGAGATGAATGCGGGAGGTCGTGTCACCATCCCTTGACTCTTCAAGGCTGTGTATTCAGGAAGAATATTTTCCAGCGTCAGGTGTATCTGACCCAGTAAGATAAGCTTAAGAGCTCAAATCCATGTTTGCGATTACTGTGAAGACCATCCGTGTTGGTGCATCAATTTCCAGATCCGAGCTTCGTCAGTACGCGGGAGGACTCCCTCCATTGTCTCCAGCAGAGACCAATTTGTCATTGGTATGGATAAGCTATCCCCAGAGGAGTCCAATCATATTCAGCACGTCTGCTATTTCACAGCGGAGTTATATACCCCAGCAGGGTATTACTTCGTCAAAGTGTTCGGTTAAGTTCCCGGTATCCCCAGCAGGGTTGATTTCACTCTCCCAGCATTTATTTTGCTAGGACGATTCAGGATATCCGGGTTATCCCCAGCAAAGTTGGCCTCGCCTTCAGCATTTATTTTGCTGAAGTGGTTTTCTGTACCCGGCCCTCTCCGGCAGCTCGAGCCTGCTAACATATTGCATGCATCATACCTGCATCATACCTGCATGACATTTTCAAAATGCGTAGCATTTCCATCTAGAATGGAGCATTACGCTGTAGAAAGACTAAAGCATTCGCATGTGCATACAAAGCATAAGTCAGGTTTTCTATCAGCCTCATATGGCGCGTGAATTACTCTGTGATCAGTTCAGGGACATTTATTCAGCAGCAGTATTCAGACAGTTCAGCAGGTTATTTGTATCATATCAGGCAGCAATTATGCTTTGATCAGTCAGTCATCTGATGTTGACAAGCTTTTCTTCCCGTCAATTCATATTGGCGATGTGTTCCTCCAATGAGTGGATTTCTCCGTCTATCATTAGACGTCGGGAGTGCGAATGTGGTTTTCTTTCCGTCTATCCATAGACGATGTGAAGTTGCGGGTGATCGCAGTGAGGCTTCAAGAAGGGGTTCCCCCAGGATGTGCTTTTCTTACCGTCTATCAGTAGACGATGTGAAGTTTTGGGTTGATTTTCAATGGGGTTCAAAATAGAGTTTCTATAATAAGTAGCTTTCCTTTCCGTCTGTCAGCAGACGATGTGAAGTTTCGAGCTATTGTTCAGCGGGTTTCTTATTGCCAGATCATACATATGATGAGGTGTTTCCCCAGCGAGTCTTCTCCGGCTATCCTTAGTTGTTGAGGGGTTTCAAAATGATTTTGAATATCGGTTCTCTTTCTGGTTATTGGATATGATGACATTTAAGAGAGACTTTTCTGACCATCAATCCCTATTGATGTCGAAGCTCTTCGAAGAATGTTCAGTTTTCGTGATTGTCGATTCTTATTGACGACATGATTCTTTAAAAGGTGGTTTTCTTCCCGTCGGTCCATACTGACGATGTGGCCCCTTCAAGGATATTGACTTTTCCATCAATTCCCGTAGACAGAAGGATTCTGAAATTCAAAGGATGGTGTTGAATTGCGTTATGGTGACTTCCCGTCTATCTTTAGACGATGTGTGCATGGAGATTCTGGTGTCTTTCCGTCTATCCTTAGATGATGTGAGTATGGAGATTAAGGTTTTCTCCCGTCTGTCAGTAGACAGCGTGAATTCAGAGATTATTTCTTACCGTCTACCCTTAGACGATGAGAATAATGAGTTGTTCATCAATCAGGATGATCCCGTCTACCCTTAGACGATGAGAATAATGAGTTGTTCATCAATCAGGATGATCCCGTCTACCCTTAGACGATGTGGATAATGTTTTGTTTCATCAATCAGGATGATTCCGTCTACCCTTAGACGATGAGAATAATGAGTTGTTCATCAATCAGGATGATCCCGTCTACCCTTAGACGATGAGAATAATGAGTTGTTCATCAATCAGGATGATCCCGTCTACCCTTAGACGATGTGGATAATGTTTTGTTTCATCAATCAGGATGATTCCGTCTACCCTTAGACGATGAGAATATTGATTTGTTTCGTCAATCAGGATGATTCCGTCTACCCTTAGACGATGTGTATATGGAGATTAATGATTTCTTCCCGTCTATCCTTAGACGATGTGAGTTGTTTTGTTTCATCAATCAGGATGATCCCGTCTACCCTTAGACGATGTGAATTGATTTGTTCATCAATCAGGATGATTCCGTCTACCCTTAGACGATGAGAATATTGATTGATTCATTGATTAATGTTGTCTTTCCGTCTATCATTAGACGAGGTGAGTATTCAATCAGGGTATCTTCCCGTCCATCTTTGGACGATGTGAGTATATTTTTCTTCCTGCCTATCAGTAGGCAATGTGAAAGAATCAGGTATTTTGTTGCAACCATCAGGGTTTGTTACATGGGATATCACAAGCAACGGGTATTCAAATCAGGAGTTCTTTATCAAACGATTGATCAGTTTGGTGCCGCAATGACCGGGCTCGGTTTTCTGGACTTTATTCTCCAAGCAGTTTACAGTATATGATCGCGGTTGGCAAATTTTCGGGTTTTATTTGTATTCAACCGTCTCGTACCTCTGAATGTTTGAAGGCTGAGCGCTCTTCAAACCCTTCAGGTCCAAGTCGCTTGAATAGGGGCAGCTGTTGCACCCTAAAATTTGACCAACCGATTCTCCTATCTGACTCATGGTTCAATTTCATATTCACAGCTCAGACAGATGATTTTTGTGCACAAGCAGGGGATATCAGGGTTACAGCTTGATTTTTGTCTATCAGATATGGCAGACCCAGTCCAGATCACCAGGGTTTTATCTTCAGGAAATTGTGCGCTCCTCGGTGATTTTTCAGTGATTTTGGGGATATTCTGATGCCCGGGGATTTCCGTTCGATTCGATCTGGTCTCGTGCGCTCTTTTATGGGGGTCATTTGCATTCATCTGCATTTTTTAGGATTTTAATAGGCTTTTGTGAATTTTTAGCAGGCTTTATAGAATTTTTCTGGAATTTAAATAGGGCTTTTGAATATTTTAATAGCTTAATTTTCTTTTTAGAATTTTATAGGATATTTTAAATAGATTTTAATCATTTGTAGAATTTTAATAGAATTTAAATAGCTTTTATCATTTTTAGGATATTAGTGAATTTTCTCTTAGCATATTAAATAGAGTGACAAATTAGGGTTAATAGGAATTAATTGTTTTTTAAATAATATAGTTTTTCTTTTTTAATAATAGATTTTTAGTAGATATTAAATAATATTAGAAGTTTAATAGAGTTAGTAGAGATATAGAATTAATTAGACTTTAATCATTTTTTAGAGTTTAATTAGGATTAATTGGATTTTTAGAGTTAATTAGAGGTTAATTGATTTTTTAGATTTAATTAGTATAATAGAGAATTAGTTAGACTTTTAATCTTTTTAGAGTTTTAATTAGGTTAATCATGTTTTAGATTTAATTAGATTGATTTAGAATTAATTAGGCTTTTAATAATTGATTAGATATAATTAGGTTAGTTAATTGTTTTTTTCAGTTTTTCTTTACAGTTTTGTTTTCGAATGGGCCCAGTGGGGTGTTTTTTGGTAAAGCCCAATTGGCTCATCAGCAGAAAAAAGTCCAAACAGTCCAAAGTCCAGCGCACACCAGAATGTTCTAGAGAATTCCAGCGAACTCCAAGGGTATAAAAGTGACGCGTGTCACACATGCAGGGCCCCCACCCGTTTTTCTCAGAATCCTCCACGCGTTTGCCACCAATCCACCCACTTCAGACTCTCTCTCATCCTGCCACACAGCCCCCACACGTGGCATCACCTCAACCCACACCCAGCCACGCGTCCCGCATGCACTTCTCACCGGGAAAGTCCCCGCCGGCCATGCAAGCCCGGTGACAACCTACTCCGACCACCCTCCTCCACCGCAACGGTCACCGGAAGCCGGTAATCTCACCGGAATCTGCGAATTTCCCTAGCAATCCCAGTTTCATCCAATCTTCTCCGTCAGCCATTCATCAACCTCCTCACCGGAAAACGCACAGACCGCCGGAACCTTCATCGGTGTTGAAGTTTTTCCAGAACGACGCTACTCATCATTTATTCTTCAGATTTACAAGAACTTCATCCATCAACGCTCAAGCTTGCCAAGAACTCCACCTCCGTTCTCCAGATTCGTACGATCTTCATCCACCTTCAAGTATCTTCAAGATTCCCAGAAAGAACTCCAGGACCTTCATACACCTTCTTCAAAGAAATCGAGGTCAAGACCTTCATCGTTGCTTCTGTCAGAAATTACTGAGGTGCTCTCCATTTCTCCGTTCAAGATCATCATCGAGCGTGATCCCAGGCTTCGTGTTGATCTTCTCCGTCCAAGATCTTCATCTTGCATGTTCGTCCAGAGTACTGTGTTCGCCCAGATCTCCAAGATCTTCAAGTTTTTCAGTGATCCTTGAGAGCCTTCATCAAGACTCCTTGCGTAACGTCTTGAGATTATCCAGTCTTCTTCAGCAAAGGAACTCCACGAGCTGTTCGTATTCCATATCCAGGTACGTGTTCATGCGATTCTGGTTGCGTTTTTCCTTCTGATTGCTGAGATTTTCTGATTTCGTTTTGATTCAAATAGAGTCTAGATTAGGGTTGAATGGATTTGAGTTTGGGAATGGTGGTTTGTTTGAGATTTGTGAGAGTTTGAGAGTTTCAGAAGAGGGTTTGAGAGAGAATCTCAGAGCGGCGTTAGGGTGAGAGGTGAGGATGAACAGTGCTAGGGTTAGGGGAGGAGAGCTGAGTTTTGATGTATATTGGGTTAGGGTTTGGACGTTGGGCTTAGGCCCAAGCGTGTCTCTGAACGCGCTACACCCCCTCAATTGCTAGTTCCCCCCCCTGTTTGAGAGACCTGAGAATAATTGGGGTGGGCCTTAGGCCCAATTGCTGTTAACACCCCTCATTTGAGCCCAGTAATGATAATCAACTAGGAATTACTAAGTCAGCACCCCCCTGCGCCCAGCTCAGCTTTTTTTGTTTTTTTCTGGATAATCAATCTGGGCCCTGCGCCCCATTTGCTAGTGGCACCCCCAGAATCAGGGCCCAGCTGAATAATAACCCATAAACTCTTGCTGTTTGCACCCTCCATGTTATTTTCTTTTATTTTGATTTTTTCTTTTATATTTCCACATTAAATGAATCATAATAAAATGTAAATAAATGTTTTTTTCAATAATTCTTTTTCAACCCTTTCATGAAAAATGTTAAGAAAATTAAAGAAAAATAAAAAAGGACATTTTATTTTTATTTTCTATTTTAGTGCATATTTTCCATTTAATTGATTTTTTAATATTTTCAATGCATGCATATCATTAGAAAATTCATAAAAAATGGTAGAATTAGTCAAATAATTCCGTTCTTTTTTCTGTAGACTCGTGATTCAGTGTAGAATTTTATAGCATAAAAACATTAGCTTAATCATGCATTTTCATTTTAATTGCATTTTTTCATTGTTATTGATGTTGGATAAATTGGTCTGTGGATATGTCTGTGTTGCTGATTTTAGTTCTTTCACCTGGTGTTGAATTTTGTTCTGATTTTTCAGTAGGTTATCCTAGAGCCATGTAGGTTTCCCATAGATTTTTGATAGATTTTTGTAGGATGTTCTGATATGATTTGTCTGAGCCTGAAGATAGGAGAAGTCTTGATGACTTCTGACTTTGAAGTTCAGCTGTGGTTGAACTTCAGAGATAGTCTCTTGTGGTTTGTTGGCCTGTGGGTTCTTCTTAAGGATAGGAGCTGGTTGCAGTCCTGTTGGAGCTTGCAGAGAGGCAGTGGATTGAGGCTTAGTCTAGGAGCTTGTTGTCTGTTTGTGAGGTTCGAGATCCTGAAGTTTGAAGGGAGTTTATGGTACTTTCCTGAGGAAGGCACTATGAATGACTTTCATTCTTTCTTCTCACCTCTTTCGTAAGTATCCAATGATGTCGGAGCCGACATGTGAGTTTAATTTCTCCTGAGGAGGAATATAAACTGATCACATATTGTTGAGCCACATGGGATACGATTCCTAAGTGGAAGCCTCCTAGCACTTTCCTGAGGAAGGTCCTATGGGTCTATTCACTTAGTTCCAGTAGTTTGTCTAGGATTTCGTAAGTATCCAGTGATGTAGGAGCCGACTTGTGAGTTTAATTTCTCCTGAGGAGGAATGTAAACTAATCACAGTTGTTGAGCCACGTAGGATATGATTCCTAAGTGTTAGCCTCCTAGTACTTTCCTGAGGAAAGTCCTATGAGTCTGCTCACTTAGTTCCCTTAGTGCATATAGGTTCTTTCCCAAATATCCAGTGACGCCGGAGCCTTCATGTGAGTTTAATCTCTCCTGAGGAGGGATGTAAACTGATCACAGTTGTCGAGCCGCATAGGATATGACTCCTGAGTAGTAATCTCCTGGTACTTTCCTGAGGAAAGCACTATGAGCTTGTCTGCTTAGCTTCCTTTCTCTGGTAAGCTTGTTCTGAAGCTTGGAGAATGGGATTGATTCCTCTTGCCTAGGAGTTTGTTTAGATCCTTGCTTAGGGTTTTGATTAGGTGTTTGCTTAGATCCTTGCTTAGGGTGCTGTATAGAGTTTTGTTTAGAGATAGATTAGGAGATTGTTTCAGGTTTGTTTGAAGCCCTGGTCAGGGTTAGTCTCTTTGTGTTGTTTGACTTGTGTGATGTTATGTTGCATTAGACTTAGGTGTTCATCTAGATAGTTCTGAATAGGTGCATCTTAGAAGTAGACTTTGTGTGCATGAGAAGTTGAGGTGGTCCTCCTTCTGCTTGTTTGTTATTGCGTGGCTTTGCTTGTTGGTATTTGGTAGAGCTGAGCTCCCTTGCCTTTGTGGTTTGCGGCCCCTGTGCCTCGTTTGTTCAGTTGTTGCATTCATGCATATTTTCAGTATTCCTTTACGTTGCAGTTTCTTGTTTGTGGTTTAGTCCTGTTGCCATGATCCCTTAGGAGCTCTGACTTCTCCGCTGCGGAGTTGTTATGATAGACATTAGGATGGTCAACCAGGTGTGATAGCAGTAGGTAGATTCCCCTGTTTCCCAGGTATAGTTCTAGGGTTTCCCTTTCCTTTCTGTAGGAGCTTTTGAGTAGCTTGATCCGTAGTTAGCTGAACTACAGCTGCTCTGATTCTTCGTTCCAGACGAAGATATGTAGGCATAGGGTGCGATATCCTAGCGAGCACACTAATGACTAACTTTTGTTCTCTCGCGGCTGTGCGATCGAGACTTTCCCGCTAACGACTAATTGTTATCCCTTTCTCTTGCCCGAGCGCATTTGAGACCAGATCATAGTTGTAGGTTCCCGAGCCTTAGAGACCAGTTTGTTTTCTCACTGCTGTGTGAGAGCCCCTGTTTACCCGTAGTTAGCCGAACTACGTTTGCTCTGATCTTTCATTTCAGATGAAAGTACGTAGGCACAGGACGCGATGTCCTGGCGAGCAACCTTTCCCCGTTTAGATGTAGGCAGTCGAACTACGTTGACTCTGACTTTCCCATTGCACGAGGGAATACGTAGGCCCAGAACACCGTATGTTCTGTCGAGTCCTGTCCTTTTATTTTCTTTTCAGACCAGCCATTAGCGTAGATAGATAATACACCCTTTTACCTATAAACACCAAGCGTGGATCCCGTCGAGTACGACGGACGTGAGGGGTGCTAATACCTTCCCCTTGCGTAACCGACTCCCGAACCCAGGCTATGGTTGCGATGACCATACCTTTTCCCGTCTTTGCGAGGTTTACTTCGAGCGTTTCCTTTCCCGCTCTGAGGGATAAATAACGCACGGTGGCGACTCTCCTGTCAAGCCGGCGCCGATTTTCGCAGTAGCGACACCTACCTCCATGGCTATGTATGAAGCGTAAGTACATGATATTATCTATGTTAATTTCTGGCCCTAAATACCCAGGGAATGACATAGACGTATACCTAACACCTTTAATTGAAGACTTAAAGAGTTTGTGGGAGAACGGTGTGGAGGTTTATGATGGATAGAGGAAAGAATGTTTCAATTTGAGGGTGATGTTGTTTGGCACAATTAATGATTTTCCAGCATACGAAAATCTATCGGAGTATAGCATTAAAGGTCAATGTGCGTGTCCTATCTGTGAAGAAAACACAGATTGGACGCAGTTGGAATTTGGTCAGAAGAATGTCTTTCTTGGTCATCATAGATTCTTAAATTCCAGTCATCACTACCGTGGGTGGAGAAAAGCATTCAATGGAAATTCAGAACAACGTAGAGCTCCACCTACATTGACTGGTGAACAAATTTTTGAAAAGGTGAAAGATGTGAGTACTCAGTTTGGCAAGCCTTTTGCACATACTATTGTCACACGTGGGTGGAAGAAGAGGTCAATTTTGTTTGAGTTGCTGTATTGGAAGTCGTTGTATGTAAGACATTTTCTTGATGTTATGCATATTGAAAAAAATGTATTTGAAAGTGTTATTGGTATGTTACTCAATATACAAGGAAAGTCTAAGGATGGCCTTAAAGCAAGAAAGAACATGGTAGCAATGGGAATAAGAAATGAATTAGTACCCTTGAAGAAAGGAAATCGCACATATCTACCACCTGCTGCTTATACTTTATCTAGAAAGGAGAAAGAGATATTGTGTAAGTTTCTGAGTGAAGTTAAATTTTCAGAAGGATACTCTTCAGATATTAGAAGACTTGTTTCTATGAAAGACCTCAAGTTAAAGAGTTTAAAGACACATGATTTCCATGTTATAATGGAACACTTTCTACCAATAGGTATATGTTCTATTTTGCCAGAAAAAGTGAGAGGCGCAATAACTAAATTGTGTTTTTTCTTCAGGTCAATTTGTAGTAAGGTGATCGATCCTGCGATCTTACCATCATTGCAAAAAGAAATAGTTATTACTTTGTGTGAGCTTGAAATGTATTTTCCTCCATCATTTTTTGACATAATGGTACATCTAGTTGTCCATCTTGTGAAAGAGACACAATTGTGTGGACCAGCTTATATGAGATGGATGTACCCTGTTGAACGTTATATGAAAATATTGAAAGGGTATGTGAAAAACCGAAGCTGACCAGAGGGATGTATTGTTGAACGATACATTGTTGAAGAAGCTATTGAGTTTTGTACTGAATATTTGTCCAACGTTCAATCCATTGGCCTCCCAAAATCTAATGTTGTTGAAAAAATAGTAGGTAAACATTTGATTGGAAATAAAGGTGTGACAGTTTCAAGGGATGAACGGGAGCAAGTGCATTTGTATGTTCTGCACAATGACATTGAGGTTGAGTCGTATGTTGAAATGCACAAGGACATTCTCCGATGTTTAAATCTGAATCGAAATGAAAATTGGATAGTACGTGAGCACAATCGAAGTTTTATAACATGGTTCAAGGATCATATTTTTTCAAAGTTTTATTCTGATCCCATTTAAATAACCGTAAGGTTGAGATGTTTAGCATATGGTCCATGTTTGCATGTGTTTTCTTATAGCGCATACGCAATTAATAGATACATATTTTATACCAAAGAACAAGATGATAAGAGTACAATACAAAATAGTGATGTCACCGTGCTTGCCAAAGCAATGCACATTTCAAGTGTGAAGGACTTAAACTCTAAATATGCGAATCTATCGTATTTTGGTGTTATCGAGCGCATTTGGGTGTTTGATTATGAAAAGTTTCAGATTCCTATCTTTGGATGCAAGTGGGTTGAAAATAATAGTGGCATACGAATGGATAAGTCAGGATTTTTGCAAGTGGATCTTAATAAGGTGGGGTAGAAAGATGAGCCTTTTATTCTAGCCACGCAAGTTAAACAAGTGTTCTATGTCACTGATCCGACAAGTACGAAATGGTCTATAGTTCTTTTTTCCAACAAAGTAATCGATGATAACATTGGAGACAAGGGGGATGTTGATTTTGAGAAGGAATCTTATATTATAGATGATCCAGATGAGAATATTAGAGCGGACGAATCATATATTAGAAATGATCATAACGAGGGAATTTGGATCGATCCATCCGTCCGTGTTGTTAAGAGACAAGTAAACCACGTTCCAACTAAGAAAAGAAAGAGATATTAGTGACAAAGGTACTTGTTAAATTACATATTGTCTCATTGAATAAAATTACATATTTCTATCATGCAATTACGTATTATGTCATTCAATAAAATTATGTATATGTTTCTCTTATTTATATATTTCTTATGTATATATTTCTTATTTACATATTTGCATGTCATTCATTTGATACTTTGGTTTTTCTGAATTACAGGTATTATGGCCAACAATGAGGAAACATCGCATGATAGAAACGAAACAACAAAAGACATTGAAGGCGATATCAAAAGAGGAATAACGATTATGAAAAAAATCATCCGTGCGAGAGATAAGGGTGTTAAGTATGATGTGCATTGGAATGAAAGAGATCAATTAGTTGAGCCTAACGGTGCGATGCTGACAAGTTACATTGGAGCACTTGTATGTGTTGCACCCTAAATTTTGACCCTTTAGATCCTCGTCGTCATTTTAGGATCATATTCATTTGATTATCTAACCATAACCTATTTCAAGTTTGTCTTTGTCAAGATACAGGAATCAGGGTTTTGTACAGCCGAAATCGAGGTTTCGAGGGTTAATCAGTCAATGTTTTGGATTGGTTCTCCTTGAATTGAGTCTCCACATCATCAAATGTATTCCATTGGATTAAGTATGAATCCAATTTGAGGTTGTCACCCAGGAATTAAGAACAGTGCAGTTCAGGATACCCGATTAGGGTTTTCGATTAGAAAAAGTCAATTGTAGTTTGACTTTTGATTTAAAAAAGTGTTCCAATGGTGGGATCATGGTCCATGAAGTTCATATGGCTTAGTAAAGTCTACTGAAGAAGTTTCAAGGCCTCAAAATACCCAGAACATCAACAGTCAACTCGGTAGTCACTGATTGATCGTTCGGTTGACCGAAACGTCAACTCTTCACTCATAAGGAATCTGACCTCAAGATGTGAATAAAAAATGTTCCTAATGACATATTTCATCTACCTATATAATTTCATGACCATTGGATCAAGGATTGAGGAGTAATCGCAAAAGTCGGGAATTAGGGTTTTGAAAGGGGCAAGACCATAACTCCTCAACCACACATCCAATTGAGTTGGTTCAAAGCTCATTGGAAAGCTCTTGACAAGTCCTACAAAAGTCCCAAAGTGGTCCATGATCACAAAAGTCCCAAAGGGAAATAACTTAGAAAAAATTCTAAGTTATTTGGCCTTTTAGGCATGTGTTTAGCAACTTTGAGAGGTCTTTTGACCTAGTTTCAGTGGGAATTTGAAAATATCAAAAACATGAAAGTTGTAGAGATACATGAGGGATTTCCAAAAAGTACTAGAACTCTTCAATATCATTTGTGAGCTGAGAGTTATGGATTATGGAAGTTGCGGCTGCCACACTTGAAGTCACCATTCCAACTTTTTCTCAAATTCAATATTAAATAACTTGGACCATCCTCAACCATTGGATAATGTTTCATTCTGATAATTTGAGGCCTAGATGAATGGGAAACCAGAAGAAAGAAGGGATTGATGACTTGCAGGCAAGTTGACAATATAATATTCAATTAAAGGAGGAAGAAAGAGAAACTTTTTGGGTGAAAGATGCAGCTGCAGTCCCCTACTCTTCTAGTCTCACTTCAGTCACTTCATCCCTCTCATTTCACTTGATATCTTGCCCTACATTGAGCCCAAGAACTGATGATAAAACCTGCCACATGATCTTGGCAAGATTTTCTTCAAAATCTCCCTCCAAACGTGGAAAAACCAAATCTGTCCCAAGCTTCTCGTGGCCTATAAATAGAGACATCTTCACACTCTCCAAACCACACCAGAGAATTCTTAATAACCAAGAGGAAATCACAGCTCTCAGTCATTTCTCACCTACCTCATTCTTCAAAATCTCAAAGTTTGCCAAAAATCTGTCTTGGGCAGTTGGCTGTTCTCACTCATTTCCACCCATTCCAAACCACCAAAAACCATCTTCACAATCCATAAATGTTGTGTAGAAGGTGTTCATACTCTTAAACCACCCAAAAACATCATTCTCCCAAAAGTCAACTCTCAAACCAAGCAAGTTTGACCATATGCTCAAAATCTGCCAAACCACTAACCATAGCTGTTTTCCTCATCCTAACCATCCACACACCCTTGATATATGATATAGCAAATGTCCATGACATAAAACAACACAATCCTCATTTATTTTGAGTTTTGTCACAAGTTTCTTCAAGCATAAGGAAGTTGTTTTCATCAAATTCTGGTTGGACAGCAGCTGAAGCATTTTCAAGGTATTCCATACTACAACAAGTTGGTGTGAAGGTCTACAACAGGTTGGTGGTTATCATCTTTTTCATTTTCTGTCATAAGCATTTCTTGTCATGATTGGTATTTAAGTGAAAAATGAAGTTCATGTGAAATCTGCCAGTTTGTTCTTGCCAACTATTTTGAGTAGGTAATTACTTTGGATTACCATTGCTTTGATATGGTTATGTCTTGATGATAGTGTTTTGTTGAGTTTCATTTCTGTCATGAGATATTGATGATTGTTATCACATAACCTGTACCTTGCATGATCAAGTCTGCTTTCCATTTTCAAAACAGCTATGCATGTTCCAACAGCATACCAAATTCTGTTTTAGGATATTTCTCATTGATATTTGAGCATAGAGTTGTTAGTAAGCATGATTAGAACTTGTGTATGATGTTTGCATAACCTAAAACTACTTTGTTCATGACATGACTTTCCTTGCTGCATAAATCAATTTTGCCTTGCATTTCATAGCTGCCAGCATGTCATTTCATGTTTTGATTGATTTATGTCTGATCTTTGAGCATGAAGCCCTTAGTTAACATGATTAGGATATGTATGTGATATTTTGCATGAGTTGAAGCTACTCATTTTTAAACTGTGCCAATTGCATCTCATTCTGTCATGACCCTCCTACTGCATCAGCAGCTGGTCCCTTGTTTCAGCTACCTTGTATCTTCAATTGTGTTTGCCACAACATAGCAGATTTGGTTTAAAGATGTTTCTAATTGATCTTTGGTTCTAGACTCATTAGTTATCATGTTTTAAACTTGTGTGTGATGTTTAACTGCCTTGAATATGCCATGACCTATCTTGTTGCATAATCAGTTTGTCTTGCATTTTCTAGCTGCCAATAAGCCAAATTCTGTTTTGAATGATGTGTGATTGAGTTTTGAGCATGAAAGTTTCAGTTAGCATGATTGAAATGTGTGTGTGTTAATTTCATGACATAAATCTACACCATTTGAACTGTGATAACCTGCATCTCTTTACACTCAACAGTTTTTGTATTCACAGTTACACACACAACATGCCTTTTATGTTTGTAGCATTTTTTGATTGATTTATGAGCATGAAATCATCTGTTAGCATATATGTGATGTGTGTGTTTATTACATGACATAAATCCCCTAATTTTGGACTGTACCTTTCAACTTGCTTTCAAAACAGCTTTTTTTACATACCACAGCTGCATCACATACCACTTTTGCTGTTTGAAGCATTTCTGTTTGATCTATGAGCATGATATCATCTGTCAGCATGTTTAGAATGTGTAGGCTATGTGTGTATGAACTAAACCTCACTTAAACTTTGACAGCTTGCTCACATTCATGTTATAATTACAGCCAATGAACCATTTCCATTCTTGTTTGATTTATGACTGATCCATAAACATGAAATCATCTGTTATCATGATTGTGATGTGTGTGTATCATTTACATGACATGAAACCACTCATTTTTGGACTGAACCAACTTGCATCATCATCTTGCTGTCAAAACAGTTTTTGCAATTTCACAACTGCACACAACATACCCTTTTCATGTTCGAGGCATTTTTGGTGATTCATGAGCATGATATCATCTGTCAGCATGTTTAGAATGTGTAGGCTATGTGTGTATGTGAACTGAACCTATTCACTTGAACCATGACAGCTTGCATTTCATTTGCCATAATTGCAACCATTGAGTCATTTTCTGGTCTGATTGAATTGTGACTGATCTTTGAGTGTGGAAACTTCAGTTAGCATATTTGAAAATTGTGTGTGGTGTTTGCTTGGCCTGAATCAACTCAATGTATGCCTTGATTTCATAAATGCATTTTAAACATGCCATTTGCATTTGCTATCGAATTTCTCTTTGTGAGCATGATTTTGAAAATCCAATGATACCATCTTGTTCCTCTTTTAAAAACAATCAGTTTTGACTAAAATTTCATCCAGTTTGGTAGAAAATTGAAGAGTTTGGAATCAAAATGCATTTTAGCATTTCACTTGTTTGCCTTGTAACTTTGCCCAGAAATCTTGCTCAAGAACCCTCATGTATTTTTAGGGGTGGCTAAATACTTGGATGTATCGCCACCCCAGTGGTTGTCTCATGCGCCCCTTATGCCTTTCATGCCATGTTACCTGGGTTCGATCCTCAGTGATGACCCTTTTTGCATTTTTGTGATTTCCTTGTTTTAATTATTTTCTTCTTCTTTTCCATCTCTTTCATGCGCATGTTTAATGGTTGAGTGGCCAGTCTGTTATGTTGGTGAACTCGAGGGCCTGAGTTCAACTCTTGTCATGGCCCTTCTTTCTTTTATTATCACTTGTTATTTCCTTTCTTCACAAAAATCAATATTTCGTAACTTGCTCATTTTTTATTATTTTTAACCCATTGTTTTTGCAAGTTTGCTCCTAATCTTGTCTAAATTCACATGTTGAGAAAATATTTCAATTTGTTCATGTTCATAATGCCTTTTTCCTACTTGAAAGTTGGTTCATTTTTAGGGTCGTTACCTTGCATCTTGTTGAACTTCTTTTGTACTATGCTTAGTTTATCTTGTAAGATTTGATTGTGGTTGATTCCCTTGTGTTGGTTAACATGTTAAGGCTTTGTTTCTCATTGGTTGTTACCATAAACTTATTGTTTCGTTCCTAAAATTTTGAACTTAAACTGTTGTGACATGTCTTACATACTTGCTTATACTTGATTATCATCAATGCTTAATGTTGTTACATTTGATACACCTTGAACTTATAGCATGCTTATCTAAGTTGTGACTTACTTGCATGATTGATGCTTCCATATTTGTTAAATCCCTCGAGTTGTTACTTTCCTCTTTGTAAAGATGTGTCATACTTGGTTGAAACCAATTGTATTATTCTAATCCTTGTTAATTGTGGCATTGTTTGCTTGTTTAGTTGTAACCATATTCCTTGTATTCATCATGCTTAAATTGTTTAGCACTTTGCTAAGTATCATTTCCCCAAAGGATGGAACTCTTTAGTTCTCATCCAAGTTGCCTCACCTCTCTCCTTCCAAAGGAATAGTCTCTCCATTGACCCTTGTGTCATGGATAGCTCATTACCCTCCCTTGACTTTGTGAAGTCATCTTGAACCTTAGTATAAGCCATTAGACTTTGCTCTAAGTCTAAAAGACCCACCTTTACTAGGAGTGTTCTTCAACTAGAACCCTAGGATAGAGTTTGTAAACTCTATGTAAGAATCATAGTAATGATTACTTACTCCCCTCTTGAGTGTTACAACGTAGATCTAGAGAGTCTTGTTAAACTCTATACAAACATTGTTATGTTTGTTCCCCTTTGAACCTTGATCATAATCAAGTGTTCTTTAACCTTAGTGAGGTGAACTACGATTGCTCTGATTCTATCCTAGTTAGGATACATAGGCAGAGGACACGATGTCTTTGCGAGCAAACTTAGAAACTATCTTTAGGTTTTAACCTTCATCTTTTACCCAATCCCAATCCATAGCAAACATTTAGCAAACTTAGCATACAAACAAACAAAAGGTTCCTATAGAGTACTACAGATGTTTAGAATGTGAAATACCTACCCTAGACATAACCAACCCCCGATCCCCGAATCTCTTAGCGTTGTTGTAACATCGCGCAAAAGGTTCTTTCTTTCTTTAGACCTTTCCTTTGGATAAATTAAAGTCCGGTTGTGAATTTAAGAATTAAAGATTCAATTTAATCAATAGATTGGTATCACGATTCTCACCGCAACAGAAATGGCGACTTCGCTGGGGAAGACTTAAACTTGAGGGTTTAGCCTATTTTGTTTAATTGTATGCTATATTTGTGAATATTTGCTTAACATGTATATTTGTCAATATATTTGTATGTTGGATATTGGGTACTTTGAGTGGTGAGACGGTCCTATACCCGGACATGAGTGCAATTATGATAGGATGGTGGTATATTCAAGAAGGCTTATAGGGAGTTGATTCTTGACCAAGCTAACTTGAGAAACCACCGCTCAGTGTAGGCCCTCTTGAGAGTTTAGTATTGTTGATCGAGTATTCGTGAAAATAATGCTACTTTCGATGAAGGAGCCCATGACACTGTGGACTTTTAGATTACATTCTACCCCACTTTGGCCTTATTAGGATGTAGTGCGATGACTATAAGAAAGTGTTTCCAAAATAGTTGATACGCGATACTACACTTGGACGAGACTCTCTTGAGAGTATTATCGATTACCAAGTGATTTGGGAAGTTTATAATATCCGAAAGATGGGTTGTCGACTCTGAGAACTGTTTAGAACCCTGCTCTATAGGTTTGGAAATCCATATTACACACCTTTTGGGGATGGGTAGACCTTGGATCCACAAACCTAGGCTTGTGTTTGTGTGCATATGTGTGATCTTTGCATTGCCTGTGTTTGTGCATTCTTCGCATTCATAAACATCATATCATACGGTTTCATGGAACTCATACTTTTTGCTTGTAAACATCAAGGTCGTTATGGATAGTAAAAGAAAGAAAACTTTGAAGTACACTTACAAAGGTTTTAACCTAGATGACCTAAGGAGGTTGAGCACCTTGGTGACAGATCTAGAGGGGTTCCAAAGCAGATATGGGAAGCTGTTGTTACTATTGAAGATAAAAATGGATAGTGGACTTCTTTCTACACTTCTCCAGTTCTATGACCCACTCTACCATTGTTTCACCTTTCTCGATTATCAGCTAGTGCCCACACTAGAAGAATACTCTCATCTGGTTGGATTGCCCATTCTTGAAGAGTCTCCTTTTTCGATCATGGAGGAGGACCCTAAGGAGCAAGATATTGCCAAGGCTACACGTTTGGGATTGGTTGATATTCAAAAGAACATGACTACAAAAGGAGGAGCTTTTGGGTTAAATTCAGAATTCTTGGTTGAGAAAGCTCAGTATTATGCAAATCATTTAAGCATGGATGCATTCGAGGTTATCCTTGCCTTGCTCATCTATGTATTTGTTAAAAAGAGGTATACGTGCCACAACCTCCTGGATTTGTTAAAAAGAATCAGGAAGGGATGGTGTACAGATTACATAAAGCTCTGTATGGATTGAAGCAACCGCCCAGAGCCTGTAATCTGAAGATTGATTCATTTTTCAAGGAGCAGGGGTTTCAAAAATGTAAGATGGAGTACGGTGTTTATGTTCAACATACTTCTGAAGGCAATATGATTATGGTGTGTTTGTATGTTGATGACATACTGCTAACAAGGAGTTTTAAACAAGAGATAACTAAGTTCAAGAAGATGCTGATGAATGAGTTTGAAATGACCGATCTTGGGAAAATGAAATATTTTCTAGGGATGGAATTTATATACTTTGAGAAGGGTATCATTTTGCATCAGCTGAAGTATGAACTTGAGCTTCTGAAGAGTTTTAAGCTGCAGAGTTGTAAGGCTTCTATCACACCTGTAAATATAAATCAGAAACTGGATTCTAATTCTGATGGTGAGGATGTGGATGCTACAACCTTCAAACAGTTGGTTGATTCTCTGAGGTATATGTTTAATATCAGACCTGATATCTGCTATGCAGTTGGAATAGTTAGTAGGTTCATGAGTAAACCTAAGTAGTCCCATTACCAAGCTGTTGTCAGAATTTTGAGGTATATCAAGGGAACTCTAAAGTATGGAGTGTTATTCCCTTCTGGAAGAAAGATTGAATCAAAACTTCTAAGTTCTTTAAATTCTGATGTGTGGAGACAAAGTTGACAGAAAAGTACTTTTGGGTACTTGTTTAAGTTTCTAGTGAAGGTGAGAAAATACTTAGAAGGGGGGGGGGGTTGAATAAGTATGACAAATAATCAAAGATTCAAACACAGTTATTTTTATCCTGGTTCGTTGAACTCAACTACTCCAGTCCACCCTCTCAGAAGTGATTTGCCTTTCTCAGTCAAGGACTTAATCCACTATTTAATCAAACAAATTACAATAGTAACACCTAAGAACAATTGTTCTTAGTCTTCTCAAGAGCTACTGATCCCAACTGGATCCTCTTAAGGAAACTTTTTACAATCAATGTAAAACTATTACAAGAATAAGAATTCTTCTAAAAAGCTATTATCACAACTGTGATATTTCTCTTAAGTTTAAGAACAATGTTACAGCAAATAGAATATAAGAGCTTTTGAGAGATTAGCTTTGATAAGTGATTTTTTGCAAGAGATTCGTCTCTGAAGAAGATGGAGTGGACTTCTTTATATAGGCACTTAGATCCATGAAGTCTTCTCAACGTTGGAGGCTGTGCTGAAAAAGCCTGGTGCCTTTTGTCTTTACGTTGGAGGTTGTGCTGAAAAAGCCTGGTGCCTTTTGTCTTCATGTTGCAGAAACTTTCCTTAGAATGGAATGCATAGATAAAACCTTTTTGTCTGTGTTCTTGTGTCTAGCATAAAAGAGGTAAGAGCTGTTGAGATATGCCAACGGACATATTCAAATCTTCTTCACTAAGTAAGTTCAGCTATCAACATCAGAGTCTGGATCTTTAGAATCTCCAGAGTAGAGATCTTCTGGATCTTCAGAGTCTTGGGATGTTCTTCAGATTATGCTGAATCAGAGTATATGCAGCTTGTGTGCTTGAGCGTGTGGTTCTATCAGAGCAGAGTCTTCTATATCAGATTCTCAATACTATACAGCGCAGTATCTTCAGAGTCTTCTGATGACTAAGCTTATGAACTCTCAGAGTCTTCTATTCTTTAGAGGCTTCTGCTTCAGAATCTTCAGTAGACAACATTCAGATTCTTCTGGAGACAGCGTTCAGATCTTCAATTAAGATGCTCTTGAACCTTTGAAGCCTTTCATAATATCATTGTTCAGATCCAAATTTGCTCTTTAAGAATATTTTCTTTTGTACCTGTAGCAAACAGTCTAGAACAAATTTAGAGTATATAATTCTTGAATACAAAATTCATAAGTGTTATCATCAAAACATAGAGATATTACTAAGAAACAATCTGTGTTCTTACATCTAGGAGGTCATATTTCTTGGTGTTCCAAGAAACAACTTGTTGTTGTGCTGTCAACTTGTGAAACTGAATATATCACAGGCGCTGTGACTGTATTTCAAGCTGTGTCGATTCTGAAATAACTGCAGAATCTGAAGATCAAAGTTAACAAGCCTCTAAAGCTAATGATTAATAGCAAGTCTGTAATCAATCATTCCAGAAACCCAGTGCTTCATGGTAGAAGCAAGCATATTGAGACTAAGTATCACTTTTTGAGAAATCAGGTTCAGAATGGAGTGCTAGAAGTTGTACATTGTAGAACTCAGAAGCAGTTGGCAGATGTTCTGACGGAGGCTACCAAGACCAATCAATTTCTTCGCTTAAGGGATGGAATTAATGCTGTTCGTTTTGGGTAAATATAAATTATGGGATGGTGTTAGAAATACTTTATATTTTACAATACTTAATGACTAAGTTTTGTTAGAGGGTAATTTAGTACTTTAGTATGTTGCATATGTGGTCTTCGTTTTCTGTGTATAAATAGACTAGTGGTATATGTCATTTAATGTAATTCTTTCTTACAACTTTGTAGCCGTCATTTACTGAATATAAAAGACATTCTCTCATTTTAATCATCTCGTTTAACCTTGTGCACAAACACTTATTAGATATTAAACAAAGATAATATTAAGGAGTTTTCATTTACTGAGTGAAAGTGAGTGAAAGTGAGGGAAATACTAAGGAGTTGATTGAATACTCAGATTTGCTTTGGAAGATCAGGTTCTGGTTGGAAAAGTCTCAGGGTAACTTCAATGAATTATGTCAGATATATCAATGTAATCTGAAAGACTTAAATTCAAAGTAAGTTAATAAAATGTCTGAATTTCAGTTTTAGTAATTGCTTATAGGTTGAACAATCAGATTCTCCTTTTCTCCCCCTTTTTGTCATAATCAAAAAGATTTTTAAAGATATAAGGTACAGAAGAAAAGAAGCATATAGAAGCAAAAACATCAACTTTCATTTAAACAGATCAGAGTTCACAATCAAACAGAGTCACAAAAGAACAGATAGATATCAAAAAGCATAACAAAACAATAAGAAAACAACAGAAGCAATAACATGTGCAAAAACATCAAATAAAACTAAGTCTGGCGTGAGGCAATAAGGGTCAGAAGCTCTGTCATTTTGGCAGTTGAATCTTCTTGCTTAGACATCCAGGTCTTGATCTCATCAGTTGTCTTCTCTTGCTGTACCATCCAATCTTTTATTTCCTTGACATCATTCACAAGCTCTGTGACCACAGATGAAGAAGAAGCAGATGCAGTAGAAGCAGTGTTCTTGTCAGACTGGTTCTCTTCAGAAGCTTGCTCAACCAATTCAGATGCAGGAGCCTCTAGAGGAGCAGCTTCCAGAAGCAACACAGGAGGAGGAGGAGGAATGTTCATCACAGGTATCTTGATTAACTCTGCAAACTGAGTCTTTGCAAGCTTAGAACATTTAGCTCTAACTTTTAAAGCAGCTTTGTTGAACATCCAGATGAAACGTTTCCAAGAAGCATTTGAAACAGCCGGATCCAAACTTGACAAGCACACTTCCTTAACACGAGCATACTCAGAATCTATCTCCTTCTTGAATATTTCAAACATAGTATTAACACATGATCCTAGATCTGACTGTTCAGAGGGTTTAGGATTAAGAGTGTTATCAGGAGTAGGTTCAGATGGTTGTGGTTGAGGTGGTGTTGGTTGAGATGTTTGGGTGTCAGACTGAGGGAGTTCAGTTGGTTGAGGAATGGTTTGGGTTTCAGATAGATGGGTTTCAGATGGTTGAGGGATGGTTTGGGTTTCAGATAGATGAGTTTCAGATGGTTGAGGGATGGTTATCTGAGGTGGGGAGTTGGGTGGAGTATGAAACATAGAAATGTTAACGTGTTCCTTCATAGCAATGTCAGAACGAGCTTGTTTGAGAGACTCTGGTTCAAAATCATATGATTCAAAATCAGATGATTCACAATCAGAAGATTCTTCTGAGTGAACAGATGTTGAAGAAATGTTAATGGATTGATTCAGGGGTTGGATATCCAGAATATATTCAGAAAGATTTAAATCTTCTGGTGGAGCTGGTTGTTCAGAGTGTTCAGATTGAACAGTCTCTGGTTGGTTTGGTTCTGGGATGATTATATCTGGTTGGGGAATTTCTGGTTATGGAATTTCTGGTGAAGTAGGTTGAGGGGGTTCAGATGTAGTATGAGGTTGGGGGTCACAGGTTGTTGGTACAGAAGATGGTTGTGAATGTACTGGGGGAGATGAAGGTGGTTCAGATGAAAGGTTTGCAGATTTTTGGGGTTTAGAAGTTCTATGTCTAAGGGTTGTGGATGGAAGGGGTGAATGAACAGCAGGGGTAGGATCAGAGGTTAATACCTGATGAATAGTGTCTCTTATCTCTTCCAGAGTAGCATCTCTAGAATTGATTCTGACTTTCTTTACGCCTTTCTTCTTCTTCCTTGGAACTTCAGATTCTTTCCTTTTCCTCTGAACAGAGCCTTCTTCAGCTTTTCTCTTACTACGCCTTTCCTTCATCAGATTGGGCAATTCTTCTCCTTGTTTCTGAACAAGGTTAGTAGGTAGAGGAATTCCATTCTTCAGACAATCTGCAATGTAAGCCCAGACAATACCTTTTGGTTCATCTGCGCTGAACATTGGAAAATCTTCTACTGGTATCCTTCTGCCATTGACCTCCTTAGAGTTTATCTTCCTTAGTTTACCATTCAGCTCTGAAATGATCTTCATTCTTTTCAGAGTAAGTCCGTTTATTTCAGATCCAATGATGTAGGACAGATCCTCTGTCATTTTTGCATCTGTCAGATGCTTCACCAACAGATTCTCTGTAAGGATGTCTGAAATAAGTCTTCCCAGAGGCATCCAAGTTCTAACTTTCCCAGCTTTAGCTCTGACCTCTTCTCTAGTCTCTTTGACATGAGTCAGAAGATGACTGAAAATCAGATAGGGCAGATCCACCTTAGTATTCTTGCTGATGCAGTACATGAAGTACAGATGCTCTGTACTCACATAGTCTGGTGAGTTGGATGACTTTCTGTGAAAGATTGTACTCATAAATATCTTCGCCCAGATCCTATAGATAGGTTTCAGATCTTTAACCTTGCTTGTTGGTGTTCCAGATACAGTAATCTCTTCATACACCTTAGCCATATCAATACGTGCAGAGGCTAGGTTTGTAACACCATCAGATTCTTTATAACTAAACAGCTGCCTGATCAGTTTCTCAGTGATCACTATCTCCTTCCCAAGGACAAATGAGTGAATGAACTTAGGACCAGCATGAGCGTGAATCCAGAATTCCTTCACAAGAGTTGGGTACACAGGACCCATCAGTTTATTAAAATACTTCTCCCAGCCTTGAGCTTTAATGGCAGTTGTTAGGACAAACCCATTTTCTTCTATTGATTCAAGATCAATGAAACTTTCGCACAGAACCTCAAGATCCACAACTGGAGTAAATAGAGTGCGTACTGGTTTCTTGTACATTATATTGTTGTTGGAGATTTCAGCAGCATTTGATGAAGAAGCCATTGATGAATATAAAGATTTTGATTTGGGTTTAGGGTTTTGGTGGAGTTTGAAGAGTAAGCAAAAATGCATAAGTGTAGTGAGTGTGAAAAGTGTGAAAATGGTGTGATAGGTGGTATTTATAGAAAACCAAAAAATCAAACATTGGGCACATCAATAGACACATACGCACGTTTACACATAGCATTTAATGAAAATAATCATTTCAATTTAAAGATATGACAAATGGGGGGAAATCCAAGAAAAATGAGATTTTCAAAGCAGTACCTCAAACGTCAATTCAGTAGAGCACTCCATCTTTTCAGATTCTGAGTGACACGTGTTTGCTTGTATGTGCATCTGATGTCTCTCAAGAAATGAAACGTTTCCAACGTTCAGATCTTCTGAGTTTGTTAGTTCAGAGTTTCACACAAATAAATAAATCAAAGATAAATGAACAAATAATCAGATGAAATACTTCAGATCTTTAAACATTTTGCATCTGATAAGTTGCCTCTAATAAATATTACTCTGGACAAAAATCCATACAAATATTTTTCAGAATGAACTTAAACCTATCTTTAGCAAGGGGTTTTGTGAAAATATCAGCCCATTGATGATCTGTATCAACAAAAGCGATATTTATTACACCCTTCTGAACATAGTCTCTGATGAAGTGATGTTTAATTTCTATATGTTTAGCCTTAGAGTGTAAGATTGGATTTTTGACAAACATATAGCAGAAGTATTATCACAGAAGATAGAAAGATTACTCTCATAGATCTGATAGTCTTCTAGCTGACTCTTCATCCAGAGCATCTGCGTACAACATCCAGCAACAGCAATGTATTCTGCCTCTGTAGTTGATAGTGCAATAGTGGGTTGCTTCTTGTTGTACCATGAGATCAGATGACTTCCAAGAAACTGGCAGCTTCCAGAAGTGCTTTTACGTTCAACTCTGTCTCCAGCATAATCAGCATCACAGAATCCAACTAATGAAAATTCATCATATCTTCTGTAACACAAACCCATGTTAGTAGTACCTTTCGGATACCTTAGAATCCTCTTAACAGTTTTTAAGTGTGATTCTCTAGGATCTGATTGGAATCTTGCACATAAGCAGACACTAAACATAATATCAGGTCTAGAAGCAGTCAAGTATAGAAGAGATCCTATCATACCTCTGTAGAGTTTCTGATCTACCTTCTTACTTACCTCTTCCTTACCAAGAGTGCTTGTAGGGTGCATTGGAGTCTTTGCCATCTTACTATCAACCATGTTGAACTTCTTCAGAAGCTCTTTAACATATTTGGTCTGATGTATGTAGGTGCACTCTGGAGTCTGGTTGACTTGGATTCCCAAAAAGAATCTCAATTCTCCCGTCATGCTCATCTCAAACTCTGCCTGCATACATTTAGCAAACTCCTTTCCAAGCATAATATTTGTTGATCCAAAAATAATATCATCTACATATATTTGACAAATCAACAGATCTTTCTTAAGAGTTTTACAAAATAAAGTTGTATCCACTTTTCCTCTGATAAACTTTTTCTCCAGAAGGAAATTGCTCAACCTCTCATACCAAGCTCTGGGAGCTTGTTTTAAACCGTAAAGATATTTCTTTAGTTTAAAAACATGATCTGGAAAGTTTTCACTTTCAAAACCAGGAGGTTGGTGGACATATACTTCCTCTTCTATAATACCATTAAGAAAGGCACTTTTAACATCCATCTGATAAAGAGTGATGTTATTCTGTGTAGCAAAAGAAATGAGTAAACGTATAGACTCTAACCTGGCAACAGGAGCATAAGTCTCTGTATAGTCAATTCCTTCTTGCTGACTGTAACCTTGAGCAACCAGCCTTGCCTTATTCCTTTCAACTTCTCCCTTTTCATTCAACTTATTCCTGAAGACCCATTTTGTTCCAATAATGTTGAATCCTTTAGGTCTAGGAACCAGATCCCAAACTTCATTTCTGGTGAATTGATTTAGCTCTTCTTGCATGGCAATAATCCATTCATTATCTTTCAGAGCCTCATCCACAGATGTTGGTTCAATTATTGACACTAAGCCAAACAATGAAAATTCAGATGTTCTGAGATAAGATCTTGTTCTAATTGAATCATCTTTCTTTCCAATAATCACATCGTCTGGGTGAGATGCCATGATTCTGGAAGAAGATCCTCTGACATTTGATCTTTCAGAAATGTGTAAGTTGTCCAATTGAGAAGATAAGGGAATAGCATCTGGAGTTGCTTCAGATTCCTTCTCTTTAGCCTTTTCTGCCTCTGAGCCTTCAGAGTCTGTGAGAATCACTTCTCTATCTGCAGAACTTTCAAACTGCTTTGGCTTTTCAGAGCCAAGCTTATCATCAAATCTGACATGAATAGATTCTTCCACAATCTGTGTCTCAGTATTGTATACTCTGTAGCCTTTAGAGCGTTCAGAATATCCAAGCATGAAACACTTCTGTGCTTTGGAATCAAACTTGTTCAGATTTTCTTTAGTATTTAACATATAACAAATACATCCAAAAGGATGAAAATATGAAATGTTGGGCTTTCTGTTCTTCCACAGTTCACATGAAGTCTTCTCCAAAAGAGGTCTTACAGACACTCTGTTCTGAATGTAACAGGCTGTGTTGATTGCTTCTGCCCAAAAGTGTTTTTCCAGGTTTGTCTCATTGATCATGGTTCTGGCCATTTCTTGCAGAGTTCTGTTTTTCCTCTCTACAACCCCATTTTGTTGTGGAGTTCTAGGACAGGAAAAATCATGAGCAATGCCATTTTCATTAAAATATTTTTCAAAATATTTATTTTCAAATTCACCACCATGATCACTTTTGACTTTTATAATTTTGAAATCTTTTTCATTCTGGACTTGCTTGCAGAAGTCAAAGAACACAAAATGTGACTCATCCTTGTGTTTTAAGAACTTTACCCATGTCCATCTACTATAGTCATCAACAATGACTAATCCATACTTCTTGCCTCTGATGGATGCAGTTTTCACTGGTCCAAACAGATCAATATGAAGTAATTCTAGTGGTCTGGAAGTAGAAACAACATTTTTTTATTTAAAAGATGATTTTGAAAACTTCCCTTTTTGGCATGCTTCACAAAAAGCATCTGAGGTGAACTTCAGATTAGGAAATCCTCTGACAAGATTAAGTTTATTAATCTGAGATATACGTCTCATATTAATATGCCACAATCTTCTGTGCCAGACCCATTGCTCTTCATTAACAGACAAGAGGCATTTAACATTCTGAACTTTAAGTTCAGAAAGATTTATTTTATAAATGTTGTTTTTCCACTTACCACTAAATAGGATAGAGCCATCCTTTTGACTAATAGCTTTACAACATTTTTGATTAAAGGTAATATCATAACCATTGTCACTTAATTGACTTATAGACAATAAGTTATGTTTTAAGCCTTCAACAAGTAAAACACTAGTTATAGAGGGAAGTTTACCATTTCCAATAGTGCCAGATCCAATGATCTTGCCTTTCTGGTTCCCTCCAAACTTCACGTCACCTCCAGATCTATGTTCCAGGCTTTGGAACATAGACCTTTCTCCTGTCATGTGTCGTGAGCATCCAGAGTCCAGGTACCATGACTGACGTCCTGACCTTGCTGCTAAGAACATCTGCAACAGGGATTATTTTGCTCTTAGGTACCCAGATCTTCTTGGGTCCTTTAGGGTTAGTTGGTTTGTAGGTTTGTCTAAACTTCTGTTTTTCAACATAATGTTTATTCTGACTTGCCTTGGGTTTAAACACATAAGTATTCTTCTCAGAGCTTGTGTGTTTAATGTCATTTAAGTGACCAAACTTAAATTGAGAGTACAAAGGTGTCTTCTTGATGAAGAGTTTGTCAACAGATTTTGGATTACTTCCAGAGGAAGATTCATATCCAATACCTCTTCTGTTGTTCCCATTAACACCATAGATCATAGAAGCCATCTTGCTTCTGTCTATGCTCTTAGTAAGAAATCTCTGAAAGCTAGAGTCATATTTTTCTAAAATGTTTTCACATGACTTAGTCTCAGATTCAGATTCTTGTTGAGCTATTTCAAAGTCATTTTTGATTTTCATATTAATTTCTTTTTGCTCAACAAGTTCTGTCTTCAGAAGATCAATCTCAGATTCAAGACTGCTTTTCAACTTCTTGTAATTGAGTTTGATATTGTTATAGCTTTTCAGAACTTCTGATAACACTTTGATAAGCTCTTCTTTAGTAAGTTTAGCCATTACCTCTTCAGCGTCAGAGTCAGATTCAGAATCAGATTCAGATCCTGAAGTTCCTTCCTCCTGATCTTCTATGCTGGCCATCAGTGCAACATTAGCACATTCTTCTTCTGATTCAGAAGATGATTCAGATTCATCTGAGTCATCCCATGTTGCCATCATAACCTTCTTCTTTTTGTCAAACTTCTTCTTGGATTTTTCTCTTTGAAGTTTGGCGCAATCATTCTTGTAATGCCCAGGTTCTTTGCACTCATAGCATACAACTTCTTTCTTGCCAGATCTTCTGTGCCCAGAAGATTCCTTTCTATGATCAGATTTTCTGAAGTTGTTGAACTTCTTTCCCTTGTGCTTCCAGAGTTTGTTGATCCTTCTGGACAGCATGGATAATTCATCTTCTTCTTCAGAAGAAGATCCTTTAGAGCTTTCTTCAATAACCTGCAAAGCTTTGGCAGATTTATTAGATTTTGAAGCAATAGATTTACCTTTCTCTTTCTTTTGGGGTTCATCTTCCTCAAGCTCAATTTCATGGCTCCTCAGTGAGCTGATGAGTTCTTCTAAAGAGATCTTGTTCAAATCTTTAGCCATCTTCAAGGCAGTCACCATTGGTCTCCATCTGATAGGTAGACTTCTGATGATTTTCTTTACATGATCTGATGTGGAGTATCCCTTGTCCAGAACTTTTAGACCAGCTGTGAGGATCTGAAATCTAGAAAACATAGTTTCTATATTTTCAAATTCTTCCATTTTGAACGCTTCATACTTCTGTATAAGCGCCAGAGCCTTGGTCTCCTTCACTTGAGAATTTCCCTCATGAGTCATTTTAAGTGACTCAAACATTCCATGAGCTGTTTCTCTGTTAGTAATCTTTTCATACTCAGTATGAGAGATTGCATTAAGCAATATTGTCCTAGCCTTATGGTGATTTTTGAAATCCTTCTTCTGGGCTTCTGTCATTGATTTTCTATCAATTTTCTTGCCATCCTCATTTGTAGGATGTTCATAGCCATCAATGACCAAGTCCCACAAATCAGCATCATAACCAAGGAAGAAACTTTCTATCCTGTCCTTCCAGTAATCAAATTTCTCTCCATCAAACATAGGAGGCTTTGTGCTGATTCTATCCCCTTCATATTTGTTACAGTTGGATGTAGAAGCATCACCCATAATGACAAACAGATATATATCAAAGTAACTTTTCTCACTGGATCTTTACTGACACGGTTAAGTGGTAGCACACGCAGAACCGGAGCTCTGATGCCAACTGAAGGTGAGAAAATACTTAGAAGGGCGGGGGGGGGGGGGGGGGGGGGTTGAATAAGTATGACAAATAATCAAAGATTCAAACACAATTATTTTTATCCTGGTTCGTTGAACTCAACTACTCCAGTCCACCCTCTCAAGAGTGATTTGCCTTTCTCAGTCAAGGACTTAATCCACTATTTAATCAAACAAATTACAATAGTAACACCTAAGAACAACTGTTCTTAGTCTTCTCAAGAGCTACTAATCCCAACTGGATCCTCTTAAGGAAACCTTTTACAATCAATGTAAAACTATTAAAAGAGTAAGAATGCTTCTAAAAAGCTATTATCACAACTGTGATATTTCTCTTAAGTTTAAGAACAATGTTACAGCAAATAGAATATAAGAGCTTTTGAGAGATTAGCTTTGATAAGTGATTTTTTGCAAGAGATTCGTCTCTAAAGAAGATGGAGTGGACTTCTTTATATAGGCACTTAGATCCATGAAGTCTTCTCAACGTTGGAGGCTGTGCTGAAAAAGCCTGGTGCCTTTTGTCTTTACGTTGGAGGTTGTGCTGAAAAAGCCTGGTGCCTTTTGTCTTCATGTTGCAGAAACTTTCCTTAGAATGGAATGCACAGATAAAACCTTTTTGTCTGTGTTCTTGTGTCTAGCATAAAAGAGGAAAGAGCTGTTGAGATATGCCAACGGACATATTCAAATCTTCTTCACTAAGTAAGTTCAGCTATCAACATCAGAGTCTGGATCTTCAGAATCTCTAGAGTAGAGATCTTCTGGATCTTCAGAGTCTTGGGATGTTCTTCAGATTATGCTGAATCAGAGTATATGCAACTTGTGTGCTTGAGCGTGTCGTTCTGTCAGAGCGGAGTCTTCTATATCAGATTCTCAATACTATGCAGCGCAGTATCTTCAGAGTCTTCTGATGACTAAACTTCTGAACTCTCAGAGTCTTCTATTCTTTAGAGGCTTCTGCTTCAGAATCTTCATTAGACAACATTCAGATTCTTCTGGAGACAGCGTTCAGATCTTCATTTAAGATGCTCTTGAACCTTTGAAGCCTTTCATAATATCATTGTTCAGATCCAAATTTTCTCTTTAGGAATATTTTCTTTTGTACCTGTAGCAAACAGTCTAGAACAAATTTAGAGTATATAATTCTTCAATACAAAATTCATAAGTGTTATCATCAAAACATAGAGATATTACTAAGAAACAATCTGTGTTCTTACATCTACGAGGTCCTATTTCTTGGGGTTCCAAGAAAGAACTTGTTGTTGCGCTGTCAACTTATGAAACTGAATATATCACAGGCGTTGTGACTGCATGTCAAGCTGTGTCGATTCTGAAATTACTGCAGAATCTGAAGATCAAAGTTAACAAGCCTCTAAAGCTAATGATTAATAACAAGTTTGTAATCAATCATTCCAGAAACAAGTCTGAGATTATATGTCTACCTCCCAACAAACGTACCATAGGATGTAAATGGATTTTAAAACTAAAGTACATTCCCAATGGCACTATTGAGAAATATAAAGCTCGGTTTGTTGTAAAAGGCTTTAATCAAACTGAAGGCCTTGACTATTTAGAAACATTCAGTCCTATAATTAAAATGACTACCATAAGAATATTGTTGTCCATTGATGTTTCTGCTATGGCATCTTCACCAATTGTACATTAGTACAATTTTTATACATGGGGATCTTGATGAATAGGTTTATATGAAACTTCCGACCTGGCCTCAATGTCCCTCCTAACATGGTTTGTAAACTTAAGAAATCTATTTATGGCCTTAAACAGGCCAGTCACCAATGGAATAAAAAACTATCTCACACCTTTCTTAATATTGGATTCTCCCAACCCAAATCAGATTATTCTCTTTTCACCAAATCAGGTGCTGACTATTTCACTATTATACTTGTATACATTGATGATTTGATACTTGCAGGCACCTCAATTGTTGAAATTAATACAATAAAAAACTTCTGGACACCAAGTTCAACATCAAGGATCTTGGCTTCTTACGCTACTTCCTTGGGTTCGAAATTGCTCGCTCTTCAGCAGGCCTTACACTTTGCCAACGTAAGTACTGCCTCAACTTGTTACAAGAAACTGGCCTTCTGGGCGCAAGACTTACTTACAAGGAACATCAGGGTCATCAAGTCTTGTGCCCAGAAACCTGCCTCAACTCCTATGGATCCCAAGCAAAAACTTGATGACCCTGATGTTGCTCCCCTGACTGATCCTTCTACCTTTAGAAGCATCATAGGCAAGTTGCTCTATTTAACATATTCCATGACCTAATATTTTTTTTCTGTTTGCAGGTTGAGCCAATACCTTGCTAGGTCTACTCAAGTACATCTTACTACTAGTCACAAGATTGTTCGTTATTTCAAAAACGCACCAGCACTAGGACTATTCTTTAAACGTGGATCCTCTTTCAAACTAACTGGGTTCGTTGACTCTAATTAGGGCTCATGTCCAATAACTCGCAGATCAACCTCAACTTGTGAAGCACAATGGTTGTTTTACCTTCTTCAAGACTTCAAAATCCCTCATCTTCATCCTGTCACTCTTTATTGCGACAACCAAAGCGCAATATACATTGCCACCAATCCTATCTTCCACGAGTGTACGAAGCACATCGAGATGGACTACCATATTGTTCGTGATAAATTACAAGCTAAGACAATCCACCTTATGCCTATCAACACAACCAACCAAGTAGCAAACTTATTCACTAAAGCTCTTCACCTAGGACCCTTTGATATTTGTGTTTCCAAACTTGGATTGTTGAACATACACTCCAGTTTGAGGGGGGCTATTGAAATTCATAAGTCCAATATCATTAGGCACAATAACTAGTCTTCCCTCCTTGTTTTTAGTTTTTTAACCGTTACCTACTTTTTCTATTTTTTCCTTCTCTGTCATTTCCTATTAATATCATTAAGTGTCCAACTGTAAAGTTTACTTTTATAATAATAATAATAATAGTAATAATAATATTGCCTTTTCTTTTTCTATGCGGTATCTTCAATTTTTTCAAAACATCGTGATTCAATACTGTTGCGCCATGTGTTAACAACCTTCAACCAAAAATAGAACTTTTAACATGTATTCACTTAAAATAGAAGTACAATCATCAATAAGTATTAACTTCCAAGTTCAACCATCCAAAATAAATATTAAGTTCAACTATCAAGAAAACATTAACTTTTAACCATCAGGCAACCAAAGTTTAAGGTCAACAAACCAAAATCATAATAGGTATTAAGTATAACATCAAGGTTTAAGTTCAACCAACCAAAACCATAATAACATTACCTAACAACACAAAAGTGAAGCATTCTAAAATTTAAATCCTAATCATCAAGGTCAAGAATAAGATGCACTCTTAAAACAAATTGGACCCTCTTTTTCATCTTCATTTCCATCATCATTTCCATCTACATTACATAACAATGAAATAAATTCAATGGTTACTAAATAATATATTAAAAGAATATTAGATAACTATATTCATACTAAAAATATTTACCATCATCAAAGGCATGCAACCAATTGTGAGAAAAAAGCAATGCTTTAACATTTTTAGACACTAGTCGATTTCTATACTTGTTAAGCACTCTAGAACCAATACTAAAGAAAGATTTTTATGCAACAGTGGTAATAGGAATGCTTAACTTCCAATTTTTATCAACATAATGAGGAGTCAAAGTAATATAGTCAGTATTAATTGATGCCCATAAATCAGAAGTTAAAAAAATCCTACAGGGAGTGTTGGCCATTGCTATCTTAATCTTTTCCTTTTCCCTTTTGCATATTCTCACAACATCATCGTTGGTGATATTTCTAGCGATAGGAATGTAATCAGGATTCAAGTATTGAAGCCAAGTTGTAAGCTCTTCAAACTCGACAAATTTAAAAGGAAGATCTCACTTGATAATTAGCCAAGCACACATTTCACGAGACACTAAATTATCAACCTTTAATTATTTTAGCTCTCCTTACATGTCTAACATCATCTGACCAACATCTCCAAAATTAACTTTCTTACAAACTTTAAGATTACGTTTTAGAGAAGTTGTCCCATATCGTTTTCCTTCACATGCATATGAAGAACCACATGCATTGTATTTTTCTTTTTGTCTTCCCTCACTATCCAACCCTTCTTCAATAGTAAAAAACTTTCACATTTGAGATTTCTTCCTTCTCTTTGTATTCTTCATTTTACTAGGTTCCCCTAACACATTACTATTAGGTTTCACCAACTCGCAATCATGTTTAACAGTTAAGTCCAAATCCACATCATCACTCTTATCAATAGGAGCTAAGAAATCCATATCCAAACTAAGTCCTAAAACAAAAGTAAAAACAAATTGGATTAGATATTTCTCAAATAACCCCTGTTAAAAACATGCACAAAACATGTGTGTTTTTATAAACTATGTGTATATAAGTTTAATAAAACATTGCTTATCACATACAAAACTTGTAGAGCTAATAATTTGGCCTACTGAGCAATTTTCTGCATTGCTAGTAAACAAACTGCATTTCATGTGATAACACCAGGCATTAGCAAAATATTAAGCATGCTCTTCTCTATACCAAATAAACAAAAATCATATACAATATGAAAATTGAATAGCAGCCATGCTGAATCTATCTTATTAGAAACAATAAACAGTGTTGAACATAAGCCTCTGAATATAATTTGACCCACTAGAGACTCTACATACATGTTTAAGAGAAATTTTCATTAATAGATAAACACACACAAAGATTAACTCTACTATAGATAGCAATGCAGAAAGTTCTATAGAAGAAACACTTATGCAGTGGTTTCTTGACCGCCCTGTTAAAAGCATGCACGCAACATGTTTCTAAGAAACTACCATCATTATTATTAAGAAGCCATGGGAATCATTATTATTAAGAAGCCAATTCATAGTAGTAAAAAAACAATTCTCTGTAAAAAAAACAAAGCATGGACTTCATAGTAGTAAAAAAAATAAAACATACTATGGAACTGTTTCTAAGCAATTGCAATCATTATTATTAAGAGGCCAATTCTCTTTAAATTTACAATAAAATCACCAGCATAGTACTAAAAAATAAAACATATATTATTGGAAAGAGGCTGCGAGCAAGACGAAGGCAGAGTGAAACTAAAAGAGGACGTCTGCACTGCAGCAAATCCAAGGTGAAATTAAAGAGTGAGAGAATTCTAGGTCAAATAGGTTATTCGGCCATATGTTTTTTTCCAAAATGGGCCATGGACAATTTTTAAGTAGTTTTTGTTTTCAATTTTTCTAACGGGCTGGTGGGTCAACCCCGACCTATTATTTATTTTGCCAATGGGGTTTTTTTCTTTGGTCGGGCAGGCGAAATGAGTAGGTGGGCCTAAAATCCCAACCTAGCCTACTGCGCGGGTCAGTCCGTAGGCCTCGATCCGTTTTTCCACCTCTAATAGTATGCTATTGAAGTTGGAGAAACTGACATATTTTAAGAGAGAAATAACTCTCAAGTACTATTCTTTCTAAATCTAATGATAGGCTGAACTCTTCGACATGTGTATTGCACTTTGACTATCACATTTAACAGTGATAAATCGACCTTGAAGTTCCGCCTCCTTAGCAAAAGCTTCAAGCCACAATGCTTCTTTCATAGCTTCAGTGAGGGAAATATATTCTGCTTCAGTGGTTGATAAAGAAACAATCTTCTGAAGTGTCTCTTTCCAACTAATTGTTGTGCCGAACATAATGAACACATATCCACAAATTGATTTTTAACACATGTTTTATTAATTAAATTAATTTCCAGAAAGACCCTCATTCTGCTTCTCTAATTCTAGATACATGTGTATAAGAGGTGCAGCCATTTTGTATTGTATGATGACGAGATGGGTTAAAGAGGAAAGGAAGTAATAACTTCAACGCACCAAAAGTTAAACCAAGAAAAATCCAAGCTAAATGAAGCCATTATTAGAGAGGATGAATTGAAGTTGAAGATCAAGTTCTTGAAGATGAAGAACAAGTTTACCATAGGGATGTCAGTAGTTTTGTTAATTGGATTGGTTGTATCAAATATGATCAATTAGGTCTTGTATGATCAAATAGGATGTGTTTGTTAAAATGTATATTTCAGTTGATTATGTTAAATTAATGTAATGTTCAATGTAATGTACTTGATTATGTTATGTTTAAATAACAAAGATATTGTTTAGCTTAAAACAATTTGGGTTTTTGTAGTACATCAGTATTTGACATAAGCGGATATCAGTTCATGACATTTTGTGACATAAGTTGATTTTAAACATAAGTTGACATAAGTTAGGTATATTTTTTTTGTAATGCATAAGTTGACATAAGTTGGTCTTAAACATTTTACGTTGATAGGTTTGTTGGAAATAAGACCTTTTGTGTTTAGGAAAAGTGTGTGGGAATATTAGAGGCTTAAAGAGAAACTTGATAGGTAGAAGAATTATTTATGGAAGAGAGAATTTTGTATTTTGCTTGATGCAAAAGTGTAGAATTACATCTCTATTTATAGTACTCTAAGGAGAACTCTAGACACACTAATTCTAGAGAGTTCTCAACTCTAGGAATTCCAAGAGCATTCTAAAGAATATTACAACTCTAAGAAATATCTAGACACTCCAAACATTACAAGAGTTTTCTAGAAACATTAATTAAAATTACCTAAGTCCAAAATAACTAAGGCCAAAAATCCAAATAATATGTTTAGGCCCAAATCAAGTTTAATCTTTCAACATTCCCCCTTAAACTTGATTTGTGACTCCAAGCATGCTCCTTAGCTTTACGAACGTTTTCAACTTGAGTGGCTTGGTGAAAATGTCGGCAGCATGATCTCGAGACATCACATACTTCAACCTCACATCCTTCTTCTCGATGCATTCTCTTATAAAGTGGTAACGGGTGTCGATGTGTTTACTTCTTTCATGAAATACAGGATTCTTTGCCAAAGCAAGTGTTGATTTATTGTCAACACATATTTCCATAGGATCTTCTTGTGGCATTTTTAACTCTTTCAACAAGTTTCTTAGCCAAACTGCATGGCAAACACATGATGTAGCGGCAACATATTCGGCTTCACAAGTTGACAGTGTGACGATAGGTTATTTCTTTGACATCCAAGTGAAAGCAGTATCTCCCATAAAGAATACAAAACCCGTAGTGCTCTTTCTATCATCCACGTCTCCACTCCAATCGCTATCACTATAGCCAACAATTTCATGATTGTTAGAAGAGTAATAGTGTAAGCCAAAGTTTGTTGTACCTTTGATATATCGAAGGATTCTCTTTGCTGCCTTGAAGTGAGTTGTTGTTGGAGCTTCCATGTAACGACTTACGACTCTTACAGCATAGAGAATATCTGGCCTTGTACTTGTCAAGTAACGTAGACTTCTAACCAAAATTTTATAAAGAGTTGGATCCACAATCTCTCCATTTTCATGCTTACTCAACTTGCTTCCACATTCCATCGGGGTGCCAACCGGATTAGCATCATCCATCTTGAACTTCTTAAGGACTTCTTTTGCATAGCCTTCTTGGATGATAAAAATTCCTTTGTCTTCTTGCTTTACTTCAATGCCAAGATAATATGCCATGAGCCCCATATCTGTCATCTCAAATTCATTTGACATGTCTTTCTTGAACTCTTCGAACATGCTTAGATTGTTCCCAGTGAAGATCAAATCATCAACATATAAGCACACGATCAAAATATTTCCACTTTGCACTTTAATATAGAGTGCATGCTCATATGGACACTTGATGAAGTTCTTGTCTCGAAAGTACTTTTCGATTCGAACATTCCAAGCTCTTGGTGCTTGCTTGAGTCCATACAACGCCTTTTTTAACTTGAGGACTTTTTCTTCTTCCCCTTTTACTTCATATCCTTGTGGTTGCTTGATATAAACTTCTTCTTCGAGAAAACCATTCAAGAAGGACGACTTCACATCCATTTGATAGATCTTCCATTCATTCTAGGCTGCCAAAGAAATGATCAGTCTAATAGTTTCAAGACGAGCAACGGGGGAAAATACCTCATCATAGTAATTCCTTGTCTTTGACTATAGCCTTTTTCCACCAGTCTTGCTTTGTATCTCTCCATGTCTCCTTTTTCATTCTTCTTCGCCTTGTACACCCATCTTACTTCGATTGCTTTGTGTCCTCGTGGAAGTGTAGTAAGTTCCCACGTATCATTCCTCGTGATTGACTTTATTTCTTCATCCATGGCGTCTCTCCACTTTACGTTTTCAACAGCTTCTTGATAGCTTAGAGGCTCGCAATCACCAAAAAGACAAAAGAGGTTAATGTCATTTTGGTTTTCGGTTACCTCATAAAGCTCTTCAATGCTCCTTAATCGTGGTGTCCTTTCACTTGAGCTTGTTTCATCCAACCTTGGTGTCGGTGAGGTAGGTGGTGTAATATGTTCATCTATCATTGGTTGTTCCATTTCATCTTCTTCTTCTTCAAAATAAGGAAGAAAATCATACCTGTCTTCTTGAGCACTCCAACCCCAACAATTTTCTTCTTCGAACTCCACGTCACGACTTACGACAATCTTTCCGCTATTTGGATTATATAGCTTGTACCCTTTGGAGCTTGAGTCGTAACCCACGAATACATACTTCTCACTTTTATCATCGAGCTTTGTTCTCCTCTCATCTGGAACGTCGGTATATGCAATGTTTCCAAACACCTTGAGGTGAGAGATCCCTGGCTTCCTTCCACTCCATGCTTCTTGTGGTGTCTTCTCATGCACACTTCTTGTTGGGGAACGGTTTGTCAGGTAAACCGCACATGCCACTGCTTCGGCCCAAAACTCTTTCGGCATCTTCTTACTCTTAAGCATGCTTCGCACCATATTAAGTATGGTCAAGTTTTTTCTCTCCACTACTCCATTTTGTTGTGGCGATCTTGGCACTGTTAGTAAGCGGCGGATTCCATGCTCTTCACAATATTTGTTGAACTCATTTGAAGTAAACTCTCCTCCTTGGTAAGATCTCATGGCCTTAATAGAAAGACCACTTTCTTTCTCCACAAGGGCTTTGAACTTCTTAAAGTTTTCAAACACTTCTGACTTCTCCTTCAAGAAATAAACCCATGTTTTTCTAGAATAATCATCAATAAATAGGAGAAAGTATTTATTCTTACCAAAAGAGTTTGGATTGATTGGTCCACAGACATCAGTGTGTATGAGCTCTAGTGGTTTTGTCGCTCTTGATGTTGATTCCTTTGGAAAGCTTTTTCGGAATTGCTTCCCAATTAGACATCCTTCACATAGTTGGTCTGGGTGGTTTATACTAGGCAAGCCTCTCACCATCTCTTTCTTTGACAAACATTCTAGACTACCGAAGTTGAGGTGTCCAAATCGTAGATGCCATAGCCATGAAGAGTCGGTATAGCAGGCCTTGAGACACTTTGCCACATCATTTTGAATGTTCAAGAGGAACATTCTATTCTTTGCCATAGGCACCTTAGCGATCAATTTATGCCCACAATCTCTTAAGAAAAGACTATGTTCTTTCAAGTGGATGTCATATCCTTTGTCCAATAATTATCCCAAGCTCAAAATATTATTTTTCATGTTAGGAACATAGTAGAGGTTGGATATGAATTGATGACTCTCATTCTTTAAACGTATGAGAATTTTACCTTTGCCTTTGACCGGTATCTTTGAGTCATCTCCAAATGAGACATTTCCAGTTGTCGCTTCATTGATCTCTATGAACATGCTTCGATCGCCGCACATGTGGTTGCTTGCGCCGGTGTCGAGGTACCACTTGTTTCTTTTTTGTTCAAATTGGTTTTGGCACACGAGTAGCAAAGTTTCTTCTTCTCCACCTTTTTCTTCTACAAAGTTAGCTTTCTCCATAACCTTCTTTGAGAATCTACACTCAAATGCATAGTGACCAATTTTGTTGCAATTGAAGCACTTGATTTATAAGTTGTTGCACCTTGATCATGAATTTCCATTTCCACGACCTGTTGTTGCTTGTGGATTCCAACTTCTTTCTCCATTGTTGAAGTTGTTGGAGTAGTTGTTGTAACTTCCTCTTTTTTCTCCTTCATTTCCTCGTCCACGTCCACGTCCACGGTCTTGGCCACGACCTCATCCTCTTTGACTCTTGTAACTCACATAGTTTGCTTCCTTTGCATTGAGTTGTAGTAGTTGTTCCATAGTCTGCTTTTGTTTAGTTTTTCTCTTTTGTTTTTCTTCGTATGCTTGTAAGGAACCCATAAGTTGCTCAATAGTCATGGTGTTTAAATCCTTGTTTTCTTCAATGTTGGTAACAATGAAGTCAAAACTTGGATTTAAAGTGCGAAGTATTTTCTCCATGACTTTCACCTCATCAAAATCTTCACCATTTCTTTTAAGTTGATTGACTACGGACAATACTCGAGAAAAATAATCAGAAATTGACTCAGACTCTTCTATAAATAAACATTCAAACTCACCTCTAAGAGTTTGAAGACGAATCTTTTTCACCTGCTCCACTCCTTTGTTGCAAGTTTGAAGCTTATCCCATGCTTCTTTGGTCGTCGTTGCATTGGAGATCTTCTCAAATGTATCTTCATCCACCGTTTGATAAATGAGGAAGAGAGCTTTCTTGTCTCTCTTTCTTGACTCCTTTAATGTCTCCTTTACACCTTGGCTTAAGGAGGCTTCATCTTGCTCCTTAAAGCCTTTCTCAATGATATCCCACACATCTTGAGCTCCTAGTAGCGCCTTCATCTTGATACTCCAATTGTCATAATTGTTCTTTGTGAGCATCGGCATTTGAAAAGGGAAACCTCCATTCGCTATCTTTTGAGGACCTTCAAGCTCTGATGCCACTTTGTTGGAAATAAGACCTTTTGTGTTTAGGAAAAGTGTGTGGGAATATTAGAGGCTTAAAGAGAAACTTGATAGGTAGAAGAATTATTTATGGAAGAGAGAACTTTGTATTTTGCTTTATGCAAAAGTGTAGAATTACATCTCTATTTATAGTACTCTAAGGAGAACTCTAGACACACTAATTCTAGAGAGTTCTCAACTCTAGGAATTCCAAGAGCATTCTAGAGAATATTACAACTCTAAGAAATATCTAGACACTCCAAACATTACAAGAGTTTTCTAGGAACATTAATTAAAATTACCTAAGTCCAAAATAACTAAGCCCAAAAATCCAAATAATATGTTTAGGCCCAAATCAAGTTTAATCTTTCAACAAGGTTGATAATAATGACTATACATAATTTAACAACAATTTATGGACATAAGTTGACAATAGTTCAAGTATATCAGTTGACATAAGTTTAAGGCATAATTTTCCATTAGTTTAAGGCCTTGACACTTGCATTAATATTTGATTGACAGTTATACATTAAACAATTGATATTTGATTAATAATTAATGACAATTTAACATCAGTTGAGGGCATAATTTGAACCATAATAATTCATGACACTTGAACATTAAACACTTGATAGTTGATTAATAATATTGCATATGCTTACATTACATTTAAACTTAGTACATGACAACTTTATTCATGACAACATAGACCTTGACAGTTACATACCAAAATTAATCCTTAGTTTAAACATACCAAAATGACAGTGACAAACCAAAATGGAACTTATTCCATACATATCAAAATGACATAAAATAAGTCATGACACCATAGTACAAACAGATAACATATAAGCCATGTAGACTTGACAAAAAAGTTATTCTTGGGTAGGTTGTATTTCTTGTGAGAAGGATCTGATCTATTGATTAGTATGTAATGCACCCTTTGACTTCTTGTTCTTTCCCTTTCCCTTTGCACCCTTTTACTTCATTGCCACCCTTGGTAGTTTTTGGCTTCTTGGTCTTGTTGCCTCCCATTGGCATGACTCTATCTGCTCCCCTCTTTCCTTTGCAGGTTCTTACGTTATGGCCCATAGATCCACATTTGTGACATGTTACAGTTGAAAGCTTCCATGGCAGAATATGTGAATTGTTTTGGTTCATCGTTGATTTTATTCCTCATCTTCTTAGGGCGTCCAATTGCCCTTCTCATCACAGGTGTATTAACTATTTATGCATCATCTACATACCATAGTTAGGGACCATTAGTTGGGAAGATAATGTGTGAGTAGGTTTTTGAAAAGTTGATTTCCTTACAACACAATATTCATAAATCCGATTCACACAATAGCATGACAAAATATGCAACATATTTCATACATGCCTATAATACTCAGAAATATATTCTTTATGTTGTTTTTTTGTGTGCCATATGCACGATATTGCATGGCTACAAGGGATACCAGACAAGTTCCATTTCCTACAAGCATAAGTTCCTTCTTTAAGGTCTACACAATATTTTCTATACCATTTGTTAAGCCCAACCATTCAGTTTTAGCTTGTCTATTTTATGTTGTTCTATGAGAAATGTGTTCATCATATAAAGACACTACTTGCCAATACTGGTTACCAACCCTCATAACAATTCTCATATAAAACTTAGAGTCAGTACTACCCTTAACAACCTGTTGTGGTGAGAATAGGATATCAATTATTAATTAGTTTGAATCACATCTTTAATTCACAACCGGTCTTTGATTTATCCGAAGGAAATGTCAAAGGAAGGAAAAACCTAATTTTGTATCGTAAACACAATGCGGGGAGAGATCTAAGGTTCGGGGGTTGGTTAAGTTTAGGGAAGATATTAACAACCTAAACTTCTGTAGTACTCTACAGGAACCTATTGTTTTAATGTTTCTATTTTGCTATAATTATCTCCTTAAGGGTATATGCTAAGAGTTAGAAGGTGAAAAGAAAGACCTAAGGGTTAGTCCTAAGTTTACTCGCCAAGACTCGCATCTTGTGCCTACGTATCAGAGGTAGGGGATGGAATCAGAGTAATCGTAGTTCCCCTTGAAAGGGAGGAAGAGAAACTTCTTGACTGTGATCAAGGTTCTAGGGGATGTAAACGTTCTTAAGAAAGGGCTTGCGTGGAGTGCGGCCACTACTACAAAAAAACTATTTAATAGCTTTTTTTTTTGCTTTTTGATAGCGCTATTAACTAAGCTGCTATTGTAAAATAAAATTTTTGATAGCGCTTTAAAAGCGCTATTATAATACTGATAATTAATAGCGTTTTTCCAAAAGCGCTATCATAGTACCGGTATTTAATAGCATTTTTCCAAAAACACTATTATAAAACACATATTAGATAGCACTTTCAAACAAAGCGCTATTATAGTACCGGTAATTTGCTTTGATTTTGATAGCACTTTCAAACAAAGCACTATTATAAGACACATATTAGATAGCACTTTCAAACAAAGCGCTATTATAGTACCGGTAATTTGCTTTGATTTTGATAGCACTTTCAAACAAAGCGCTATTATAAGACACATATTAGATATCACTTTTCCATAAAAGTGCTATTATAGTACGTATCATTAATAGCACTCTCTCTTCAAAACGCTATTGTAGTACACTTTTTTTTTACACAAAATCATTCTTTTGGTATATACATACATATATATATATATATATATATATATATATATATATATATATATATATATATATATATATATATATATATATATATATATATATATATATATATATATATATATATATATATATATATATATATATATATATATATATATATATATATATATATATATATATATATATATATATATATATATATATATATATATATATATATATATATATATATATATATATATATATATATATATATATATATATATATATACATGACATTTGCATTTTACGACATTAGAATTCATAAAATAATAATGACTAAGCAACTAAAATATTTGAAAATAAATAATAATGACAAATGTGATACCCTATATATCTATACCTAGGGCTGGACAACGGGCCGAGTTGGGCGGGTTCGGGACCAAAACCTCCACCCAATCCAAACCGCAGGTAGTAATAACAGACCCATTTTTGCCTGATTCAAGAGTCGGTTTAGACGGGTTTGATTCAGACGGGTTCGGGTTAATGCGGACGGGTATTTCGGGTTAATTGACTTCTTTTCATTATCACAAAATTATCAGAAAACAACAGCAGAACTAACTTTTCTTTTCATTATCACAAAATTATGTAGAACCATATTAATATGGCACTAACATCCAAAGGCAGATAGCATATAACAACTCAATATTAAGCAGATATAAAGCCATTAATTAATACTGATGTAACTTGTTTCTACTGTGAAACCTACAACTTGTTCCAAAGATTAGCCTAATACAAGTATAGACACCAATTCTAACAGATAGCGAGGGAAAGCCAAATACAATCACATAAATATAGAAGCAGTTACACTTTTTGCCTTAGTTAAATCAGGTACCAACGATCCGGATTGAGAAAGTCCTATAGCTGCCATGCTTAAAGCAAAAAAGACCTGCAAATCATGAAGCAGGAAATAATTCAATGCTAGAAAAATTAATTCTTATAATACCGATTTAGGAGAGTAACTTACACGGAAAACATCTAAGAATGAAGATTTTCCATCGTCAACGAGACGCGCTCCAGCATAAAAACTGCATACAACACGAGGAATGATACTCTGAAACCAAATCCGCTTACTATCCCTCGCCTTATGCCTGTCTTAATCGGTCCTTCGCATTTTTCTTTATACAATTCCATCACCTTCTCTTCAGAACAGAAAGAAGCAAATGTTCTTATACTCCCTACTGCATCGTTCGCCACTTGACTTGCTTCCTCATTCGATTTCTGTTCAAAGAAAACAATATCAGTATTCACAATTTCACAACATAAAGCTGAGTCAAAATTGCTTCTAGAGATCATGCTTGTATTGTAACACAAATTGGAAGATCAAAAATAAAGAAATTGAATCACGTACACACGAGCAACAACGGAAACAATGCATAATTCATAACACTCAATTGATTATGTGCTTATTTGATTCTGCATAATGCATAATTCTCCACTGAAGCAGAGATAGTTGCTGGAGCTGCAGGCTCAGTAAACTGTGTTATAGTGGACTTCGATTATGTGCTTATTTGAGCAGCCGCACTAGAGTCTACCTCCATAGAAGAAGCTTTGGGAGGCGATGCTGACTGCACCTCCGCATCTGGATAAGCTGCCTTGAACCTTTGCCCGCAGTCCTTCATCAACTAACCTCACACCACTCAATTGATTACTGAGAGACATCCACCTGATGGAATTGAGAAAATAGTATAACAAGACCAATGCTTTAAAAAGGTATAAAAGGAAAGTGTTACCAAGAAGCATAAAATCATAGGTCAGACGAAATATCTTTCAAACTTAAAGGCTTAACTACCTTAACGAGTACCACAAGTAGTCACTTCTATCAGCCGTGGTATTTATTTGCTCGAGTAATCCAGTTTTTGACAAATGAATCATCCTTCGAAATACCAACAGGTTCGCTTGTCCAACTCCATTTTAAACTAGAAGTTTCTAAAGATCCAATGTCTTCTTTCGAAGATTCGGTTACGAAGCTTGAAATTGCAGATGCAGAATTAATATGCCATAAAAATGTTGTTATTATGAATATCATCATTATGCAAGCAACTTAACACAAATGAAGGGAGGACAAACCTTTGCAGTGTTAAGCACTACATTCTTCCAATCAGGTAAGATGCTCACAGACCATGCAAGCAAGTGATATGAATTGCCGGTAAAATTTACAGTTTTATCAGATTTCGTGTCTACATTTGCGAGGAAGGCAGCACATACAAACCATGTCTTATAAACTGCTACCTACAGTTTAAATAGTAAAATACTGTTAAGAACTAACCTAGTTAGTGCGGCGAATAGTCATTGCGGAAAAAGTTAACTCAATGCAGGGAATTTTTCGGTCAATTAATAAAGAACAGCATAAACAGCTCAAGATTTCTACAGATGTTTTATCCCCTAGAACATTATCAAGTGAGCATGATTAACATAACATCTAGGCCCATTTAAAATCCCAATCAAATAATTTTAAGAATACCCTGGAACTCAAAATGAAAATGAAAACTTACCCTGCATGAGTATTGTGCATGCGGGCAAACAACTCCAGCTTTCTAGTTCTTGGACTTATCCTCTCCAATAAAGGATACATTTGTAGGAATAAATTTTGAAATTGTTAAAACATGTGAAAGATTTAAATTCAAATACTCAAAATGGTGGAATAACTTATTACCAGGCTTTGTTAAACTATTTACAAGATGGAGAGGAAAAGTGGAAAAATATATTATGTAAATGGCTTTTAGTAATAACTTATTACCAGGCTTTGTTAAACTATTGACATTATATAACTTGTCAAGTTGATCAAATTCTGTTTTTCCATTGAACAGTGGTTCCTTAGACAAAAGTTCAGCCATTATACAACAAAGAGACCACATATCAATAACTGTTGAGTAATGTCTTGCCCCAAGAAGAAGTTCAAGTGCCCTGAGAAACAAATAGACAACCATCAGGTAAATGATCTCTTAGTTCTGCAGCAGCACAGTGAAATGAAAAACTAAAACAGGAGCAGATAGACATGTTCATTGAATTACCTAGTCTACAATCATCACATCCTCCGTGTCTCTGTCTCAATAGATCCCTTTTGCCACAGAATTCGATATGTTATATCACGTGTCACAAGGCATCACATTGTCACTAATGATTTCAATAAGGATCATATTGTCACTGAAGATTTCAGTAAGGATCATATTGTCACTGAAGCTTTCAATAAAAACCTCTAGTGAATTTATCAAATAAGCACTTGCATGACAGCAAGCCAAGACTATATTCAAACCCATCATAACGAATTTTCTGAAATCCATTGGTGGTACTCATCCATCCTTATTATGAAGGAGCTTGAACTTGCGGAGCCTCCTCCGCCATATGCCTTTATGATGACAGTGCAGAATACTCATTAATATTTTATCAGTGTTAAAATATGAAATCGATAAGACAAAAAATGTAAAAGCAAGAATCCGCACCTTAGCAACTTCAGAAGTATCAGTAGCACTGTCAGAGTTGCGCAAGCACATTTTGAGATTATTCTGTTGCATGAATATCACAGCTCCTATGGGCCTGTCATTGACAAAAATGCTCAGTGGATCAGATTCTAGAATTTGACAATTCTGTGACCAAATTAAAAATCCATAATAAGAATTGGCAGGCAATCATGTCTATAAGAAGTTGTTAGGAAAAAACTTAGATTCTTCACTTCACCACTCATAAGAACATGAATCAAATGAGGATACTCGGACATAATTGTATACCCTACCCTCCAACAATTACAAACAAAGGAAGAATGAACAAATTTTGGAATCAGCAACCAGTAATCAGGATTCAAATGCTTTTTTTTTATCAATACTCCTGCTGAATTTCAATCCCAAACGTTGACAAGCCATTAGAACTAAACAGTTGCATGCTTTTTGTTCTTCTGAAGAATTGATCGAGCCATAGTCAAATTTTAATTGAACTTTTATTACTGTAAGATAACCTATGCAAAAATTACTCTTCTAGTAAAATAATTAGAAGCATAAATTTAGTAAATCTTCGAAATAAATTACCTCACCTCAAACCAATAGCAACACTTTTTACACTAAGAAGTAAGCCAATTTCATCACTTAAGTTGGAGTTCCCATCTGCCCGAACTCCCTACATAGTAACCAAGGCAACAAAACATGATTACATGTTTCAACCACAAAATAGAGTGGGTCGGGAGGGACCATATTACCAATGCATGATGTTTTTATAATCAATCAAAATGGCTATTATTAGTTCTTCATGATGTACTAAAAACACCAACATTACTATTACAGCAAGTTAAGAACTATAAAACCTAAGATGATTAAATCCTGAAACATTACCAGTCACTCTCCATAAAACCCTCTACCCAGCCGAACCCTGAAAACGTTTTCCAGCAATTTACTTGCAGCATTCCGGCGAGCTAAAATAGATGAATTTCCTTTAGCAATTAACTCTTCAACACTCAATTCCATTAGCTGCAATACATATTTATTCAAGCATAGAAAATATTTAGCAAATACATAATAACAAGAGATAAACTGACAACAATTTACAACAAGAGTAAAAACTACGGATGTTTTTGGTTTTTGTAATGTTAGCAAGGCACAAAATATAAGCATAACACCCTGGATCCAACATCAATCTAAAGCATCCTAAAGCCACAAAATACAATTGCATTAAGAAATTTTAACGCTTATTCACAGGACAACTTCTGCTAGCTATGTGGTGAAATCTATACAAAGCTATATAAATATGTTATGACCTAACTGTCAGTACAGAAATGCAGTTTCCAGGGTGTGAACCATTTGCTATATGAGCAACTTCTTGAACAGCATTCCCATGGGGAAGAACATCCCATTGGGGTCTTTTCCTTTCATCTTTGAAGAAACTGAAAACAGTTTGTGGAGGAATAGGTAACCAAATGGTAGTAGTAGCACTTAGCACAATACCATTAGGCTGACCAGGATCTGTACTCTTTCTAACAGTAACTCTGACTCCAGTCTCATTTGTAGAAGAAAGTGTGGTCCATCTATGGCTAGCTGATGCACTTATACTTGCACAGAAATTTGTTACCATCCTTTGTGCTAGTTTCATCATGCTTCTCTTCCCCTCAGGTGATGGAATCACTCCCCCGAGATCGCGGGTAGAATTGAACGACACCATAAGACAAGCAAGTCTTTCGCACATTCTTTGAAGAGTAGTGAGCCATCTTTCAGCTCCAAATGTGACACTGCTATAGATAACATTTCTATAAAGCCTATGAAGTGGATTTTTATCTTCAATTTCAACATGTTTAATCCAAGTAACCTTGGAATACCCATTAGGCATGTCTCGAATGAAGCAACCAGACGGAAGACGATGGCATCGAAATTATGAAGCAAATTGGTTGTCATTAGGAAAATCATAGGAAACATCAACTATAGCCCATAAACCTTGCTCAATCTGTTGACAGTGACGTAGAAAGTAGAATTCTATAATAGGAACAAATGGCGAAAGCACTTGCAACTCTTCATACATCAATTGTAAAGAGCCACTACCCATCATTCCTGGAACAATATTTTCGATTGTCTTCGCCATTGTTACAATAGTAGGAAATAGCTCCATCCACTTGTTCGGATCCATAAACATTTCAACCAGAGTTAAACTATTCATGATCACAACACCAGAATCCCTAGAAGCTTCACTCCAAATATTCAGATTCTTCAACCGATTACCAGTCTTTTCGAACATCATAGCATAGGCTTCAAGGTTAAGAACATCTTTTCCATCAGTGTTTGATTTCATCCACAAAGGCTCATCAGTCTGTAAAAGCCTAACCAGTTCACCCATGGCACTTGTAGCAAGGTCAGACATGTGTGACTTTTCGAGATCAGAAAGACAAGTAGGCTGGTAAGAACCATTGGCATGTTTGATGAACTTCCTGGTAAAAGATCAAGACTTGCTGAAGGATAGCCACTCTTAACATGGATATTCTTTTAGAGATTAGAAGTTGTTTTTCGAAGCACGACTAGTGCTACCTAAAGGGTCTTACAGATTCAAAAGCTTTTAAAAGACTTCCATGATTCAGCCACAGGAGGCCACTCGGGATTTTTCAGAATTTATAAAAGAAGTTTAGCAATTCTGCATTAGGAATGATTGAGGAAAGATATTAAACAATATGTTGCCACCTGTGACATTTGCCAATTGAACAAATACCAAACCTTGTCTCATGCTGGACTACTACAACCACTGGCAATTCCTACTAAGGTATGGGGTTATATTTTAATGGATTTATATAAGGGTTACCTAAACCACATGGAAAAAAAATGTGATCTTGGTGGTAGTAAACCGTCTTACCAAATATATATTTAACAACTTTTAATCCTTATCCTACCTCCTCTTAACACTGTTTCTCTTTGTAGAGTTTTTTCAACTGATCAAACCACTAAACCGACTCATACTTCCATTATGGATGCACATGGTTTTAGTTATAAGGAAAAAACTACTTCAGTTGCAAGAAAGATAAGGAGGATAATACTAAATGACAGTAAAAAATCACGCAAACATGGTGATGAGGGAAGTGTTCACAACATAAACTTTCAATCCCAAATCAAAATTTAGCACTGTGTGGTGTCAGTATACCATCACAACGACATTGGAGGCAGAATCTGGCTCATGCCCAAACGATGCAAAACCAAATTAATGATGATCCTCAATCATCCACTGCTACCAATATTAACAATAAAACTCCTAATATGAATAGTATAGCTAATTCATTTGATGAACCACAGTCTAATACCAACGACAATAAAACTGTGACTGACAATTTTGATTCAGACTAGGGATTCACATAAAGCTTGGAAATATTAGGGATTCACTTATAATTAGTCAACAATGGTAGAAACTAAATTATCTTCAAATTCAAATCCCTAATTTTACAATTTACAACACAGAGCAATAATATGAGAAAAGAAAGATTACCAGATACCAATGAATAGAAGGGTGACGGTGGTGAGCTGATGAAGGGCTGAGTTCGACGGAGAATGGGTTTTCTTTGTTCTTTCTTTCCCGTGTTTCCTCTTTCTATTCGAGTGGTGAATCCAAGGTGAATCTGAATCCACTGTGTTTTGTCTTTCCGGTGGTGAATCAATGAATGAAGGAAGGCTAGGTCGATGGTGTGAGTAAATCAGAGGAAGAAGATGAGTGAGTAAATCAGAGGAAGAAGATGAGTGAGTGGAAAAACATATTTTGTTTTTTGCGGTAGTAGAAAATTTTTGTGCGCCAATGCAAAATATCAATCCGGGAAAACACTTTGGTATTTTAATTAATTTTATTATTTATTATATATTTTATAATATAGTCTAATAATAGTGTTTTTTTGAAAAGCGCTATCTTAGTGAAAAATATTAATAGCGTTTTTAAAAAAGTGCTATCTTAGTAAAGTTTAATAATAGCATTTTTTACAAAGTGCTATCAAAATCACATTTTGTTTCTTTTTTAATAGCACTTTCTTTAAAAGCGCTATCTTAGTGAAGAATATTAATAGCGTTTTAATGAAGTGCTATTATAGATATGTGTGTTTCCTTTATAATAATAGCGCTTTTTAATAAAGTGCTATCAAAGTCATGTTGTCAACACTTAAAGTGTTATTATAAATATGTTTGTTTCTTTTTTAATAGTACTTTTTTTAAAAGTGCTATTATAGATATGTTTTTTTCCTTTATAATAATAGCGCTTTTTAATAAAGAGCTATCAAAATCACATTGTCTACGCTCTATAATAGCGTCCGACCATAAAGGGCTATTATAGATGTGTTTGCTTCCTTTTTAATAGCATTTTTTTTAAAAGCGCTATTAAATTAGGCGATACAAAATATCACTACATTGAAGTTGAATTGAAAAGAGGGTAAGATAGGTATTCCACGGCAGGAAACCTAATATGGAGTGCGGCGACTCCTTATCCTAATGCTAGGGTAAAGGGTAAAACTGTCCACGGTAGGACGCCTAAAAATATGGGTTCGAAAGGTGAAAGAGTCAAAGGTGAGGACTATTGACACGACGATCAAACGGCTAGACCTTTCCTTCGGAGGGAAATTACGGTAAATAATGCAATGAAAAATGATTATCAAGCTACAGTATTGAAATATGAGAAAAAATGCAAGAATAATAACGGAATTGAAAAACGACGATGTCCTCGCATAAATTACAACCATGAAAAATGAAATACGGCAAAATACGAAGTTAATAACCAAGACGAAAAATGACATAACGTTAGGAATTTTTACTTTTGAATTTTTATGTTAGAAATTAGAATGAAAGGGTTTGTAATTAATTGAAAATAATTTTAAGTTTAATGTGTTAAAAATGTTAATATTCATTTATTTACAAAAAAAGGGATTTTACTTTTAAACAAAAGCTAATTGTGAATTATGAAAATTAAATCTTTGTTTTTTTTTTAAATGTTCATTTTAAATTATAAAATTTTAAGTCTTTAAATTAAGGAAATTAAATTTCAACATAAGTTTTAAATTAAGTTTCTAAAATTAAGTGTTAAAAATGATTTTAATTATAAATTTTAAAAAAGGTTTTTAAAATGGTTTCAATTTGAGTTTTGAAAATTAAGTTTTAATTTTAGTTTCAAAAATTGGTTTTAATTTTAGTTTTGTAAAATTGGTTTTAGTTTTAGTTTTAAAAATTGGTTTTAATTTTTAAACCTAAACATTACCTATGTTTTTTTACAGAATTTTAATAATATTAATTAACCTAAAAATAAAATTAAAATAAGAAAAATATACAAAAAAATAAAAGGGGAGAGTCAAATGGTTGTTGAGACATTTAGGGTTTTGAGACCCTCCTCTCCTTCTTCTTGCGAGCGGCGCTCCCACGAAAGCTCTTCTAAGTTTTTTTTCCACTTTTTCATTCTTCTTCTTCGCTTGATTTTTCCTATTCCTTGCCATGACCTTCATATTCCATTTTCTGAAACGAAATGAGTACGAAAAAGTTAGCAAATGGGTCCCCTTTTCTTACCCAAAACCGTGATATTGATGAACGATGGTGGTTTAGAGACAATCCACCCGTTCTGTGTTGTTGATGGTGTTTGCGGTGGCTACGGTGGTTGCGCGGTGGCGATGATGACGAGATGGAACTTCCCGTGTCTCTGAGCTTCTCTGCTCGCGACGGCCGTGGGTTCTTCGTGATGCTTCTGGGCTTCGCTAATGAGCTTGGCTTCTTGTTCTTCTGCTAATGAACAAATGATAAACTTTTTTCCTCTTTTTTCTGATGAACAAATGATGTTTTTATACTGATGTTGATTCTATTTTCTGGGCTTGGATCCATGCTATTGTTGTTACGATTTTTATGATTTAAGTTGCTTGATTTCAGTTTTGGGAGCAGAAATTCTTGCGGATTTGTTTGTTATTTTGTGATGCTTTTGTTTTGGATGTTGTTAGAGCAGAGATTTGGGGCATTTTTCATGGAAGTTTTGGAATAGAATTGCGGTTACGGATCTTTGCTGGATTTGGCATTGAACTGGATATCCATATTGCTATGTTGGATATGCTGAATTTTCTTATGACCTGTTTGGCCTTGAACGAAAAATTAATTTTCCAAAAACCACTTTTCTCTCTCTCAAAAACGAACTCGAACAGATATTGACGGGTCCGTGCTGGGGTCGGAAATTAAAAAGTCGGGGGATGTGGCGGCATTTATTTGTTGCCCCTCCCGATGTACCCGATGATAAAATTCAACTGAGGGCATCAAAATAATTAATAAAAACCACCTTTTTTTTAATTAAATTGATGCTAACCATTTAACAAATATTTTCATCTATTGTCGGTTTTTTTGCAGGTCCAAAAAGTCGAAGCAAAGAATTGGACTCGAAGAACTCTTAGAAAAATTAGGAATTTAAATCTTAGGAATTAATTTTGTAACTTTGAATAAATGTAACCGAAAATTTGTTGTAAAGATTGAAAATAAACTCAATAAAAATGATCTTCTATTTTCCGATTAAATTCCTCTGAGTAAATTCACCCGACTAACTTCGTCTGATTGAATTCCTCCAAATAAATTCCTCTGATTAAGTTTACCAAAATAAATTCATCCACATAAATTCATCTGATTAAATTCACCCAACTAAATTCATCTGATTACATTCATACAAATAAATTCATCTGATTAAATTCATCCAAATGAACCTAGACGTTCCAACCATCGAATTTGACAGTTAAACAACCTTGCACAACTTAGAGTTAAATTTTATCCGGCACAACTCCTGAGTTCAGACAACTCCCTTTGCAAATTAAATCGTACTCATTAATAAAATTGGTGAATACGGCCTTGAACGGATAAACAAAGCAATTCCATTTAGTGGCGAAACGAACTTCCCTCTGCATTTGAAACTCAAATTGCATCTCGAATAATCTAACTCAGTAACCTGAATCAACTCGACTGATAATCATGATCAAACCAACAGACATTCATTATAAATTTAACGCGAACTGAAATTCCACTGTTCCTTTAAAATCGACTGGTAACTAGCAGAAAACAGGAAAACGTGTGTCTATTAGAATAAATTCCTCAAAGAAAATTCTCGTACCGATTTAACCCGAATTCACTTATATTTCAATGCACTCAGCTCCATATGGTTTAGGAAACAAACAGCAATTTACAACTCAACTGATGACTACTTCTGGTTCCTGAACAAAATGCACTGTGTCACGAGAAACCTGACGTCAAAACCGTCGTAAAATTCAATCTATTCTCATATAAACGTCGCATGATTTGGATATAGAAACCCTAATCATTTGAGTAATTTCTAATGATGAGTTTGCTTCATAAATTTCCAGCAGACTGTAAATTAAGGACCCTTTTGCTCTTCATAAATTAAAGCGCACTCAGCGTTATTTTCCTGCAACAACAACAAGTTGAACAAACCGGTTAGCGGTTAGTTAAGATGCAATTCAGAATGAAACAAAATGTGAAATGAACCTAATAATCTAAGGGTCCTCTGAGGTGGCTCTCCTATGACAATCAATACTTGAAGCATCTCGGTGATCTTGGTCATGCCTGATTTCAACTCATCGATCTCCGTTCGGATTTCCACATTATATGTCACTTGTTCTGACATCCGGCATCTATAGTTAGCTCTAGTCCGATATCTGTGTCGAGGAATCAGCTTGACGACTCAAAGGGACACTAGAAGATAAAGATAACTAAACATGAGTTACTGGACAAACATATGATATGCAATGGATCATGCAAAGATGCAAATAGCATGCAATGCGATGCAAGACAGGATGCAAAACACACAAGCAAACAAGGGTCCTACGTCAGAGGAACATGAGCGGAGCCAAGGGCTACCCATCCCAAAAGGTAGGTCCTATAGGGTTAATTGTACCTGCAGAACAAGGTTCTAAAGAGGTTCCTAAAGTCATTAGTCCATCTTTCGGATATTGTCAATTTTCCGAATGACTCGGTGGTTAATAATATTCTCAAGAGAACCTCTTTAGAGTGTAGTATCGCGTAGAAACTATTTTGGGAATACTACCTCATAGTCCTTGCACTACGTCCTAGATAAGGCCAAAGTGGGGTTAAGGTAACTACGGTCCCCAGTATCACAGACTCCTAGTCGAAAATAGTAAGTGTTTTCACGACTACTCGATCAACATAACTAATTTTTAAGAGGGTCTCAACTGAGCGGTGATTCTCAAGTCAGCTTGGTCGGGAATCACTCCCTATAAGCCTCGTCGAATATATCACCTTCCTATAATAATGTCACTCAAGTCCAGGTGTAGGACTTATCTCACAACAACATGTTACCCCAAGCTAGGTACAAATATATACAAGCAAATAATAAAGCAAAAAAGCAAGCATACAACAAGATAAGGATAACCCTTAAAAAGTAAGATAGTCCCTAGTGAAGTCGTCATTTTCTGTTGCGGTGAGAATAGGATATCAAATTATTAATTAATTTGAATCACATCTTTACTTCACAACCGGTATTTGATTTATCCGAAGGAAAGGTCAAAGGAAAAACCTAATTTTGCATCGTAAACACAATGCGGGGAGAGATCTAGCGTTCGGGGGTTGGTTAAGCTTAGGGAAGGTATTAGCACCCTAAACTTCTGTAGTACTCTACAGGAACCTCTTGTTTTAATGTTGCTATTTTTCTATAATTATCTGCTTAAGGGTATATGCTAAGGGTTAGAAGGTGAAAAGAAAGACCTAAGGGTTAGTCCTAAGTTTACTCGCCAAGACTCGCATCTTGTGCCTAGTATCCGAGGTAGGGGATGGAATCAAAGTAATCGTAGTTCCCCTCGAAAGGGAGGAAGAGAAACTTCTTGACTGTGGTCAAGGTTCCAGGGGATGCAAACTTTCTTAAGGAAGCGCTTGCGTGGAGTGCGGCGACTCCTATCTCTACATTGAAGTTGAATTAAAAAGAGGGTAAGATAGGTATTCCACGGCGGGAAACCTAATATGGAGTGCGGCGACTCCTTATCCTAATGCTAGGGTAAAGGGTAAAACTGTCCACGGTAGGAGACCTAAAAATATGGGTTCGAAAGGTGAAGAAGTCAAAGGTTAGGACTATTGATGCGGCGGTCAAATGCCTAGACCTATCCTTCGGAGGAAAATTACGGTAAATAATGGAATGAAAAATGATTATCAAGCGTCAGTATTGAAATATGAGAAAAAGTGTAAGAATAATAACGGAATTGAAAAGCGACGATGTCCTCGCATAAATTACAACCATGAAAAATGGAATACGGAAAAATATGAAGTTAATAACCAAGACGAATAATTACATAACGTTAGAAAGTTTTACTTTTGAATTTTTATGTTAGAAATTAGAATGAAAGGGTTTGTAATTAATTGAAAATAATTTTAAGTTTAATGTGTTAAAAATGTTAATATTAATTTATTTACAAAAAAGGGATTTTACTTTTAAACAAAAGCTAATTGTGAATTATGAAAATTAAATCTTTATTTTTTTTTAAAATGTTCATTTTAAATTATAGAATTTTAAGTCTTGAAATTAAGGAAATTAAATTTCAACATAAGTTTTAAATTAAGTTTCTAAAATTAAGTGTTAAAAATGATTTTAATTATAAGTTTTAAAAAAGGTTTTTAAAATGGTTTCGATTTAAGTTTTGAAAATTAAGTTTTAATTTTAGTTTCAAAAATTGGTTTTTATTTTAGTTTTTAAAAATTGGTTTTTATTTTAGTTTTAAAAATTGTTTTTAATTTTTAAGCCTAAACATTACCTATGTTTTTTTTTTACGGAATTTTAATAATATTAATTAACCTAAAAATAAAATTAAAATAAGAAAGATATACAACAAACTAAAAGGGGAGAGTCAAATGGTTGTTGAGACATTTAGGGTTTTGAGACCCTCCTCTCCTTCTTCTTGCGAGCGGCGCTCCCATGCAAGCTCTTATGACCTTTTTTCCACTTTTTCATTCTTCTTCTTCGCTTGGTTTTTCCTTTTCCTTGCCATGGCCTTCATATTCCATTTTCTGAAACTAAATGAATACGAAAAAGTTAGCAAATGAGTCCCCTTTTCTTACCCAAACCGTGATTATGATGGGCGATGGTGGTTTGGAGACAATTTGCCCGTTCTATGCGGTGGCTACGGCGGTTGGGCGGTGGCGATGATGGCGAGATGGAACTTCTCGTCTCTCTGAGCTTCTCTGCTCGCGGCGGTCGTGGGTTCTTCGTGATGCTTCTGGGCTTCGCTAATGAGCTTGGCTTCTTGTTCTTCTGCTGATGAACATATGATGAACTTTTTTCCTCTTTTTTCTGATGAATAGATGATGTTTTTATACTAATGTTGATTCGATTTTCTGGGCTTGGATCCATGCTATTGTTGTTATGATTTTTATGATTTAAGTTGCTTGATTTCAGTTTTGGGAGAAGAAATTCTTGCGGATTTGTTTGTTATTTTGTGATGATTTGGTTTTGGTTGTTGTTAGAGCAGAGATTTAAGGAGTTTTTCATGGAGGTTTTGCTTGATGTTGTTTTGGAACAGAATTGCGGTTACGGATCTTTGCTAGATTTGGCATTGAACCGGATATCCATATTGCTTTGTTGGATATGCTGGATTTTCTTATGACCCGTTTGACCTTGAACGAAAAATCAATTTTCCAAAAATCACTTTTCTCTCTCTCGGAAACAAACTTGAACAGATATTGTCGGGTCCGTGCCGGGGTCAGAAATTAAAAAGTCGGGGGATGCGGCAGCATTTTTTGTTGCCCCTTCCGACGTACCCGATGATGAACTTTAACTGAGGGCATCAAAATAATTAATAAAAACCACCTTTTTTAATTAAATTGATGCTAACCATTTAACAATTATTTTCATCTGTTGTCGGTTTTTTTGCAGGTTCAAAAAGTCGAAGTGAAGAATTGGACTCGGAGATCTTTTAGAAAAATTAGGAATTTAAATCTTAGGAATTAATTTTGTAACTTTGAATAAATGTAACCGAAAAATTGTTGTAAAGATTGAAAATAAATTCAATAAAAAATGATCTTCTATTTTCCGATTAAATTCCTCTGAGTAAATTCACCCGACTAACTTCGTCCGATTGAGTTCCTCCAAATAAATTCCTCTGATTAAGTTTACCCAAATAAATTCATCCAGATAAACTCATCTGATTAAATTCACCCAACTAAATTCTTCTGATTACATTCATACAAATAAATTCATCTGATTAAATTCATCCAAATGAACCTAGACGTTCCAACCATCGAATTTGACAGTTAAACAACCTTGCACAACTTAGAGTTAAATTTTATCCGGCACAACTCCTGATTTCAGACAACTCCCTTTGCAAATTAAATCATACTCATTAATAAAATTGGTGAATACGGCCTTGAAAGGATAAAAAGAGAAATTCTATTTAGTGGCGAAACGAACTTCCCTCTGCATTTAAAACTCAAATTGCAGCTCGAATAATCTAACTCAGTAACCTGAATCAACTCGACTGATAATCGTGATCTAACCAACGGATATTCATTATAAATTCAACGCGAATCGAAATTCCGCTGTTCCTTTAAAATCGACTGGTAACTAGCAGAAAACAGGAAAACGTATGTCTGTTAGAATAAATTCCTCAAAGCAAATTATCGCACCGATTTAACCCGAATTCACTTATATTTCAACGCACTCAGCTCCATATGGTTTAGGAAACAAACAACATTTTACAACTCAACTGATGACTACTTCTGGGTCTTGAACAAAATGCACTGTGTCACGAGAAACCTGACGTCAAAACCGTCGTAAAATTCAATCCATTCTCAGATAAATGTCGCATGATTCAGATATAGAAACATTAATCATTTGAGGAATTCCTGATGATGAATTTGCTTCATAAATTGCCAGCAGACTGTAAATTAAGGACCCTTTTGCCCTTCATAAATTAAAGCGCACCCAGCGTTATTTTTTTGCAACAGCAACAGGCTAAACAAACCAGTTAGCAGTTAGTTAAGATGCAATGCAGAATGAAACAAAATGTGGAATGAACCTAATAATCTAAGGATAAAATTTGGGGTATGACACAACCATTATCTTTCCATCATTCTTATCTAGGTAAAGATTTTCTTTCTCCCAACATGGCATAATCCTCTATAGCATCCTTTAGTGTTAAATCTCATGCCTAACTCAAACTTGGTTCCCTCACCAACCTTATAGGTTGATAATCTCTCATACTCTTCCTCATCTTCACTCTCAGATGGGGTTTGAAGTTGGTCAGAATCCTCCCCATGGTCAAAGTCATTCACATATGGCTTAGTTGTATCTTTAGGTAATACAATTGTCCAATCTAAGTCATGGTCACTATCCTTAACATCATTAACTTCATCATCCACTTCATCATCATCATCATCATCAGAAATTGTTGTCATGCTCTATTTCTTTCCTCATCTATAATACCACGTTCACTAATGTTATGCTCAACATACAAATCTACAATGTCATAGCCATTAACATCTCTTATCAGTTGCAACATATCATTGTCACAACTATGTGCTCTAAGGCCATGAGAAAAGCTCATCCTAGGGTTCAAATACCAGATACACTTAATGTATACATATCTCTCTTTCTTAATCAATTCCAATAGTTCCATATAGGACAAGTAGTCAACATCCCATTTCCATCTCATTTCTGAAACAAACCCACCAACATACAATCTCATAGGGGTGTCAACCAGTCTACCTCCATGATGAATCATAAACTTAATTATTTTACACTTGGATGGCCTATATTAGTTGATACATTAGAGTCAGAATGTGACCACAAACAAGACATAAAAAACACAGCAGTGTGGGACCACAAACCCTAAAAGCCAAAACATCAGGAACCCTAAAACACAAAGGGACCGCCATGTACATTAAAATAATCATACAACCTAGTTTCTATCGTGGGTGACAAATTAATACATACCTAAGACAAAATTTAACCCCTTCATTTATTTTCTCGGTGGCAAAGGAAATCTCTATGGCTAATCTTAAAGCTTGATGACAAATGATTATGGAAAAATGAAATAACAGTTGCATACTTTTTGGGTACTGAGAATTTAGGGTTGATCACAACAAGGAAAGGGATGAACATTTTTATGGTTCTTCAGACTGAAAAATGCGTTTGAGAAGAGGATGAATGTTGGTGGGTTTAAAATGATTTTGTTAATTTGTTAAAATAAAATTTTGTTAATTTATTAAAATAAAGTTAGATAGAAAATTTTATTTAATGATGTGGCAACAAGATTTTAAAAATTGGTCAAACTTTCCATTGTCACGTCATAAGTGAGACTACCACATAGTCAAAACTGAGAGTGAACCAAAAAAATCTCAAAAATAATCAAAACAAGGGACCTAATACATGGCTTTTTTTGAAGAGGGACTACTAAGTTAAAAAAAAAACAAAGAAGGGGGACCAAAATTGCATTAAGCCTAATATAAATAATATAAAATGGTGACAAAATGCCACATGAAATCCATGTCAGCATCTCTGCCATGTTAGCATTGCCATGTGTCATGCCACACAAGCTTCTGTTAATGAACGTTAGTAGGAGGGACCAAAAGTGTGGATGAAAAATATTAAGAGGACTAGTTTTTGAAGAAAAATTTGAGGGACTAAAAGTGAAATCTGAGATGTTTAGAGAGACTACAAACAAATTTAACTTTAGATTTATTATTATTATTATTATTATTATTATTATTATTATTATTATTATTATTATTATTATTATTATTATTATTATTATTATTATTATTATTATTATTATTATTATTTAGGCTAAATTATAGTTTTAGCCTCCTTATTTTGTATGATTCACGAAATTAGTATCCCTATTTTAAATTCAAATAGTTTTAGTCATCCTTTAACATTTTTCTATTATAGAAAACCGACGAAATTTGCAATTTTTTAACTTATATTTTCATTTACAAAGTTCAAAAATTGATTTATATGTGATGAGTTGTCATGTTTTACAAGTAATTTGTCATTTAAAAAAATGAAAACATAGTTAATTTTAAACGCAAAAAGTATGAGAGGAAGACAAAAACTGTTTAAATTTAAAATAAATTGACCAAACTATTTAAATTTAAAATTGGAGTTCAATTTCGAGAATTAGGTAAAATAGAGATAACAAAACAGTAATTAAGTCTAATATTTATCAATTGTCCAATAAATATTATTGAATACCCAGAAAAAATATATATATAACTCTCAATTCATATTCTCTCAATTTTGTAATTAATATCCTTATTTTATAGTGTTTACTTATACAATATAATATTAATTTTTTTTCATGAAAATATAATTTTTTTAAATATTTTATTAATATAAAAAATATATATCCTTATTTTACCAAAGTTATTCATAAAAAAATACTTACACTATAAATATGATGCCAGATTTTTTTTAAATACTCATATCACATTGATATTTAAAATTTGCTAAATTACAGTTTTGATGCCCTAATTTTACCTATTTCACAAAATTAATCCCCCTATTTTAAATTCAAATAGTTTTGTCCCCCTTCTCACGATTTTTATAGAAAATTGATGAGATGTTGGATTTTTAACTTATATTTTTTATTTATAAAATTTCACAATAGATTTATATATGATGATTTATCAGGTTTCACAGGACCAAAATAGTTTAAATTAAAATAGAATGATCAGTACAAGAAAAGTTGTATTTAGTTGGAGGCTTTTGCTAAAGGTAAAGCCCCTCACTAAAAAAACAATATATATATATATATATATATATATATATATATATATATATATATATATATATATATATATATATATATATATATATATATATATATATATATATATATATATATATATATATATATATATATTAAAATCAAAAATGTGAGGTGACCCATCGCAAACGTGGGGGAAAATTTTTGAATTTTGAAATTAAAAATTGTTAGGGGTCACCCCATCAAAAAGGAAAGAGCGCTAAAATGGACTGGAAAATGTTATCATTTGCGAGGGATAACCCCTCACCAATTGTATCTGTGCACTTAGCGCGGAGCTACCCCTCGCTAGTTGTGATGGTAAAGTCAAATTTGCCATAAAAATTATTTATTCCTATTTCTAAAGCCTGCTACGTGAAAAAAAAATAAGCATGTAACATGTCAACATTTGCTAGGGACAATCCCTCGCAAATGTTATCCTCTTTGACTGCATGAGGGTAGTCCCTCGTAAGCTGCATACCATGTGCTATCCAGCATGTAAAGCATTGACACGTCATAATTTTGCTTGGGGCGGCCCTCGCAAATTATGACCGTTATGTCCTCCGTGGGAACCCCCTCACTAATTTCCTACCATAAATATATGGTCGTTCTTCTTTTCCAGACACATTCTCTCTCTCATTTTTCTGCTCTCTCTCATTTTGCTTTCACCCTTCTTCTTTTCTCATTTTTCATTAGAACAACTTCGATAAAACATCCATTTCTTCTTCTTTCAAATATTCTTCCAATCTAAATTTAGGTAAGTATTATTGTTTTTCTATAATTTCTTTAAATTTATAATTTAGATTTACTATTTTTTATTTGGTGTTGCATGTATACATTTATTCATATAAAGGTGTTAATTTTCATCAAAAGGGAGCTTCAAATTTAATTGAGCATCAAAAGATACACATATATTTTTTCTTTTTCAAGATTTTAGGTGTATTTGATATTGATATAAAAAATAGATTATATTAAATACATATTTAGAAAATATGTAAATTTGTAAGAAAAAGGTATATATTTATTTTGAAAACATTAAATATATATTTAATATTTTTATAAAAGAACATTTATAAAATTAGATTTAGAAATATATTATATATTTTTATAAATGAATAGATTATACATTTATATATGCTTTTTATTTAAAAAGTATGAATTAAATCATAAAAGTATATAATTTGTAATATAGTTTTGTTATATATTAATAAACACTTTTTATTTAGAAAGTATACACTTTTTAAAATATTTATATATTTATAGAAAATATGAATTAAATCATATAAGTATGTGTTTGAGATATGCAATGCCGCTAATAATTAGGAAAAAAAATTGTTATTCAATAAGATGGAGAAAATTATGTATTTATGTTTTATATATTATTTGTAAATTTGAAAACATGAAAATATGTAAATTTGTAAGAAAAAAGTATATATTTATTTTGAAAATATTAAATATATATTAAATATTTTTATAAAAGAACATTTATAAAATTAGTTTTCGAAACATATTATATATTTTTATAAAAGAATAGATTATATATTAATATATGTTTTTTATTCAAAAAGTAAGAATTAAATCATAAAAGTATTAATTTTTAATATATTTAGATAATATGCACTTTTTTTAAAGTATATAATTTGTAATATAGTTTTGTTATATATTAATATACATTTTTTATAATATTTATATATTTTATTAATATATTTATAGAAAATATAAATTAAATCATATAAGTATGTGTTTGAGAAATGCAACGACGCTAATAATTAGGAAATATTAGGGCAGATTTGTCATTTATTTCGATGGAGAAAGATATGTGTTTATGTTTTATATATTATTTTTAAAATTTTAAGTCTGAGTTGTTTTTTTTATGTTTATACTAACTCAAAAGTTTATTGTTTACCGTCACATCATGCAATATCGTGTGTAACAAAAGTTATTAAAGAAAATTATAAAAAGTTTTGGCTGACTTATGGAGCACTTACCAAAAAATAGAAGAAAGATTGGTTTAATTTATTTAAAGTATAAGGTCGTGTCATTTAAGTAATTATTATTTTAATTTCTTTTATATTTATTGAGATATTCACGATTATATACTTCATTTAATATTTTTTGAATTTATAAAACAATGTAGGGGAAATGTTGTCGGGTCATTACAGATCAGCAACAACTAATAGAAAATTTTGAATCGAAAAGTGCTTTCCGATTATCTGACACGCTTAGGAGTGTTCAATTTAATTGGGAAAGAAAAGGAATATGTCCCTGTTAATAGGTGAAGATGTATTTTAACAGCTTATTGACCATTAGAATTCAAATATCTTTAAACAAGTATCTAAAACAACAACAAAAAATAGAGCATCTGAAATTGGTGGCTGCAACAACGCAACAGACAATATTAGTGTTGCTGAAATTGTACATAGGATGATAAATTTATTTATGTTTTACTTAAATTCTCATTTAGAATTTTGATTAAAACTAATTATTTTTTGACTTATGTTTCATTTAATTAGCGAGAAGAGTTGGGTAGAACTCCGATACTTAATGAGATCCATCTAAAGACTCATATCAAGAAAAAACGAGAATTTTTCGATCAATGCTCAAAAGACACTTAACTAAGTTTTTCTTATATTTAGTAATTTTATTTATTTCTTTTATGTACCCATCTTATTTAAATTATGATAACATCTAACTTATTTATTTTTATATATACGAGGCGTATGATAAAAAAACTTGCACTTTCTTTATTTGAGTATCCTGAGTTACCTCCATTGCCACCGAGATATCTTGTTGATCCTTGTCTAGATTTTTAGACTTGGTATAATTTTGCTCGCGGAAAAAAATAAAATGGAAGAGTCTATGGTGTTGGAGAGTATGCCAAAACAATCAAGCGACATGATAAAAGTTTCTGAATGAGAGTTGATAATAGAGAAGGACCATCACATCTACCTAATTTAATAATATTATTATTTTAATGTAACTTATAAATTTCCTTGAATAATAAATTCACCTTCAAATCTTTATATTTTATTTATTTAGAGTAATTACATAAAGAAGGTAAGTAAGATTAATAATTAAATTTATATTTTTTTATAGTAATATAATAATATTTATTTTTTAAAAAAATTAATTATATATTTCAAATCTTATAAAATAATTCAATTTCCATTTAATATTAGAATTTTTGATGTTTCTAGTAAATAAGCAAAAATAATTATGTGCAGGTTAAACAAAAGTTTTACTCTAAATATGATTTGATTGATGAAAATGTACTTTAAAATACTTTTATCATATTGGGGTTCATAAAAAATAAACGTCAGCATATTTGTTAACTGTTTTAGTAACATTCTTTAAGAGTATAAAAATATATGTTTTTTCTTAAATATTTGTATTTAATATATTGAAATTTTAAATAAATTGAATTTTCCAAAAAATAAAAAGGTATGTTTTTACTTTCAACTTAAAATATAAATACATAATATGCTACAACAATTGAAAAAAAAGTTACATATAATTGTTGAAGCTACAAACAAAATAATAGATAATACTCTTTAAAAAAATCATTATTTCAATTTCTAATTCATTAAATACTTTTTTTTAAAACATATCTTTTTTTATTTTGAAAAAATTATTTATTTTAATTTTTAATGTATTAAATATAAATATTTAAAATATATATATTTTTAAACTCTTAAAAATTGTCCCGAGCACTACCAAAGACTAAAACATAATTTGTGACTAACAAAATAAGAGAAAGCTTTGAGATCTAACAAGATTCAATAATCATGGAAGAAAAAGAGAAAGAAAAGCATGAGACGAAAAACTAAAGGTATGAGGTATCCCTTCTCTTCCTTTATTAACATATTTGCTAAAAAATGACAATTTTTTTTTTATTCTATTTGACACAGAAATTAATTATGAGATTAGACAAAATATATGATAAAGAACACGATAAAATATAAATTATTGTCTTTTATTAAATTATAGGAAATTTTTTTGTCTGAAACACAAATTATTAAAAGAATTTAAAATACCATTTCTAATCTCTCTTTATTAAAAATTTTAATTAATAAATAGAATATTAATATTTTCTTTATCAATAAAAAATATTATAATAAAATTATATTATTTTTGTTCAATGCATAGAATATGAAATAAATTGGAGTAAAATCTTCTACTCTTCGTTATTTTTTTTCTTCTTCTCATTATTTAATATTTTGATTCATAAATATTAATAAAAAAATATTATAGTAAAAATTATACAATTTAATGCATAAATACATCAAACAAAATAGACAAATAATTATCCAATACATCGACCATCAAATACAGAACAATATAAAAAAAATTAACTTATATTATACTGTCTAATATCTTTTTTGATCCCAATACTTTTTTTTTTTGCAAATCAAACGCAAAGCATTAACAAGTGACATAATATATTTTTCTTCTTCATTCTTGTTAACACAATATCACAAAACAGTGACCAGTGGCTTTGAAATTTGTAAATGCGAAGCACAAACCCCTTCAATGATGATCCTCCTTCCATCAATAAGAGAATTTTTCAACTGTCTCTCTATTCATTGCTTCCCATATTCTTTCTTTGCTTATACTTCAACCTTTTCTCCCTTACTCATTCACCAACTCAGCTTCTTCATTCTACCTCCATTTTCACCTACAACTCATCTGTTTCTTCTTCTCCTCCTTCAACTTCTTATATAGGTATATATATGCATAATTATTTTCTACTCAAAATTCTAGAATCCTTAGAAGCGAAGCTTTTAAATTGACAATTACAATTGTGTTGCAAAAACATAGTTTTTCTTATATTGTGGTTGCTAATGTTTTTTTTTATAAAATCTACTAGTTGAGTTTGTCATTAACTATCCATCAATTTTCTACTTGTTAAGGATTTATTGGTTTTTATAAATATTTTTTGCAGACAGGGACATGGGTTATGATTATGAGAAATCATGTGACTATTCAAATGGAGATTGGGTAAGTGACATGAGAGAAGCATTATACAATGTGACAACATGTGACACAATCAAAGAGAGTGAGAAGTGCACCACCAATGGAAGACCTGACTTAGGCTATCTTTATTGGAGATGGAAACCAACTCACTGCAATCTTCCAAGGTTTGAACCAAACACTTTCCTCAAACTCATTCAAAACAAACACATTGCTTTTGTTGGAGATTCTTTGGCTAGGAACCAATTAGAGTCACTTCTTTGCATGTTATCAACTACATCAACACCTTATCTTGTTTACCAAAATGGTGAAGACAAAAAATTTCGTCGGTGGCATTTCCCTTCTCATAATGTAAACTTTTCTTTGTATTGGTCCCCATTTCTAGTGCATGGTGTTGAAAGATCAAATGAAGGACAATATTATAATACAATGTTTTTGGATCTTGTGAATGAGAGGTGGGCAAGGGTTATTGATCAAATGGATATGATTGTGATATCAACAGGGCGTTGGTTTTTGCTTCCTTCAATTTACTATGAGAATGGTGTAGTTCTTGGTAGCTTGAATTGTCCTGAGTTTAATCATACTCAAATGGACTTTTATGCTCCATTGAGAAAGGCTTTGAGGACTACTCTTAATAGTATTATTGAGAGGAAAGTTGCTAAAGGAAATGGAATTGATGTGATTGTGAAAACATTTCCACCAGACCATTTTGAAGGTGATTGGAATAAGGGTGGTAGTTGTTCAAAGACTAAGCCTTATAGAAAAGAGGAAAAGGTAGTTGGAGGAATGGAAGGTGAGATTAGAAGGATAGAGATAGAAGAAGTGGAAAGTGCTAAGGTAAAAGCAAACCAATTTGGAGGAATTAGATTTGAGGTTTTGGATGTAACTAAATTGGCACTATTGAGACCAGATGGCCATCCGGGTCCTTATATGAATCCTTTTCCATTTGTAAATGGAGTTCAAAAATATGTGCAAAAGGATTGTGTGCATTGGTGTTTGCCAGGACCTATAGATACTTGGAATGAGATATTTTCAGAGGTGATTAAGAAGTGGAGGGTAAAATATCCATAGACAAGGGTGAGACATTTCACATATATTTTTGCATTACTTAATATTTATATAATTCCACCATCCATGTGATCATAGATATTACATTATAAATAAAAGATTTCTTTTCATAAGGAGATTATAATAGAAGAATGATCGATTGTTTTTATCCTTTTATTCACATTTTAATTTTTTTTAGTTGTTGGTTTATAAATATCAACACCTTGTATCCATTATTACATTATAGAAAAATATTAAAATAATAATATTGGTGCTAGTTGAGATGGAATCTAGGATCAGCAACTCGTATTTATATAATTCAACTAGCAAATATCAGATGAGTTATTCTACCAATCCTATTAGCATTTTTAATCATTAATGTATATATTTAAAAAAAAACATTATGATAATAATACTATCAACCACGGCCTTACATTTGATTTGTATGGTTGAATGTTCATGGCTTTTGTTGTTGCTTTTACTACTGCTTTAAAGGTCTGGATGTCAGTAATATCACTGAAATTCAAATTGTTTTTGGCTCGATTTAAATGTATGTTTTGTCTATTTTATGTTTATTTTTCACTTTTATATGGTGCTATGCTGGTATTTTTCGTATGTTACAGGTATGCGCTAAGTTGAAAATGGTATAAGAGAAAAAGGGTAAAAAAAAAAGAGCTAATATGAAGCAAACATCCAAGAAACATAAGGCAAATCCCATTGGAGGCGCAACCTGGACTCATGGCGTTTTTCATGGCCTAGTGGCGTTTGCCATGGGTATTGAAGACCAAGTCCTCCTATTTTCAAGGAGGCGGCGTTCGCCACACAGCGCGTGCCCAGAAATCCCGCAACTGTCCCAGAGAAATTTCCTCCAACTCACCCTATGACTCTCTCAACTGCCAGCTCACGAGTTTCAATTCTGTTTTCATGTATTTCACTATATAAGGCTTATGTTTTATGGAATTTGGCATCCATATTCCCTAATCATTTGTCTAGGCATATATTTCACTATAAAAGGCACTAATCGTTCACATTGAGAGATTAGTGCACTATTTTGAATGCTCAATCGCTTTGTACTACTTGGATCGCAAAGTTAATCTTACCGTCATAATCAAACCCAAATTTTTTTCATTTAATCAAGTCGTCTTGCACTTTATTTTCCACATTGCTTCTATTTTCGTAAGTTCTTATAATTTTCGTTATTAGTCGTTGTATGCTTGTGTTGCCTTATCTCAATATAATTTGCACTTTAATTGTCTTTATCATGTTTATGAGTTGCATGCTTAATAATGTTAACATGAGTTATACGAATATTATGTTCGGCTAAATCCCTTGAGTCTGGTATGTGAGTATCATCGTCCCGACGGGACTCGGTATTGATTTGGCGTAACTTTTTATAAATTATTTTTCTAGTTCTGGTTTTTAATTTAAAGGTTTAAAAAGTTTTGCCCGACAGTGAAAACATTAAGGTTTCGAGCCAACAACGCGACAATGTGAGGCTCGTTCCAGATAGTAAAAATTGGACATTAACTTTATGATTAATTATGAATTGTTGGTTTTCAAAAAGTATCTTGCTACTTAAATGAGTGAGCGACAACAAAACATTTATGGTCTCGAGATATAACACGAGCCAATAGCACAAGGGTGTGAGATTAGGATTTTTAAACTGGTATTTTTTGTTGAAAAGTAATTTAAAATATAGCATGCGCAAATGATTTATAAGTTTTATTCTAGTTTGAATTTTCCCCCTACTCGAAAGATTCATAGCCTAAGATGTACATAGCACCAATAAATAATGATAAGATTGATTACTGGTCCCTGTGAGTTTGATATCTTTTAAAACTACAATGGACTCCTGTAGCACCCTAAAATTTGCCCTATCATTTTGAATGCAACTGGCTTATGTTTATGCATTTTGCATTTCTGCATATCATGACATTGGTTCTTGAGACATGGGATCAAGGTGTTTCTATGACTCAAGGTTTTCTTTTATTGCAATTTTTCAAGCAGCAAGCATCAGAGGCTTCGGCATTTAATTTGCCCAGGAATCGAGTGCCCGATTTTATTTTTTCAACAGGTTATTTTTACCACAGGAGGCAATTCACCGGTAATCTTAGGCATTTTCACAGGTGCAATATCAAAAGGCAAGTTTCAGCGGTTTAATGTGGCTCAGAACGGGTGGAAATAGACGAGTATGCAAGTTTTCCTCCAAATGACGCAATTTTTCAAATTTGTGAAGGGTTAATCGATTAAACCATTTGCACTAGCAAATGGTTAATCGATTAACCAAAGTAATTTTTTCCCAGATACATGCATTTTCAATGCTGCCACCTTTGGGGTCCATTTTGATCATTTGTGAATTGGTTTTTGCATCAGTAGAAGGATCTAGAAGCACTCTAAATTTTGATTTACTTTCAAAGCCAATCCAATTTCCCTCCAAATTTTCATTCCTAATCTCATTTCAATTTTCAAACCCCTCACTCCAAACCACAATTTTACTTATAACCAAAACCTTATTTAAGCTAATTCACTTCAAACCACTCAAGAAGGACCCTCATTTTTCTGATTTCTCTACACATTGATCTCAAATTCTCTCAACTTTCTCTCAATTCCCTTATATTCCAAAACTCCATTAAAACTCTTTCAGTTATATTCTTTGATTCTTCATTTGAATCCTTGAATTCTAGAGCTTAACCTCTATCATTCATATCCATCGACTTCAATTCATCATTTGATTTTCCTTTGGATCTAGATCTAGTTTTAGAAGCAAGCTTTTATGTGATTTCTGGATTAACTTTTGCTTATTTGGCTCATTTTTCACTTCTCTTTCAAGAAATCTCTGGGATCTTGATGTTTTCTTGGGTTTCTAGCTTGGATCTATCATTTGCAGTATAACAATACTTACCAAAGCAATTCTCAATTTTGAAGGTTGGTTAATTCTAAATCCACTTCTGTTTTGAGCTTATTTGGATAATCAAAATGTAGATCTTCAATTTTAATTGATTTTGATGATTTGATCCATGTGGTTTGTGATCTCAATGCTTGGATAAGTTTTATTGATGTTTGATCACTGATTTTTGGTGTTAACTTCGTGCATAATTGATTATATGATCATTTTGATGATTGCGTAAATGATTAATTGCTGGAAGTGCTTTTAAATTGTTGATTTTATGATTCTAATACAGTGTTAATCGATTAACCAGTTGCAGCACAAAATTGGTTAATCGATTAACCAATGTATTTTCATCCATTTTTAAGTGGTTAATGATTAACCTGTTTGCTACTATAAATGGTTAATCAATTAACACTGGACCAGAATGCCATTTTTGGTTGTTTTCAAGCATGTTTTGATTTTTTTCTACCTCTAATCTTCATGGATTGATATGATGCATTTGTGTGGACTGTTTTTAACCTGTTTCATCATGCTTGATTGATTGATTGCGATTCTTCGACGTGCGACTTTTGGTTTTCGTTGATAAATGCTTGAGATGCTTATGTTGCTTACTTGATGTGATGATCATGTGTTTTGCTCATTTGTATTATGTTAATTGTTGATTTTTAACGATTATCTTGTTGGATCAGCCATGCATGTTTGTATTTGCTTCCAATTCGGGTTGTCGCATAATTGATTGAATTGTTTAATTGATGTGAAAAGCATGTTGTTCTTGTTGAATTCTTAATGATGCAATCTTGTAGAACATTCGTGTTTAATTGTTAATGCATGTCCATCTTTGCCTGATACTTGTTCATGATTGATGCTTGTTCATGTTATTTGTGTTGAAGCATGCCTGCTTCCCTGTATCTACAACTGTTTTATTCAGAAATGCATGTCGTTGTATGTTGTTCTTGCTTGTTGCCTGCCTTTTACACCTACTTTTTATGCTAAACTAGTAGCTGTTAAATGTTGTTGTGCTGCCTTCTGTCTTTTCACTATGCCAAAAAAGACCTTTAGCAGCGCTTTTTTTTGCCTTTAGCAGCGCTTTTTTTTTTTTGGCCTTTAGCAGTGCTTTTTTCACCCTATAGCACCGCTTTCATAACCGCTGCCTAATCCCCCTTCATCTCCCCCCTTTAGCAGCGCTTTTTAAAAGCGCTTTCTTAGACCCCCCCTTTAGCAGCGCTTTTTTAAAGCGCTGTCTTAGACCCCCCCTTTAGCAGCGCTTTTTTAAAACGCTTTCTTAGACCCTCATTTTCCAACCTATAGCAGCGCTTTTTTATGCCTCTTTTTGCCCCTTTAGCAGCGCTTTTTTTAAAAGCGCTGTCTATTCTTCACGATTTTGAATTTTTTTTTTTAAAATAATCACATTTTTTATATATTTTTCAATAAACCTGCTTATAACAAATACATTCCCTGCTTATAATTCAGGTCTTTAGTTCAACAGTTTGGCCTTATATATAACAATTATTTTGGCCTTATTTTTGTGTATTCATCAATTTGCAATATTATACACAATAACTAAAGTATACATTATAATTCATCACTTTGAAATATTATACACATAAACCTGCTTAAATATATTACAACACAGTCCGATCCTCAGAACAAAATCACATATACAATCAATTCACATATAATTACAAATCTGATAACTTTACAAATAGATACAATATCAGATGTCACATTAGGAAGAAATAAACTTAACAATCTTTACTTGACTATTGAATTCTGTATGAGACTGCATGGAGTTCACTATCAGCCACAAATACACGGTTTTCTTCAAGCTTTGTATCATTATTCAATTGAATTTCTTCCAAGCTTAATTCAATAGAACATGATTCATCTTAACAACAGCACAAGCAAAAACAATAATAGATAAGTAACAATACACTTGAACAGGCCCATGTAGATCATTAAGTACTAGATTTCTATGAAATTTTTAGTTCTTATCATTATTTGAAGTTTTTGTTAATCAGATTAATAATTAAATATGTATTTATAGAATTAATCTTCATTATCATTACCTTCCAATATATATTTCCTCATGAAGTACCAAAGCAGCCAATACAGTCACAATCACTGTCACAAGAGGGCTAAACAATGCAGAGAAAAGAGGTCCTCTCTGTGTTATGCACCATGCTTGAAGACAAAACATAACCGCTGATCCCATAATTCCCTACAAAATATATTTATTACAAATTATCTAGGATTATGATGTACAAATATTGGTGTGTATCATCATGAAAAATTACCGCATATAAAGTGGAACCAAATTGAAGTAGAGAATTAATCTTCCATGCATTAAGGTCTGGCTCCAAGAATACTGTCACTACGGCTGATTGTAATGTTGAAATGAAACACATCCAAGCTGACAGTGATAAATAATTAGGATGACTTTTGTAAACTGGAACCTGAAAAATATATAAGGGTGAAATGTTATATGTTTATAGAATAATAGTTATATCATAAGTATTAATTATTAAGATTTTAAAAAACAGTCTCTGATGGTACCGATATTGATTTTGTTATTGATTCTGTTATTGACGGTTTTTATGATAAGGAATTAATTATGGTTAATTCACATCCGCAACAACCACTAACACCTGTGCCGACTAAAATCGCGTAAGCATAGACCGTTATTTAAGACTTTGATTGTACTGAAATTAAGTACCTGCAAAATTAGCCAAAATGACCAGGCAACACTACTTGCCAAAAGAAAAACACATCCTAGCAACCAATTCTTATCAGTATCACTTCCAGCCATGATTGATTTTGAAGGTATGATCACTGCATTTAATAGTTTTGGACCCTTCAACAATACTATAGACAAAGCTCCACAAATACATATCAAAGTCCCCACAATTTTGGCTATAGTTCTCAAACTTCTAATATTTACTTTTTCCATTATGTAAAATATTCAAAGAAACATATTATTATTGGTTTAAATTTTGATTGACTAACAAATATAAGTTAAGTTAGTTATTAATTACCCTACAAAGGCTGCTATTAAAAATGTAACTCCGGGAATAAGATTGATCATGGCACTTGCAATTGAAGAAGACGAAAGATATAGTCCCTCAAAATATAGATTTTGATACAATGTAATGCTGCAACATCAAACATCATTATACATATACAAACATAAAGCTGTATGAATGATCTATACATTCTAAAACTATATCCACATTCATGAAGACACGTGAATTCATTAAATGTTGTGTAACTCGCCAAACAAACTTTATTTCAAAAAAGTTGTCGGATCTATATATTTATGTTTTAAAATTTAATAAATAAATAAGGATTATTTGTGAATTTAGACTATTTCATAGAAAAATAAGGATTAAGAAAAATAAATAAATTTCAAGATTAACAGAAACTTAAAGCTTTCATCTAAATCACAAATAGTGTGAAGTTTCTAAAGCAACATCATCTAAAAAATCATTGAATATATGTGCAGTATTTCCCTTATAAAAATTATTAGTAAAAAGAACTCATATAAGGTGTGGCATTTCAGCAAACACCTTGTATACGGCTAGATATAATGAAAGTTAACATAAGTAAATTCATTGTGGCATTTCAACAAACACCTTGTATACAAAACTTAAGCAAATATCAAACGAGTAATTTTCATCAACGGTATCAACAAAAACAAGTCAAAAACTCAGAAAAGAAGTAACACTAACATCATATAATCCAAAAAAATAAAATACTAAGACATTAATCCAGAAAAATGCAAAATGAAAAACTTCAAATACCGTAACAATGGACGGACGACGGCAGAATGAGATGACGACGAAATGACCGAAGGAAAGACGACGGACGGAGGCGCGAACGGAATGCGTCGACGGTGACTGTTCTAATTCTGAATAGGGCAACGTTCGCGAGTGGAAATAAGAAAGAAGAAGACTGTTCTGATTCTGTGAAAATATTGGAATTTTTTAAATTTATGCTACTTAAACCTATAGCAGCGCTTTTTTTGGCATTTAGCAGCGCTTTTAAAAGCGCTGTTATAGGTCTGCCTTAGGACCCCCTTTAGCAGCGCTTTTTTTGGCATTTAGCAGCGCTTTTAGAAGTGCTGCTATAGGTATGCCTTAGGACCCCCTTTAGCAGCGCTTTTTTTGGCATTTAGCAGCGCTTTTAAAAGCGCTGCTATAAGTCTGCCTTATGACCCCCTTTAGCAGCGCTTTTTTAAAAGCGCTTTCGTAGACCCCCCCCCCCCCTTTAGCAGCGCTTTTTTAAAGCGCTTTCTTTGACCCCCCCTTTAGCAGCGCTTTTTTAACAAGCGCTGTCTTAGGTATGCTATTTTTTTGTTTTTTTTTTCATGACCCTTTAGCAGCGCTTTTTTAGAAAGCGCTGTCTTTTGTTGCGCTGCTAAAAGTCATTTCTGGCGATAAATTTATAACTATTTTGAATTTTAAGCGTTATCGTAGCTACTGTTTTTGCTTCTCTTCTCTTGTTTTTGGATTTTTTTTGCATGCTCTCTTAAGGCCTCATAGCCCAACTTAATTTCTGATTAAGCTTGGAGTAGGATAGACATTGGGAGTTTAATCCATGCATGATAACAAGTAGGTTAGTCCTTTCGCATCTCGACCTTAGGGCCACTTTGTATGACAATATTAAGATCGAGTTTTCCCTTAGACCTTTGGTGCGTCTTTCTCTCTTCTCATCTTAAAATATTTCTAATACTTAATAAAGACGATGAACGTTGTGCACCATGAGCTTTAAGCATATGGGAAATGATGAGTGAGGGGTCTCCTCTCGTTCGTCTAGAGTGTTTAGCGTACGTCCCGTCCAGGGGCAATATGCGACGCATGCTTTCCTATATTATAGTCTTTAGTGCAACGTGAATCTTAAACCAATCAATTCACTTTATTAAAACTCATAAACAAATTCAAACCTTTTATCCTTCGGGATTTGTTCTTCAAACTCATTTTCAGAAAAGAGTATGTTACTTTTTCGTTCTACCGCAAACAGGCATCGACGCTAACTGCTGAAATGGGAACTTAACGTCGCTCATAAAAAAACACTTAACCAACCTGTGGTTTCGTTTCTCAAACTATATTTGCCATGATTTCTCATACCAGATGAGGATACGTAGGCACAAGACGGTGATGTCTTGGTGAGAAACCTTCCCCATCACCTGTAGTTTTCCGAACTACATTGACTCTTATTTTCCCATTGCACGAGGGAATACGTAGGCATAGGGAAACGATGTCCTATCGAGTTTTTTCTCTCTTTTTCCTTTCTCGTTTCCATTTAGCAGTAGCTTTTAGATAAGTCACCCTTTGATTAGACAACAAGCGTGGATCTTGTTGAGTACAACGGACGTGAGGGATGCTCATACCTTCCCCTTGTGTAACCGACTCTCGAATCCAAGATTTGGTTGCGATGACCTTGTATTCTCCTTTCTCCTAGTTTTCTTTGATCATTTTCTTTCCCTCCTTTGGGATAAATAACTTTTGGTGGCGACTCTTTTGTTTGTTTTCGCTAGTTGTTTTTCGCAGTTGTGAAAGTTGGAGACTCTGCTAGGGACTCTGGTTCCCTATGCGAGTCAATCCTAACGCTTGTCTATTTTATTTCATTAGGTGTTTACTTTTGTGCAGTTTATGCTTTGTATGCGCATTTACTGTTGTATATTATTGCATTTGCATTTTACTATTGCATATGATTATTGTTATCCTATTATGCTACTGTTGTTGTGTTGTTGGGTGGGTTTTTCTATGAGAGATAAGCCCACTACCCAGGCTTGAGTATACACACAGGATTAGTGTGGAGAGTAGTAGGGACTTGCGTGGCGTCTGGATATGTAAAGTTCGCACGAAATTCGCGTCCAGACGAGGTTTTCTTTGGAGACACTTTATCCTATGCGTCTGGTGCATATGATAGGGTGTTGAGACTGTAAAGATGATAGACTGTTGAGACACTCTATCCTGTGCGTCCTGTGTGTCTGGTGCTTACGATTTTGGAGACCGTTCATTGAAAAATCAGTTGAGACCTCCTTGATTGACCATGATGCCAAACCAGAAATGGTGAACATATCATTGTTTCTCGACCTGAGAGGCTGTGATATTGGGAACTAGTATAGGATGCCATGTCCAATACTAAAACCCACATGTGAGAGGGGAAGGGTTTTGCAGGAAACTTTGACTTCTAACCAACCCGATTTTCTGGTTTTTTCGTCAGTGCAGACTTCTGATCTTGGGAGAAGACACTAATTAGAAAAATAATATTTATTTAAAACATTAATAAATTTTTTTTCCTAATACAAAAATTATATGAAACGGAAAAAATCAAGTTATTGATCAAAATATTGAATGATAACGAGAACAACTTTACTATTGATTCAAATAATTTTAAAAATAATATTAAAACAAAAATAATATTTATATACGAAAAAAATATATTGTTAATTCAAATATTTTTATATACTAAAAAAATACTATTGTTATAAATGAACAAAAGTTTACTTTTGATTCAAATATTTTTATATACGGAAACAACTTTACTATTGATTCAATTTTTTAATGAACAATGTAAAAAAATATTAAGATTTATATACGAAAAAAGTACTTGGGGTAAAATGTACTTATATAGGGGAGAAAATACTATTGTTATAAACAAAAATAATTTTATTATTGATTCAAATATTTTTATAAATATTATACAAAATAATAATATGTTGATTTAAATATACTGATAAACGGAAACAACTTACTATTGATTCAAATATATTTATAAATAATTAAAAAAATAATAATATTTTGATTTAAATATTTTTATAAACAGAAACAAGTTTACAATTGATTCAAATATATTTATAAATAATGTCAAAACAAAAATAATATTTATAAACGGAAAAAATATGTTATTGATTAAAATATTTTTATATACGAAAACAAATACTATTGTTATAAACGAGTCAACTTTACTGTTGATAAAAATATTGAATAATAGAAATTTATCGATCATTATATTCTCTTATAATATAATTGTTTTATTTGTTAAAAAACTTAAACGATTAATTTATTTAATACAAGTTTTAATAATTTTTTTTAATCATATTATTATTAATATTATTGTTTATCTTTCATTTTTTTATGTATATTACTATTTCAACTTTTAATATTTATAACAAATCTTCAAAAATAAATGGGCATTTAAAACTATATCCCACCAAAAGAACGTATCATATTCGTAGGCACGGATTTCGTATTAGTTTATCTATAAAAAAAAGATCAAGAATATATTAGTTTCTCTGCAAAAATCTTTCATTGATAGGTTGTGCTTTGATTGATGAACAAATTGTTTTTAACTGGTATCATGTGATCCATGTTTTTGTAATAGAAATATTTTTTTTGTTCAAGTCTAAATAAATCAAAGAAAAAAGAGTTGACTAACTTTAAAAACTACATCTTTTAGGCTTTTAATAACAATTATAATATACGAAAAACAAGAATTATGAATAAAAGATAGAAATGGGTAAACGCAGTAAATATTTTTGATTACAACTCAGCAAATTAAAAAGAAAATTAAAAAATGTTTATTTTGTTTATTAGTATGAGATTATGTGTACTATTTCGGTATATATTTGTCTCCTATTTCTTTCAAATTGCATGATCGAAGATGTATAACCATAAAGCAATTTTATGAAAACAAATCGAAGGGTATAATTTTATTATCTCTTCCGTCTTATATGATGATATACGGAAGTATGGTTCAAACCTTAAATGATGAAGGGAAGACAAATATATTTTAAGATTTTTAAAAATAATATCTAAAAAGAATTTAAGATTTTTAGAAAGAAGATCTAAAAGATTTTGCAAAATATTGACGGAGGGCGTAAGAACCACACAGAGGCGGTCTAGCAGCGACCACACCAAAGGTGGTCGGCGGTGATGCGGTAACAACATGAAGGATGGTCCAATTGTCTACGACGACAGTCCGAAAGGAAGCCCTATTGTCCTAAGAGGTCAGATTGCGGCAGCGGAATTGCAATGGCAGAGGTCTAACCTACGACAACAATGTTGGTAGCGACGCGACTGATATTTGACTAATTGTAGTGGACGAAAGATAGTCATGCAGCAGGTACAACTCGAGTAGTTCACAAGTATCGGGGTTGACCATTTTGGTTCACGTACCTGTTCATTAAGGGGTCGTGTTTTGAGCACGTTATAGATCCGTTGGGTTTCAAGAGTTATATATATATATATATATATATATATATATATATATATATATATATATATATATATATATATATATATATATATATATATATATATATTGGTAATATGTTTGTCTTCTTTCAACTTTTTCAAATTCCTTTCAACCATATAACTCTGGTGAACAAAGATGAGTAATGACCAAAAAATAACGTTTCAATTTCTCTTAAACTCTACCGTTTTCAAAGTGTTCTATATTTCTAGATTTAAGTTTCATTTAAATTAATTAATCTTTCATCGTTCAGGTAGATCATGCATTACTACGTCAAAACCATTTCATAACGGTTGAAAAAGCAAAACTATTATGTCTGACCAACTGTTGTGAGATAAAAGGTGATTATATTTACGATGTTTTTCACTACGGTGGTGTGACCGTAATTATAAGTTATATAACGCACTACCTATTACATCGGTTACTTAAACAACCATTGTGATATTCTATAATTTTCTAATACAATCTAAAAATTTATATATTTGACAAGGGGTTGGAAAAATACTCAAACCACATAAGTTATAATAAACTAATCTTTTAAACAATCATTAACAACAACATTCATCAACTACAAATCTTAATCAACAAACAAGATACAACAAACAATTCTTATTAAAAAATACAAAATCATCAACAAATAGCATAAACTACATAAAACATAAAACTTTTATTAATAACAACAACACCAGCAACAACAACATATCAACTCATAGAATATTTCGAAAACGTACATGAAGATTCTCCGAGCTCTTGTCTTGCAATAGCTTGTTGCCGTCTTCGCCTTGTGCGACTATTGGTTTGCCGAGCGGTTCTCTCAATCTCAGGATCGAAAAGAAGTTTTTTCGGTCGAACCTGTCCACGCATAAATGAATTCTACACACGAACTAAACAAATTAAAAAGTACAAAGAATTACAAAGATAAGAGATTAACAATACAAAAATTTTAGTATCACTAAGCTATTGCAATACTTGCAATATTCAACTAACAATCCCCGGTAACGGCGCCATTTTGTTAGAAGTATTTTTCGGAAGTGTTTTATCGTCTCCACAGGGATTGAAGAGAATATAAATGCTAGCCGTTCAACAGTTCAATGACTTAAGAAAAGGGGGGTTTTTAATGGTTTCAATCTTGTAACAAAAGTTTGCAAGAAATAAAGCGTACTAAAAATCGGTCTTAAGTTTGATAAAAGCATGCCAAGATTATGGTTTGCTAGTCCGTCCTAAACGTATTCTACCAATCAAATATGTGAACGAATTTATAACCAACATAACTGCGTATCCTCGCAAAAACGTTCATCTCTAAATCGATTTCGTGAATGTTATTGTTTCGACTGTTAGATGATTTCTCTACCTAACAGATCGGAACAATAAGCTTTAAGAACGATACAAAGCGGATATCAACTTTCAAATCTATCTCTAGCATTTGTATAGTTGATAGATGAAGATATTAGGTCAAGACTTGGAAAGTTTATCTCCAATACAAACCAAACCATAAATGTAAATATAATGGCAAATAACTTCATCTATATTGATTAAGAACTTGTTCACATACAAGAGATTAAGAAGAATACATAAAATCTGAACCAACTACTCCTAACCTTGACAAGAGAGGGATTTAGCTACTCATTTTCATGATGACTTAAGCAACAAGTTTCGGGAGAAGGTTGATCAACATCCAAGTCGAATAATCGAGAATGGATGGGAATCCACCTTCTTTTTGTGAAATGTTGCTAAGAGATGATGAAGAATGAAGGAAATGGGTTTCTAGGTCAGAAAACTCCTCTCAATGCAAGTACAAACAAAATAAAATATTTTCCAAAAAGTAGCCCATGCTACTTATATAAGTGGCTGTGTGATGTCATGTTCGCTAGGCGAGCAGTCATTTGCTAGGCGAGTCATTTGCTGCAGGTCTTCGAATTTTCGGGATTTGAATCCTCCCACGAATGCGACATGATGGGTTTGCATTGTGATATATTTTCGTCCAAGCTTGCTATGAATACATGATGTTTCCTTTTGAATTTGTCTTGAAATATTGATGAATCTTGTCGCTTGATAGTTCATGTGGATGGTTTGAGGCCTTATTGAACTAACATAATTTTAGCTTCTTCAAGAACAAATTCTGATTAGATTCTCCTTGTTGAAAATTTAAAAGAAAAGCAGTCCAAGAGAAAAACTCTCAAGCCTTTGAGTAATAGGATGGCATGGTTTAAAGTTGTCAACTCTGTCTTTTATACTAATGCGTTTGATGTCATGTTCACACTCCAATATCTGAAATCTCTCACTTCAAACTTTGTTGCTTATACTGTAGGTTCAACTTCCTATGTTGTTTATGGTAAGCGTGTTTGCACTCGACTTGACTGCAATAGCTTAAAAACCGTCTTGAACTCACTTTAGATAGGTGATGGCAGCGGGTTACAGGGTTCTAATTTAGGCGTGATATGATTGCTGCTACAAGTTGCGTCGTGCGCGGTTTTGATAACGAGTGTCCTGAATTCTGCTGAAGATATACTTCTATTTGACAAGATTTTGGTATGTTCTGCAGGTATCATCCTCTTAATTATAGATATCATGCTGGGATGACGATCAGCTTTGTTGCGGTGAAATTTGGATGTCAAGCTATTGATTAACTTGAATCTTAATTCATTTACAACCGGTCTTTGATTTATCCAAAGGAAAGGTTAAAGAAAGGAAAAACCTAAAGGGGAGAGATCTAAGGTTCGGGGGTTGGTTAAATTTAGGGAAGGTATTAGCACCCTAAACTTCCGTAGTACTCTACGGGAACCTTTTGTTTATTTTTTTTTATTTATTTCATTAATTATTTTGCTTTAGGGTATATACAAAGGATTGAAAATTAAAAAAATACCTAGGGGTTAATTCTAAGTTTACTCGGCAAGACATCGCATCTTGTGCCTACATATCCTTACGGGAATGGAATCAGAGTAACTGTAGTTCCCCTCAAAAGGGAGGTTAGAAACGTCTTGACTGTGGCCAAGGTTTGTTCAGAGACTCCAATCTCTATGTTAAAAAAATGTTAATTAAAATTAAAATAGGGTTAAATTAGGGATTTCACGGCGGAAAACCTTAAAACAGAGTATGGCGACTCTTTTGGCCTAACACTAGGATAAAAGCAATTTTGCCCACGGCGGGACACCTAGGCTAAACAGGGTTTGATCCATTAAAGGGGTAAGGCTATTGACTCGGCGGCCAAAAGGCTGGACCTAATCCTTCGGAAGGATAAAACTGTAAAAAATGTGAAAATATGACAAATCATTATATGGAGGAATAATTAAGGTACAGAAATAAGAAAAGTAATAAAGGCAGAGGGTATAAAGAAACAAAGAAACATTTCTGAAAACATGAAGAATATGAAAATATGTAATGACACTTAGAATGAAGTGAGGGAGGAAAATAGTGTGGGGCTGTGGCCACCACAAGCACATCTCAACCTCGAGCATGCACATGAAATGCCAAAAGAAAGAAAAGTAATAAAAGGGTACATAAAATGACACGACAAACATCAAACATCAGGAGTTCCTTACGAAAAGGTTTTAATTTTTTAATATTTTAATTATGTAAAAAAGGTTTTAATTTTTTTAATATTTTAATTATATATATAAAAAAAGGTTTTAATTTTAAAATGGAATTACTTAGTAAAAAAAATTTAAGTTTAAATTATAAAAAAATGTTAAGTTTAAATTATATATATAAAAAAAAATGTTTTTGGGAACAAAAAGGTTTTTTTGGAAAAAAATGTTTACGGGAACAAAAAAAAAAGGCTTTTTTTGAAAAAAAATGTTTACGGGAACAAAAAAGGTTTTTTTTTGGAAAAAAATGTTTACGGGAACAAAAAAAGGTTTTTGGGAATAAAAAAAAGGTTTTTTTTTGGGAAAAAATGTTTACGGGAACAAAAAAAGGTTTTTGGAAAAAAAAGTCTTAGTTTTAATAAAAAAGGGTTTTGATTTTGAAAAAGGTTTTGATAAAAAATAACAATAGAATTGCAAATGCAAACAAACAATTATGGACATGCAAACAATCCTATACGACATAATCATGGTTCATACAGATTAAAATCTACGGATCTAAACAACAATGAAGGTTAACATGGCAACGATGCAAATAAATATGAAAAATGCAAAGGATTTAAGAATCTAACCTTCGAAGCGGAGGCTTGTTTCGGTGAATGTTGGTTTGGTTTGAATAAGAGAACACTGGAGAGCTCAGAGGTCCGATCCTTTAAAGGCAATGAGGGTTGTGCGTTGTAAGAACAACAGCCTTTTTCCTTCTCTGGTGTCTTCTTCTCTCTGTCTGAACCTTCCGCCCCCCTTTCAACAAGGCAACACATGTATATATAGGGAACAAATTAGGGTTAACACCAAATTGTCAATAATGTCCCTAAAGCCCATTTTAAAGCCCAAACTAAATAATTAGTTAAGAAAAAATAATAATTAAAATAAACTTAAAATAAAAACTAATAATCCTATTGATTCCTAAAATCAAAAATATTATAAAAAGAACAAAATTTTTTCCAATATTTTTTATTTTATAATTTTTTGGATATTTTTATGAATAATTTAGAAAAAGGTGAAAAAAATAATATTTTAAAAAATGATTTAATTAAAATACGAAAATAATAATTAAATAATAATAAAAAACTATTTTTGTTATTTTTTAATGAAAGATAGAAAAATTTAGAGTAAAAATAATAAAAAACAAAAAGTGACAAAGGTGAGATTCGAACTCTCAACCTCTCACACTCACAACTCCTTACACATGTCCTCTTGCCAATTATGTCATTTTTACTTTTTAGAAAAAAAATGCATGTCATATGATATTTACCTGCAAAAAGTCAAACGACTACACAAATTTGTTAGTAATTGATTAAATGCAATAAAAATGCAATGAAATGCGACGACAAATCTTAGGGCAAAATTTGGGGTATTACAGTTGCCCCTATTTACATAACTTCACCGGGTGATTTGAGCAACGGAGACTCGAGAAATCATGGTGGAGGGATTTAAATACAGATAACCGAAAATTTTGCCTTTAGACGCAGTGCTATGCAATGATATGGACAAAACAAAACGAACTATAACGCTAAATATAATATGAATCTGATATGATGCGTATGATGAAAATGACAAATGCACGGATACAGACGAAACAACGTCACAGGGGACGACCCATCGAGGAATTGCACTAGGGAAGAAGACATATCATATCTGGAAGAACGTCGGATAGACACGACACAGAATTGTTGATAGGTGCCAAGTAAATTAGAAATTGTCCGCAAGGTAAGACGCGGGTAAAACACGACCTCAGGGAGAAAAAAAAGCAAATGGGGGTAAAACACCATGATGTTAGGTAAACCCAGGAATATCTGGTAAACGGGGAATAAAACACCCGGGATAAAGGTACATGGGGGATAAAACACCCGAGGATAGAAGGTAAGTGGGGAGTAAAGCACCCAAGATAGACATGTAAATGGGGAGTAAAGCACCCAGGATAGAAATGTAAATGGGGAGTAAAGCACCCAAGATAAAAATGTAAATAGGGAGTAAAGCACCCAAGATAAAAATGTAAATGGGGAGTAAAGCACCCAAGATAAAAATGTAAATGGGGAGTAAAGCACCCAAGATAAAAATGTAAATGGGGAGTAAAGCACCCAAGATAGAAATGTGAATGGGGAGTAAAGCACTCAAGCTAGAAATGTAAATGGGGAATAAAGCACCCAAGATAGAAATATAAATGGGGAGTAACGCACCCAAGATAGAAATGTAAATGGGGAGTAAAGCACCCAAGATAGAAATGTAAATGGGGAATAAAGCACCCAAGATGTGCACATGTATAGGAATTATGCTATGACATATGATCAAATGCAAATGCAGACGTCGACGACAAGACTCGACTCTTTCTGTGAGATGACAAAACTGGAGGACTGATTCCTCAACACGGAGATCACTGTCATTCTGTTAAACTGTATCAAGTTGATAGTCACTGTAGGAATGATGAATAACTGCTTAGGGATTATGCGAGTAAACTGCCCCAGGTCAAATGAACTGATAGTTGCTTTAGCTGTCTGATTCGTGGAATCGACTGTTTTGATGTATCCTCGGAGGGCTTGCCCCAGTCTGAGTCTTGAACAATTCTCTGGATAAACCAAATCTGAGAAGATATTTCCTTGAACAAATCTTGAACTGATTCTTTGACAGGATGTAAAAGGAACTTGCCCCCGATAAGATCACTTGACCAAGTTTCTCATTGTTTGAAAATTCCTTAGAGGAAAGCCAGTTTGCAAACAAAAATATTCCTACAAACATGGTAATGCAAAGTTCATGCGACTTTTGAAATCAAAATTATTTTTGAAAGATGGAAAATACATGAGTCGTTAGTCAGAACACAACGGTTCAAGACGCTCAAAGTTTAAAACAAAGATGTACTGCTAAAATAAATGATTCACAAAGATCTTTAGGAGTCAGGTTACGCAACCTTGCTGTAGTATACTTTCAAAATAACCTTGCTTCAATTAGGTCTTTTGAGGGTTGTAATGTGGCCTGGTTCACGGTTTATGAAACAAAAGATAAAGGCTCAAAATTTATTTGTACCCACCCAATCTACGTGATGATCTTCAGTCCTATGCTCAGTTAACTCATACTATGCATTCAGGTTCCCATAAGTTAGGGATTTCATTGATCGTAGCAATGATGACTCAGAAGCCAAAGGGACCTAAGAAAAGGCAACCACTACTCCCCTATAACATTTGATTGTTTTGACATTGAGGATTTTCAAGATAAGGATTTAAAAATATCTTTGTATTATCCCTAAATTTTGCCTGAACTGTTTATTTTAGAGTTTACAGTCAGCGGGATGCCCCAGTTTTGCCTAAGTTTCCTTCATAGGTTTTGACTTAGCGGGCTTCTTTTGATTTTTTTATATTATTTTTTTGTGTGAAGGAAAGTGACTGTTTGATTTTAATGATTACGATGAACCATCATCGACCTTTTGATTAGAAAACATCTTCGACACTTATTTGACGTGTGCGAAGGAAAATTTGTTAATGAAAGATGTATCGTATGAACACACAACCAAGTTAACTGAGAACTACCCATCCCAAGGTTAAAAATGTGGGTTTTTTGTAACGAAAGAAACTTCAACTTCTAGGCCCGAAGGGGGTGACGAGGGATTAACTTCCTTATTTCTCCAGTGTTTGGGAATTGAAACAATGCCTTACATCGTCAACAAGGTTTATTTGAAAGCATACTGACAGCAGTTATGGGTATAACATTTTCGTCATCCTCCCTCCAATCTTAGCATATCAAAATTTTGGACAAGAAGTAAACATTTGAAAAATAAAGCATAAAGATGCAAATAACTGGACGGAAATGAATTGAATCAAAAGTCGCAATGCTTATTTCATTCATGAAAGTACAAACATAATTGAAAGCAAACAACTTAAACAAAATAAGGAAAGTGCAAACAACGAGAAACAAAAGGCCTAGTGACAAAACTTCATTTCTGATGTACTGGCAAGGGATTTTTCTGAACATCCGGATGACTGTCTGTAAAATCAAGTATTCCAGTTCTAACCAATTCACATACTATAGCCTTCAATGCAAAACAATGCTCCAAGTCATGGCCTGGGGCACCCTCATGGGAAGCACAATGGAGATCAGCCCTAAATCCAGCCGGAGGATTAAGAGGAGGTGGTAAAGCCTTTGTAGTAATCAGTCATTGCCGGACTAAGTCAGGATATAGCTCTGTGTAAGTCATGAGAATAGGATCAAAGTGACTCCTGTTTCGTTTCTGGTCTAATATCTGTGTCGAGGAATCAGCTTGACGACTCAAAGGTACACTAGAAGACGATAGGACCAAGAAGGAGAAACTGGGGGATAAATGCAATGCAAAAATGTGATGCTAATGGCATGCAATGGTCTCAAGAATTTCAACGGTCGATTGCAAACATTCCCTTTTAGGAAAGTGAAAAAAGCTGTTAGACTTTAAAATGTAGGACTTCTTGAATTTGCAAAGGACTTTTGAATTCCTTGAAACTAGAAATGATATGATGCTTTATGGATGCAAAGCACAAACGCACATAAGCAAATAAAGGTCCTAATTTTAGAGGAACAATGAATGGAGTCAAGGTCTACCCTTCCCAAAGTGGTGTGTACTATAGGTTGATTGTACCTGCAGAACAAGGGTTCTAAATCAGTGCCCAAAGTCATCAGTCCATCTTTCGGATATTATCGACTTCCCGACTGACTCGAGGGTCGATAATATTCTCAAGAGAACCTCGTTCGAGTGTAGTATCGCGTATCAACCATTGTAGGACTACTCTCACATGGTTCCCGCACTACGTCCTAGATAAGGCCAAGATGGTGTAAAGGTACTACGATTCCCAGTATCACAGACTCCAATCGATAATGGTAAAAGTTTTCACGACTACACTCGATCAACCGAACCATTTTCGAAAGTGTCTCAACTGAGCGGTGATTCTCGATTTAGCTTAGTCGGGACTCACTCCCTATAAGCCTCGTCGAATATATCAGCCATCCTATCATAAGGTCGCTCAAGTCCGGGTGTAGGACTTATCTCACAACACAGTAACTCCAAGTAAGGTACCCCAATATATACATACAAGTGAGCAAAATATATAATAAAACAAATATATAAAGAAAATTAAACAAAATAGGGATAACCCTCAATAGTTAGGACTCCCCAGTGAAGTCGCCATTTTCTGTTGCGGTGAAATTTGGATGTCAAGCTATTGATTAACTTGAATCTTAATTCATTTACAACCGGTCTTTGATTTATCCAAAGGAAAGGTTAAAGAAAGGAAAAACCTATAGGGGAGAGATCTAAGGTTCGGGGGTTGGTTAAATTTAGGGAAGGTATTAGCACCCTAAACTTCCGTAGTACTCTACGGGAACCTTTTGTTTATTTTTTTTTATTTATTTCGTTAATTATTTTGCTTTAGGGTATATACAAAGGATTGAAAATTAAAAAAATACCTAGGGGTTAATTCTAAGTTTACTCGGCAAGACATCGCATCTTGTGCCTACATATCCTTACGGGAATGGAATCAGAGTAACTGTAGTTCCCCTCAAAAGGGAGGTTAGAAACGTCTTGACTGTGGCCAAGGTTTGTTCAGAGACTCCAATCTCTATGTTAAAAAAATGTTAATTAAAATTAAAATAGGGTTAAATTAGGGATTCCACGGCGGAAAACCTTAAAACAGAGTATGGCGACTCTTTTGGCCTAACACTAGGATAAAAGCAATTTTGCCCACGGCGGGACACCTAGGCTAAACAGGGTTTGATCCATTAAAGGGGTAAGGCTATTGACTCGGCGGCCAAAAGGCTGGACCTAATCCTTCGGAAGGATAAAACTGTAAAAAATGTGAAAATATGACAAATCATTATATGGAGGAATAATTAAGGTACAGAAATAAGAAAAGTAATAAAGGCAGAGGGTATAAAGAAACAAAGAAACATTTCTGAAAACATGAAGAATATGAAAATATGTAATGACACTTAGAATAAAGTGAGGGAGGAAAATAGTGTGGGGCTGTGGCCACCACAAGCACATCTCAACCTCGAGCATGCACATGAAATGCCAAAAGAAAGAAAAGTAATAAAAGGGTACATAAAATGACACGACAAACATCAAACATCAGGAGTTCCTTACGAAAAGGTTTTAATTTTTTAATATTTTAATTATGTAAAAAAGGTTTTAATTTTTTTAATATTTTAATTATATATATAAAAAAAGGTTTTAATTTTAAAATGGAATTACTTAGTAAAAAAAATTTAAGTTTAAATTATAAAAAAATGTTAAGTTTAAATTATATATATAAAAAAAAATGTTTTTGGGAACAAAAAGGTTTTTTTGGAAAAAAATGTTTACTGGAACAAAAAAAAAGCTTTTTTTGGAAAAAAATGTTTACGGGAACAAAAAAGGTTTTTTTTTGGAAAAAAATGTTTACGGGAACAAAAAAGGTTTTTGGGAATAAAAAAAATGTTTTTTTTTGGGAAAAAATGTTTACGGGAACAAAAAAGGTTTTTGGAAAAAAAAAAGTCTTAGTTTTAATAAAAAAGGGTTTTGATTTTGAAAAAAGTTTTGATAAAAAATAACAATAGAATTGCAAATGCAAACAAACAATTATGGACATGCAAACAATCCTATACGACACAATCATGGTTCATACAGATCAAAATCTACGGATCTAAACAACAATGAAGGTTAACATGGCAAGGATGCAAATAAATATGAAAAATGCAAAGGATTTAGGAATCTAACCTTCGAAGCGGAGGCTTGTTTCGGTGAATGTTGGTTTGGTTTGAATAAGAGAACACTGGAGAGCTCAGAGGTCCGATCCTTTAAAGCCAATGAGGATTGTGCGTTGTAAGAACAGCAGCCTTTTTCCTTCTCTGGTGTCTTCTTCTCTCTGTCTGAACCTTCCGCCCCCCTTTAAACAAGGCAACACATGTATATATAGGGAACAAATTAGGGTTAACACCAAATTATCAATAATGTCCCTAAAGCCCATTTTAAAGCCCAAACTAAATAATTAGTTAAGAAAAACTAATAATTAAAATAAACTTAAAATAAAAACTAATAATCCTATTGATTCCTAAAATCAAAAATATTATAAAAAGAACAAAAATTTTTCCAATATTTTTTATTTTATGATTTTTTGGATATTTTTATGAATAATTTAGAAAAAGGTGAAAAAAATAATATTTTATAAAATGATTTAATTAAAATACGAAAATAATAATTAAATAATAATAAAAAACTATTTTTGTTATTTTTTAATGAAAGATAGAAAAATTTAGAGTAAAAATAATAAAAAACAAAAAGTGACAAAGGTGAGATTCGAACTCTCAACCTCTCACACTCACAACTCCTTACACATGTCCTCTTGCCAATTATGTCATTTTTACTTTCTAGGAAAAAAAATGCATGCCATATGATATTTACCTGCAAAAAGTCAAACGACTACACAAATTTGTTAGTAATTGATTAAATGCAATAAAAATGCAATGAAATGCGACGACAAATCTTAGGGCAAAATTTGGGGTATTACAAGCTTGCATCGTGGCATGATCTCTTCGAGGTAGACGATGTAGCAAATAATTACGGCGATGGCTCCTTGAAAAGCAGTCAAGATACTAAGGGAACTGTTAATGGTTTACAAACCGATGCGGATGAGGCTTATCCCCACTATTGTAGGCCAAAGTTATTAACCGAGCATGTACTAGAAAAACATGATCCATTCATGTAGTTGATAGCATGAACTTCTTCTGTAAACGTTTTAATTATTTCTCTCTTTAGAGAAGTGGGTATTTGAAATGCTTGAATGATTTGTTGCCAACGACTTGTACCCCATGTGAATTTTGTGCGATCTATATCTTTAATTATCGTTAAGTTAAAATAGACCTTGTGGGAAAGATGATAATTTAATCCCAATGACACGAACCTTCTTAGGTTTGAATTTGATAGATTGGATTTTCTATATGTAACACCATCAAACCAAACTTGTAAGATCTTAGAGTGTGAAAGCATGTTGGAAGCTTGCGTATGCTTGATGCAAAGTGTTATCCTATGAATTCTTCGTCTAGTTTATGAAGGTGAGAAAATACTTAGAAGGGGGGTTGAATAAGTATGAAGATAAAAACTTAGAAGTAAAAACTCAAGTATTTTTATCCTGGTTCGTTGAACTCAACTACTCTAGTCCACCCTTTCTAGAGTGATTTTCCTTTCTCAAACAATGACTTAATCCACTATTTAATCAACTTATTACAATAGTAAGCACTAAAAACAACTGTTCAAAGTTTTCTCAAGAACTAATGATCCTAACTGGATCTTCTTAAGGTTTTCTTACAATCAAATGTAATAACAAATACAAGTCTTAAGATGCTTCTAATAAAACTTTATCACAACTGTGATTTTTCACTTAAGATTAAGAACAAAGAATTAATTCTAGCAAGAATATATGAGTTGTATGAGAGCTTTGATAATGAATTCTTTTCAAGTGATTCATCAACTGAAGAAGATGAGTGAAGACTTGCTTTTATAGACACAGTGATCCAAGAGTATTTCACGTTGAGAAGTGTGTACCAAATGGTCTGAGCCTTTTTGTCTTCACATCAAATGACCTTTCCTAGAAGAAGAAAGCACAGAGAAATCCTTTTTGTCTGTGTTCTTGTGTCTAGCATAAATAAGGAAAGAGTCGTTTGGATATTTCAACGGACATAATCTTTGAATTCTTCTTCAACAATTTTCAGCAAGAATCATCAGAGTCTAATTTGATCAGAGCCTTCAGATGTTGATCAGAGTTTTGCTGAATCAGAGTCTTTGCAGTAAGTGTGCTTTTAGTGTGTATAAGTTCAGAGCAGAGTTTTGGGTCAGATCCTCAGTACCGGCAGCGTTAGTACTCTCAGAGTCTTCTGAAGTAACTATGCTTGAAAACTCTTCATACAAAATTCTTCATTGGTTCAGATGCTTCTGACTTGCTTCAGATTCTTCTGGAGCTTCTGCTTCAGATCCTTCTGGAGACAACGCTCAGGATCTTCTGATGGCAGCGTTCAGAATCTTCTAATGGGTGCATCTGACGCTTCAGAGCCTTACATATTTCTTATGTTCAGATCTGATTTGCTTCTGGAGTGATATTTACTTTAATATCTGCTGCAAACATTCTTAAGCAAATTCTAGAGTATATAATTCTTAATTACAAAATTTCATAATAGTTATCATCAAAACATAGAGATATTATTAAGAACCAATCTGTGTTCTAACAATCTCTCCCTTTTTGATGATGACAAAAACATCAGAAGTTTTGTTTAATTGTAAAGAGAATAAGTATAACTCCCCCTGAGATGATGAATCTCCCCCTGAATTAAATATTAATAAGGAATAGAAACTTCCCTTTTTGTCTTGAGTATTTTTCAGAGTTAGAGCTTGATTGTTCTAAACATTTGAGAGTCAGAGTCTCTTGCATATTTCAGAGTCAGAGTCTGATAATTTATATATGATCTGGGAGTCATAGAGTTTCTTTTACAGAGTATACTTATCAAATGTTCTGAAATACTCAGATATTATGTGAGATAAAATTGATATGTCTGAAGTTTCATTCTGGTAGAGTTTAATTAAACAGTTCAGATCTATTTTCTCCCCCTTTTTTGTCATAAGCAAAAAGTAAGAACTTTTAAAAGACAAATAAAAGGAAAAACAAACGAGATAAATCATGTAGAGAAAACATTGAGACATTCATTCATTCAGAGCAGAAAGTACAAACATCAGAAAATATTCAAGTACATGTGCAAACATCAGATGCAAACATCAGAAATAAACTAAGATTGTTTTGACAAAATCATCTTCAACAGATCTGTGATCTCAGAAGAGGACTGTTCTTGTTTTGACATCCACTTAGCCATGGTTTCATTCTTCTAATCTTGTTTGGACATCCACTGAGCCATGTCTTCAGACTTCTTATCTTGCTTAGCCATCCATGACTTAATCTCTGATTGACCAGCTTCCAGAACTGCAATCTTATCTTCAAGATCTGGATACTCTTTCTTGATCTCAGATGAAGAAGGTGGGACAGATTCTGAAGCATGAACAGAGTCAATTTCCATAGGGGATTTGGAGTTAGGAGCAGTAGATCCAGAGGGATGTTCTACAAGAGTCATAGCCAGAGGGTTGTCTTCAGGTGCAGATTCAGTATTCTCTTCTGATGATGAAGGAGCATCTTTAAGAAGCAATGGTGCAGATCTTTTAACAGTCCAGGACAAACTTCTAGCAGTTTCAGCAAATCTGAGCTTCGCATCATCAGAACATACGTTCTTCAGATTTGATGCTACAGTATTGAATCTGTTTATGAAGCCATTCCAAATGGCATCAGATTCATTTGCATCCATTGTTGATGAACACTTCCTCTATACAGAGCCTAAATACATCTCTATTTCTTTCAAAAAACTTGTAAATAAATGATCAACATTCAGCCTAGGTTTTGGGTTTAGAAAAGTTTCCAATGTGATTGGCTTGGGTTGGGGAGAAGGTGGAAAGATGGATTTTGGAATGGTGATCAGAGGACGAGGGTAGAATGGTATGAATGGAAGATCAGATGAATTGTCAGGTTTTGATCTGGTTAAAGCATTCAACAAATATGGTTTTGCATTTGATGCATAGGAAACAACATCAAATGGGGTATCAGAGTAAGGCGTGAATGCAGATTTATCAGATAAAATGGGTTCTGATGAAATCACTTCTTGCAGTTCTTTAATATACGTTTGAAGAACAGATGGTAGAATGATGGTAAGTTTAGGTTTAAGAGGAGTGATAGTGTCAGATGGTTCAATTCTGGTGTAGAAATTTTTGAGTTTGAAACCAGAGGGAGGTTTATCAGATGAAAACAGTTTACACGAAGCAGAGGGTACACACTCAGATGTCCTTGGCTTAGGTGTTGGGATAGGATTGGGAATGAGAATTTCAGAAGAAACAGGTGGTTCTGGTTGGTTAACTTCATAATTTCTGTGAGAGGGAGATATTAGAAAATTTGGGTGTATGTCAGATTCTGATGAATTTGAGGATGTGGTTGGAGTGTAAGACGTGGAGGACACTTCAAAAACAGTTTTGAGAGGTGTAACATTTAGAACCTCTGTCTTAGGGATATTGGTTTTAGATGGATTGGTTGATTCTGATGGATTCTCAGAAAGTTTTGATGGAGGTGCAGATGTAGGTGGTTCTGATTTAGGTGGAGCAGATGTAGGTGGATCAGATGTAGGTGGATTAGATGTAGGTGGATCAGATGTAGGTGGATCAGATGTAGATGGATCAGATGTAGGTGGATCAGATGCCACTTGATTAGAGTGTATATGTTCAGAAAGAACTTGTGCAGATGCAATAGGTTCAGATCTGTTTGATTGAGATTTTTCTGGTTGTTGTTGTTGTTGTTCAGATTGTTTTTCTAGTTGTTGTTGTTGTTGTTCAGACTGTTTTTCTGGTTGTTGTTGTTGTTGTTCAGATTGTTCTGTTGGTTTTGTTATAGGTGGTGGAGTTTGATTTTCTGGTGTTGTTATTGTTGGTGTTGGTGCAGATGATTGATTGGTAAAAGGTTTTACAGGAGTGGTAGAAACAGGATCAGATGATTTTTGTGGGGAAGGAATTTTTAATGGTTCAAAATTATGAGGTGGAGCAGGAACAAATTGTTTCTGAGTAGGAGGTGGTTTTGGAATAGACTTGAATGTTGATTCATTTAAAACAATATTATTGAAAGAGGATACATAAGATTTGGTACCTTTAATCTTGATACGCTTTGTGGGAACAGAGGGAGCGTCTCCAGATGCTTTCCTCTTGATCAACTTCTGAGGCTTGTCAGCAACTTTAGGCTTCTTCTGAACAGCCACTGCTTCTGCTTCTGATTGACCTCTTTTCCTTGTGTTCTCATTTCCTCCATCAGGCATTGGTTCCCTTGCTCTTTTCAGAATATCTGCAGGAACTGGGGTTCCATCTGCCTTGCAAGAATCAATATACCTTATAATTATTTCCCTTGGTTCTTCAGCACAGAACAATGGGTAGTCTTCAACTGGGATTCGCTTCTGACTAAGTTCAGAGATATTCAGCTTCTTGGGTGCTGATGTGAGTTCCTCTACAATTTTTAGTCTCTGAAGACTCTTGGCATTCAGAGGTTTCCCAACAATAGATTCAAGTTCCTCCTTGACTCCAGCAGTATACAGAGCAGTCACTAGTCCATTTTCTGTCAGAATATCTGAAATTAACCTTCCAAAGGGAATCCATGTTCTGATCTTCTGACCCTTATCTTTTACAGATTCTCTTGAAGCATTAATATGATTCCATAAGTGCATGAACATAATGTAAGGAAGATCTACCTTGGTGCTCTGACTTAAACAATACATGAAGTAGAGCTGTTCATTGTTCACATAGTCTGGAGAATTTGTAGATTTTCTGTGATGAATGCATCCCATGAAAATCTTTGCCCAGATTTTGTAGTCAGGCTTCAGATCTTTAAACTTGTTAGAGGCCTGTCCAGCAGTCATGACTTCCTCATAAACTTCTTCCACGTCTACACGCCCAACTGGCAGATGGGATATGTTGCACCCCAAATTTGTCCTACCTTTACATAGTTTCTAGTGCCACTTTATTTTGAATGAATAAAATGGCACAATTGGCAAGAGACCGTGTGTAAGGAGTTGTGAGTGTGAGAGGTCGAGAGTTCAAATCCCACCTTCTTCACTTTTTGTTTTTCTTTTATTTTTATTCTAACTTTTCTATTTTTATAAAAAAAAATAACAAAATAGTTTTTTTTATTATTTAATTATTATTTTCGTATTTTATTTAAATTATTTTTAAAAAAATATTATTTTTTCACTTTTTTCCATATTACTCATAAAAACATCAAAAAATCATAAAATTAAAAATATTAGAAGATGACATGCAAGGATTGAAGGAGAGGAAAAACTTCGATAGTCATCCAGGGAGAAAACGGCAGAAGCCTTTTTATTTACGTTTCATTTTTTTATTTTATTATTCAATTGTTTATTTTTTCATTTATATTAACTATGTAGTTTGTAATTAATAATGCAATTAAGTTTAGGTAAGCTATTTCAACAACAAAAAAAAACATAACGTAATTAGTTTTTTAAAAATTAAGATCTTTCTAAAAAGTTTTTTTCAAAAATTAAATCATTTTTTATTTAAAAACATATTTCTAAATAAAACAGTTTTTCTTAATTAAAGCTTTTTTCCAATTAAAACCATTTTTCATTAAGTTAGCACAAAAATTAAAAAATGACCTTTCTTTCACTAAAACAAAAATTAAAACCTTTTTCGTTGAATTTAAATCAAATTTTTTCATTAAAATTTAAAACATTTTTTTAATTAAAATTTAAAACATTTATTTTCGATAACATTAAAACATTTTTTTTCAAGACATTTTTTCATTAAAATTAAAACCAGTTTCTTTATTAAAATTTTTAGTAAATAATTAGAATAGTTTCTCCATTTAAGCATGAAATTAATTCTCCTCTCCTCTTCTCAATAAAAACTCAAAAAGAAATAAGTTGTGATTTAGCCGTTTCATTTTTGTCTAACCCTCGTTAATTTGTTTGTTTCAACTCGTTATTATTTCATTTGTTCGTTTTTGTTCCATGGATGTAATTTACGCGAGGCCATGGTCGCAGTTATTTTATTTTGCATTTTTTGGGAATTTGTAATTTACGCGAGTGATCGTCGCGATGCTTTTTTTACCGCTTTCTTTATTTTTCCGCACTTTAATTCTGCCGAATAGTAATTTGTCGTATTTTGCATGTTTTTACCGTTAGAATCCCTCCGAAGGAATTAGGTCTAGCTGTTTGACCGCCGAGTCAATAACCCTAGTTTTAGCCGTCTCAAACCCTAATTAACCTAGGCGTCCCGCCGTGGACAAAAATACCCTTTACCCTAGTTTTAGGTCAAAGAGTCGCCGTACTTTGTTTTAGGGTTTCCCGCCGTGGAATCCCTAATTTCAACCCTAAATTTTTAATTAACAAATTCAACGTAGAAATAGGAGTTTCAAAGACTCCACATAAGCGTGTCCTTAAGATACGTTTATTCCCCATTGAAACCTTGACCACAGTCAAGACGTTTCTAACCTCCCTTTCGAGGGGAACTACAATTACTCTGATTCCATTCCCGTCAGGATATGTAGGCACAAGATGCGACGTCTTGCCGAGTAAACTTAGGACTAACCCTTAGGTCTTTAGGTCACTCTATCCCTTAGCTCAATATATATTAAAACAAATAATAAAATATAAAAAAAAGCATACAATAAACAAAAGGTTCCTGTAGAGTACTACAGAAGTTTAGGGTGCTAGTACCTTCCCTAAGCTTAACCAACCCCTTACCTAGATCTCTCCCCGCATTGTCTTTACGATGCAAAATTAGGTTTTCCTCTTTTGACCTTTTCCTTCGGATAAATCAAAGAGCGGTTGTGAACTAAAGATGCGATTCAAATTAATTAATAATTTGATATCATATTCTAACCGCAACAGAAAATGGCGACTTCACTGGGGACCCTCCTAATTTTTAAGGGTTACCCCTATTTTGTTTATTGTGTGATATTTTATTAATTATTTTTATATATCATTGTACCTTGTGGGGATACCTGTTATTGTGAGATAAGTCCTAACCCGGACTTGAGTGACCTTATTATAGGAAGGTGAGATATTCGACGAGGCTTGCCGGGAGTGAGTCCCGACCAAGTCAACTCGAGAATCACCGCTCAGTTGAGACCCTTTCGAAAATGGTTCGGTTGATCGAGTGCAGTCGTGAAAACTTTTACTATTTTCAATTGGAGTCTGTGATACTGGGGACCGTAGTACCTTAACACCACCTTGGTCTTATATAGGACGTAGTGCGGGAACTATGTGGGAGTAGTCCTACAATAGTTGCTACGCGATACTACACTCAAATGAGGTTCTCTTGAGGATATTATCGACCTCCAAGTTAGTTGGAAAGTTGATAATATCCGAAAGATGGATTGATGACTTTGGGCACCGCTTTAGAACCTTGTTCTGCAGGTACAATTAACCTATAGTACTTACCTTTTGGGAAGGGTAGACCTTAACTCCATTCGCTGTCCTCTAACCTAGGACCTTTGTGTGCGTATTTGTGCTTTGCATCCATAAAGCATCATATCATTTCCAGTTTCAAGGAATTCAACAGTCTTTTGCAAACTCAAAAAGGTCCTACATTTTAGAGTCAAAAAAAAATTTCTTTCCAACTGTCCTAAAAGGGAATATTTGCAATCGACCGTTGAAATTCTTGGAACCATTACATGGCATTAGCATCACATTTTTGCATTGCATTTTTCCCCCGGTTTCTCATTCTCGGTTCTCTCCTCTTCCAGTGTACCTTTGAGTCGTCAAGCTGATTCCTCGACACAGATATCAGACTAGAGCTAACTATAGACGCCAAATGTCAGAACAAGAGGAACATAATGCGGAGGTCCGAATGGAGATTGATGAGTTGAAAGCAGGCATGACCAGGCTTACCGAGATGCTTCAAGTGTTGATTGCTAGAGGAGAGCCACCTCAGAGGACTGTCATTCAGGAAGTTTCAAGTGTTGATCCACCTCTTGTTTCAGTGCCGCTGAGACAGCCTATGTCCCATTAGTGGAATTCTAATGAAACCTTATAAAAATACAGAAAAATTTGAAATTTTTAAAGGACAATACTTAATTATTTAAAAACATACTGTTTCACATACATATGCTTCAAATATATTTTACAGAGTTTGACACCGTTAAGACTAGCGGCCTTGCCACATAGATAAAACATAAAATAAAAGTACAGAAAGGAAACCAAAAAGAAAGCATACCAAAAGGGACCTCCTAAGTCCAACAAGACTGACACTTATACTGACTGTAGTAGTAGGGATGTGATTAGCGTTTGACAAAACACTAACAGCTCCCAATCTAGATGTTATAGTAACACATCTCCACGTCACTTCATATCCTTTCCTTCTGAGTTGTCGGGAAGTACGCAAGATTCGAGCTCATCGTCTGATCGTCATAAAATAATCCAAAATGCAAAACAAAAATGACACAGGGCTAAGATTCATGTACAAGTTTAAAAGTGGGAATGAATGTGTAAAATAATAATATATATGGAAACCATATTTATACAAACAAGCGTATCTTATACCCACAATTACATATACTTTATTTATTCTAATGCATCCCTGAACTATATGCTGACTCAGGCCACTAAACGCTGTCAATGATATCTATCCCATTTACCAAGATCAGATATCACTAGACCACATGCCACCAACGTACTCCCAATTACCAAGAGCTACGCCACCTAACTTCACATGGAGCCTAGGTGTTATAAGTCGATCGTCCCTGAGAATTCAGGCCAAGAACCTTGTCTTGCCTAGCATGCATAGATAATAATCCCCGTCGGGATTGCAGGCGACTGATCAACCTCGTGCGTCCCATACCGCACGGCGGTGGACTTACACATTCCTTAATGCAAGTCTATATGATCACTCACTCATCTTGTGGCAACTCTTAGCCATAAGTATTAAGTTAATAATGGGGAATTATCGTATCAACTTTTCAAGTTATACTTATTATCTAGATACTTAGGTTGAGTACCAAATCCATCCAATGTCTTGCCATATTTGATCTTTGTCCTTACATAATAAGTTCAGTTTGTATAATGGGTAATTGTATGGTTAACTTCCCAGGTAAGAGAGGTGGACTGTAAACGGCATAGTCGACCAAGTCTTTCCTTAGCCAGAACCCAACCAAATATAACTACTCATTGTATCCAACTTTCCTTATGTTAATGGGGATCAATTACTTAATATCTAGCAATGTTTTTCTCTCATTAACCGATTATTTCCTTAATCTATCAATCACAATCATTCAAGTATAAATAAAATAAACAATTATAAAATTAACCGAATAATGCAAGCACAATACAATACCAAATTGTCAAAGATTATTCCTATGATAATTAATTAAGGCCGGCGTAACCTCGCCTAGTGATTTGTGAAAATCATTATTTGAGAATAGGCTCTCCTTAATTATTTATCGCTAGTAGGGCTTAGGTCACCACTACACACATATATATTAAGTTATTTTACGCTAACCGTCCCAATCGTATACGAAATCTTGCCCCCACCTTTTGTTGAGTGTTGTTGAAAGTCCACAAGTGTTGTCTTCGATCTTTGCCAAGAACCTAATTTACGATAACCGTTGGATTGTACGAAATTTATGAAATAATTAGAATATAATTTATGGTTAATTGAACATAATCCCGTTATAACTTGAAATATTTATTTATTTAAATATATCATAATAACCTCCAAAATAATTATTAAATTCAAATATAAATTATATTATACCTCCTTTTGAATTTGTTTGTTTTAGAAAATTGTCAAGAGTATATTTCTAATAACATTTAAATTATAATAAAATTTGGGCATTATAACGACTTAAAATGGTAAAATTTATTTTGGACTTTATAAGTTCAATATATCGACGTCTGAACGGAATTTGCATAGAAAATTTAAAATAACCTTTATATAAATAACATAATTAAAATAATATAATTAAAATAAAATGGACATTATAACGGCTTACCGATTACTTATGAAAATGATTTGGGCAGAACTTTGACGTATAAAACTCCCTTGAAACTTTAGAAGAACTTTTACCACAAAATACTCTAAAGGTTACGAACCGATATCGTGGGAACTTCGATAACTAAAACTAATATTGCTATATGAAGAAATTAGAGAAGGAAAGAAGTAAAGAAGTAAGAAAGATGATTTGTGAATGAATGAATGAAAATGGGGTGGAAGAGACCCCTATTTATACTAGTTGTAAAATATTAAAATAACATAATTTATCATCTTTTGCCCATACCTTCCAACTTTTCAACTCTTGCTAGTAAATATGTCTCTATCAAATATTTACTAATCTTTCATCAATAGTGCTTTAGGTGTTCTAGTATGACTTTGTGAAAATAATTTATGACAAAGGTATGGGAGCTTGATTTCATGACATAATATTATGTAGGATATTAATAGAAAATGAGATATATATTTCTTTTATAAAAAGTAAAATGTTAATAATATTAATAATAATAAAAATAGTAAAAAGGATAGTTATTTGATATTTTTATTGTCTTAAGATTATTTTATTTATTAATTGGTTTATAGAGTAAAATGATAATATTCAAATAAAATAAAATCAATTAATAATAACAAAACAAGAACAACAATAATGATAATAATAATATGAATAATTAATTAACTTAAAGTTAAGGGTTTTAAGTACCAATTTAAATTTCAAAGTTTAGTTTATAAAATGAAACGATGATATTCAAATTGAAGAATAAAAGTAATAAATATAAAAAGTAATTAATTAATAAATTAATTATTATAAGTGTTAGTTTCAACATTTAATTTTTAATAACTAGCATTGTTAAAATCTCAAATCTAACTAGATATATTATTTAGTGTATGGAAAAATTAGGATGTTACATTACCACCCCCCTTAAAAGAAATTTCGTCCTCGAAATTTAGCGTACCTAAAACATATGTGGATACTTCTGACGCATGTCTTCTTCTCTTTCCCAAGTAGAATCACCAGTTACATCATCCCACACGACTCTAACCAATGGTATTTGCTTTCCACGAAGTTCTTTAATACGATGATCTAAGATCTTGACAGGTATAGCCTCATATTCCAAATTATCTCTAAGTTCCACAGTTTCAGGCTCAATGACATGTGAAGGGTCCGGATAATACTTCCTCAGTTGTGATACATGAAATACATCATGAAGATTAGACAAGTTTGGCGGCAAAGCAATGTGATACGCTACAGGTCCAATCCGCCGTAGAATTTGAAAAGGCCCGATAAACCTTGGTGTTAACTTCCTAGTTTTGATTGCTCGTGCAATTCCCGCCCTAGGAGTTACCCTAATGAACACGTGATCTCCTGCCTCGAACTCCAAAGGTCTTCTCCTCTTATCATTATAACTCTTTTGACGGTCCTGTGCTGCCTTCATTTTTTCTCTAATAAGTTTAACCTGATCTGTCGTTTGTTGCACGAATTCTGAACCCAATATTTTATTTTCTCCAACCTCATACCAACATAAAGGTGTACGACACTTTCTTCCGTATAATGCTTCATATGGAGCCATGCCGATACTTGAGTGAAAACTATTGTTGTAAGTAAACTCAATCAATGGTAAGAACTCGTCCCAACTTCCTTTGTGTTCAAGAGCACAAGCTCTCAACAAATCCTCTAACGATTGAATCGTCCTCTCAGACTGGCCATCCGTTTGGGGATGATAAGCTGAACTTAACCTCAGTTTTGTTCCTAACTCTAAATGCAACTGATGCCAAAAATTTGATGTGAATCTGGGATCTCTATCACTGACTATACTTGAAGGTATTCCATGCAATCTAACAATCTCCTTTACATATACCTGAGCTAGTCTCTCTAATTTAAACGTCTGGTTGATGGGAATGAAATGTGCACTCTTTGTCAACCTATCAATGATCACCCAAATTGCATCATGTTGTTTCTGAGTCTTAGGCAAAGCGGTTACAAAATCCATGGCTATTCCGTCCCACTTCCACTCTGGAATATCTAAAGGTTGTAGCAATCCGGCTGGCTTCTGATGTTCAATCTTTGCCTTCTGACATACCAAGCAACTTTGAACATATTCTGCTATATGTCTCTTCATTCCAACCCACCAAAACATTTTCTTCAAGTCTTGATACATCTTTGTGGCTCCTGGATGAAAACTCAACTTACTTTTGTGGCCCTCTTCCAAAATCAACTTTTGAATATCCTGATTTTGAGGTACACACAACCTTTCTTTAAACCTTAGGATTCCATCACTCCTTATGTTAAACTCTCCATTTTGACCATTTCTTATATTTTCCTTTATGCTCACTAGACGGTCATCAAGTTGTTGTTCATCTTTGATCCATTTCAGAAATTCATTAGACACGACAATAGCGCCTATGAATATACTTCCTTCATTGTGATGTACTCCTAAGTTTAAATCCACGAATTTGTCAATCAACTCTTCTTCCTTCAACATCATTGCAGATACATGAAGTTTCTTTCGACTCAAAGCGTCTGCTACAACATTGGCCTTTCCGGGATGATATTGCAACTCAAAATCATAGTCCTTCAAGAATTCCATCCAGCGCCTTTGTCTCATGTTTAAATCTTTCTGATCAAATAAATGCTTCAGGCTTTTGTGATCACTTAACACAGTGAACTTTGATCCATAAAGATAATGCCTCCAAATCTTTAAGGCAAACACAATTGCCGCTAACTCTAGGTCGTGAGTTGGGTAGTTCCTCTCATGCACCTTCAATTGTCTTGATGCATAAGCTATCACTTTCCTTTCTTGCATCAACACACACCCAAGACCTTGATATGACGCATCACAATACACATCAAAATTTCCTAATGGGTCTGGTAAGATGAGTATTGGTGATGAAGTCAATCTTTCCTTTAGCTTCTGAAAACTTTCTTCACACTCTTTAGTCCATTCAAAGTTTTTACCTTTCCTCGTTAACTGAGTCATGGGCAAAGCGATCTTTGAAAATCCTTCAATGAACCTCCGATAATATCCAGCTAGTCCAAGAAAACTTCGAATCTCGCCAACATTCTTTGGACTCTCCCACTTTGTTATTGCTTCGACTTTACTTGGGTCTACTGCAATACCTTCTTTACTAATTACATGACCAAGAAATTGTACCTCCTTCAACCAAAATTCACATTTCGAGAATTTCGCGTACAATTGAAGGTCCTTTAATATCTGTAGCACAATTCTCAAATGTTCTCTGTGCTCTACCTCATTCTTGGAATAAATCAGAATGTCATCAATGAAAACTACAACAAATTGATCTAAGTATGACCTAAAGATCCTATTCATGTAATCCATGAATACTGCTGGAGCATTAGTCAAACCAAATGGCATAACTAAGTACTCATAGTGTCCATAACGGGATCTAAAAGCTGTTTTTGGAATATCATCTTCCTTCACCCTGATCTGATGATATCCAGACTTCAAGTCAATCTTTGAGAATACTGATGCTCCTTTTAACTGATCCATCAAGTCGTCGATTCTAGGCAAAGGATACTTGTTTTTCACAGTGGCTTTATTGAGTTGTCTGTAATCCACACAAAGTCTAGAAGAACCATCCTTCTTCTTCACAAACAAGATTGGAGCTCCCCATGGCGATACACTTGGTCTAATAAATTCTTTCTCTAACATCTCGTCTAATTGTTTCTTTAACTCCGCAAGCTCTGAGGGTGACATTCGATAAGGAGATATAGAAATTGGTCCAGTTCCTGGAACCAAGTCTATAGAAAATTCCACTTCCCTAACCGGTGGTAAACCTGGAACTTCTTCTGGAAAGACTTCCGGGAATTCACAGACTACGGGAAAATTTTCCACACTAGGGGTTTCTCCTACTGACATGGAGAATAGCATCATAAAACTTTGAGTGAGGGTTTCAGCTTTGCTGATTTCTCCACTATCTTCTCCAAATGTAAAAATTTTCTCCTTGCATCTCAAGTTGACATCGTTGGCTGATAACCAATCCATTCCTAAGATGACATCTAGGTCTTGTAGCGGGAGTACCACAAGATCTACTAAGAATCTTCTATTTTCTAAGATTATTGGACAGTCTACACAGACTGAATAAGTTACCATTCTTTCTCCCGAGGGAGTTGTGATAGTCAACTTATAATCGTGATCAACAATTTCGAATCCCAAAAATTCAGCACAAGAGGTAGATATAAAAGAATGTGTAGCTCCTGAATCGAATAAAACTGATACCAACTTATCTCCAATTAAACACATACCTTGAATTAACCCAGCTGACTTTGAGATCTCAGCTCCTCTAATTGTAAATACTCTTCCTGTGGTTGGCTTATTTTGATTCTGAGGTCTCTGACCAACACTTGGGCCTCCATTTCTTGCTCTCCCTATGTTGTTATTGTTTATTAGGCCGCTCCTCTGGCCTGTTGGTTGACTTTGTCCTTGGGGACAATCTTTGAGAAAGTGGCCTTTCTGACCACAGCGAAAACAAGTTCCAATATTTCTATTTGGACAATCTTTGTTAAGATGTGCCCCTCCACAGCTGTAACACTTGAACATTAACCTTCTAGAATCCTGGTTATGATAAGGTGTAGGCCTTTGATATGGCCTACCCCCTCGTTGGATTCTTCCTCCGTGGCCTCGGTTAAAGTGGCCCTTGTGATTGTTGTTTTGGGTTGATCCTCCTGATCCATATTGATTCTTCCTATTGTCAATCCCTTCCAACTCCAGACACCTTTCTACTAGCTCACCAAAGCGCATAATATGCAGAGGTAAAACTGCCCTCTGGATATCATATTTCAATCCATCTTGATACTTTTCACACATCCATTCTTCCCTTGGATGCAAGCGGTAAAACTCAGAATACTTTAGCAAGGATTCAAACTTCCTAGTATATTCTCCCACCGTCATCACACCTTGACGTAGATTCTGAAATTCTCTCTCCTTCTCTTTCCTACATAACTTTGGAAAATACTTCCCCAAAAATTCTTCTTTGAACAAGGTCCAATTGATTTCTCTTCCTTCCTCTTCCAATAATCTATACTTTCCTCTCCACCAAGCTTCAGCATCGCCTGTCAGCATGAATGTTGCATAACCAACCCTTCTATTCTCTCTACAGTGAGTGAAAGAAAATATCTTCTCCATTTCTTGCAACCATTTCTCAGCACCCTCCGGATTAAAGTCACCACCAAACTGTGGTGGTTTTCCTTTCAGAAACGAGTTCAATCCTGTATCCTCATGCACCATTTCCCTTTGTTGTTGCTGAAAGAGTTGATGATCTCGAGTGATTTGCAGGATTTGAGCATTTTGTTGTGTTTGAACTAACACAGCTGCAGCAAGTTCACGAACATCTCGAGTGTCAGCTTGAGAGTTCGTTCCAGTTTGGGAATGATCTTCTCGTCCAATGGGAATGGTAGGTGCTCCTTCAGGAGTAACTTCATCACTCGCATTCCTACGTATACCTCTAGTAGTGCCTCTAGCAGCACTCCTACCACGCCTCGCACCTCTGACGTTCTGAACCATAACTTCCTGAAAAGGAATAGTTATTAGGTTCAATCATTCACAAGACATAAAGAACATAACAATTATGTATATTTATATCCCAATGAATGATTCATCGATAAGGATTTTTATCAAGTCTCCCACAGGCAAGGGATAATTGTGTCTAAAATGTTGAATTAATATCTTAAATATAACTAGAATTCAGGAAAACATAATCAACATTTAATGTATAAACAAAAATGTATCAATTTATTTAATAACAACGATTACAAAAATCGTGACCATGTCTCATTCAAAAACCTCTACTTGTAAACCAAGCTAAGACTAATAGTGGTAAAACTATAATTATCATTATTGCTACGAAATCTTTACCTAATTCTTCATGCTTGATGATACCAATAACAAACAAAATAATGACAAGAAGAGTGATGAATAAAAGAAAGGATTTAGCCATTTGAAAGGTATAGATAAATATTTAGGAATTGATATGAAAATAATGGATGGGTGTGAAGTATTTATAAAGTGAATTTTGTGAAGTGTCCGTTACGTTACCGTTGGGTTTGTGACCGTTGGGGAGGAAAAATAAAGTGTGCTAAATAAGTTTCCTAGACCATTATACTAGAAGGCTCTCAAGATGAAGACTCAATGCACAGAAGAAAAGTTATCATCCAGTTTGGAATCCAACTTGATACAGTCAGTATAATTCTAGACACTTACGGTCCGAGCTGAATCGACCAGCTCTGATACCATTAAATGAGACAGCCTATGTCCCATTAGTGGAATTCTAATGAAACCTTATAAAAATACAGAAAAATTTGAAATTTTTAAAGGACAATACTTAATTATTTAAAAACATACTGTTTCACATACATATGCTTCAAATATATTTTACAGAGTTTGACACCGTTAAGACTAGCGGCCTTGCCACATAGATAAAACATAAAATAAAAGTACAGAAAGGAAACCAAAAAGAAAGCATACCAAAAGGGACCTCCTAAGTCCAACAAGACTGACACTTATACTGACTGTAGTAGTAGGGATGTGATTAGCGTTTGACAAAACACTAACAGCTCCCAATCTAGATGTTATAGTAACACATCTCCACGTCACTTCATATCCTTTCCTTCTGAGTTGTCGGGAAGTACGCAAGATTCGAGCTCATCGTCTGATCGTCATAAAATAATCCAAAATGCAAAACAAAAATGACACAGGGCTAAGATTCATGTACAAGTTTAAAAGTGGGAATGAATGTGTAAAATAATAATATATATGGAAACCATATTTATACAAACAAGCGTATCTTATACCCACAATTACATATACTTTATTTATTCTAATGCATCCCTGAACTATATGCTGACTCAGGCCACTAAACGCTGTCAATGATATCTATCCCATTTACCAAGATCAGATATCACTAGACCACATGCCACCAACGTACTCCCAATTACCAAGAGCTACGCCACCTAACTTCACATGGAGCCTAGGTGTTATAAGTCGATCGTCCCTGAGAATTCAGGCCAAGAACCTTGTCTTGCCTAGCATGCATAGATAATAATCCCCGTCGGGATTGCAGGCGACTGATCAACCTCGTGCGTCCCATACCGCACGGCGGTGGACTTACACATTCCTTAATGCAAGTCTATATGATCACTCACTCATCTTGTGGCAACTCTTAGCCATAAGTATTAAGTTAATAATGGGGAATTATCGTATCAACTTTTCAAGTTATACTTATTATCTAGATACTTAGGTTGAGTACCAAATCCATCCAATGTCTTGCCATATTTGATCTTTGTCCTTACATAATAAGTTCAGTTTGTATAATGGGTAATTGTATGGTTAACTTCCCAGGTAAGAGAGGTGGACTGTAAACGGCATAGTCGACCAAGTCTTTCCTTAGCCAGAACCCAACCAAATATAACTACTCATTGTATCCAACTTTCCTTATGTTAATGGGGATCAATTACTTAATATCTAGCAATGTTTTTCTCTCATTAACCGATTATTTCCTTAATCTATCAATCACAATCATTCAAGTATAAATAAAATAAACAATTATAAAATTAACCGAATAATGCAAGCACAATACAATACCAAATTGTCAAAGATTATTCCTATGATAATTAATTAAGGCCGGCGTAACCTCGCCTAGTGATTTGTGAAAATCATTATTTGAGAATAGGCTCTCCTTAATTATTTATCGCTAGTAGGGCTTAGGTCACCACTACACACATATATATTAAGTTATTTTACGCTAACCGTCCCAATCGTATACGAAATCTTGCCCCCACCTTTTGTTGAGTGTTGTTGAAAGTCCACAAGTGTTGTCTTCGATCTTTGCCAAGAACCTAATTTACGATAACCGTTGGATTGTACGAAATTTATGAAATAATTAGAATATAATTTATGGTTAATTGAACATAATCCCGTTATAACTTGAAATATTTATTTATTTAAATATATCATAATAACCTCCAAAATAATTATTAAATTCAAATATAAATTATATTATACCTCCTTTTGAATTTGTTTGTTTTAGAAAATTGTCAAGAGTATATTTCTAATAACATTTAAATTATAATAAAATTTGGGCATTATAACGACTTAAAATGGTAAAATTTATTTTGGACTTTATAAGTTCAATATATCGACGTCTGAACGGAATTTGCATAGAAAATTTAAAATAACCTTTATATAAATAACATAATTAAAATAATATAATTAAAATAAAATGGACATTATAACGGCTTACCGATTACTTATGAAAATGATTTGGGCAGAACTTTGACGTATAAAACTCCCTTGAAACTTTAGAAGAACTTTTACCACAAAATACTCTAAAGGTTACGAACCGATATCGTGGGAACTTCGATAACTAAAACTAATATTGCTATATGAAGAAATTAGAGAAGGAAAGAAGTAAAGAAGTAAGAAAGATGATTTGTGAATGAATGAATGAAAATGGGGTGGAAGAGACCCCTATTTATACTAGTTGTAAAATATTAAAATAACATAATTTATCATCTTTTGCCCATACCTTCCAACTTTTCAACTCTTGCTAGTAAATATGTCTCTATCAAATATTTACTAATCTTTCATCAATAGTGCTTTAGGTGTTCTAGTATGACTTTGTGAAAATAATTTATGACAAAGGTATGGGAGCTTGATTTCATGACATAATATTATGTAGGATATTAATAGAAAATGAGATATATATTTCTTTTATAAAAAGTAAAATGTTAATAATATTAATAATAATAAAAATAGTAAAAAGGATAGTTATTTGATATTTTTATTGTCTTAAGATTATTTTATTTATTAATTGGTTTATAGAGTAAAATGATAATATTCAAATAAAATAAAATCAATTAATAATAACAAAACAAGAACAACAATAATGATAATAATAATATGAATAATTAATTAACTTAAAGTTAAGGGTTTTAAGTACCAATTTAAATTTCAAAGTTTAGTTTATAAAATGAAACGATGATATTCAAATTGAAGAATAAAAGTAATAAATATAAAAAGTAATTAATTAATAAATTAATTATTATAAGTGTTAGTTTCAACATTTAATTTTTAATAACTAGCATTGTTAAAATCTCAAATCTAACTAGATATATTATTTAGTGTATGGAAAAATTAGGATGTTACAGCCGCCCTCTAGTTGGCCTGAGTTTGGTTTACCTCCTAACTACTCTCCACCTGTTGCATCTGCTGCTATGATTGGTCAGGCTGTCAGACCGGTTTTTCAAGCTCCTGTCCTTACCGAGGCCCAACCTGTGGTCCACACGGTTAATCAGACTATCCAAGCTCCCGTTGAGAATCCTCCCTATGAGTACAATGTTGCCGATGTTCAAGAAGATTTTGTTGAGCCTGAGATCACCCGGGAACAGTTTCAGATCATAAACAAGAGACTCCAAGCTGTCGAGGGTACTGATTTCTTCAATGTTGATGCCGATAATATGTGCCGAGTTTCTGGTCTTGTTTTGCCTGCCTAGTTCAAGACTCCTGAGTTCGTGAAGTATCAAGGTCATTCATGTCCAAGAGCCCATCTAGTCATGTACTTCCGAAAGATGGCAGCTTACACCAACAATCAGAAGTTGCTCATTCATTGCTTTCAGGATAGTTTGAGTGGTGCTTCTCTTAAATGGTATATGAACTTACAGCATAACAGTGTCCACTGCTTCCAAGATCTCGTCAACGCTTTTATGAAGCAATACAAATACAATTTGGATATGGCTCCCGATCGTCGTCAGCTTCAAAGTATGTCTCAGAAGGAAAAAGAGTCGTTCAAGGAGTATGCTCAGCGTTGGAGGGAGTTAGCTTCTCAAGTCGAACCCCCTATAGCAGAGAAGGAACTGACAGGAATATTCATGGATACTTTGTCTCCTTTCTATTGGGAAAAGATGATTGGGAGCGTCTCTTCAAGCTTTACAGATCTGGTGACTATTGGCCAAAGGTTAGAAGAAGGTTTGAAAAATGGGAAGGTATCCAAAGCTGCCGAATCTTCTAATGGTGCAAAGAAATCCTATGGGAATTTCCATAAGAGGAAGGACGAGCAGACCAATGCTGTCATGACTGAATCAAGAAAGCCTCGCCAGGGATCTCAACTTGTTGTTGCTCCGCAGCCAGCTCAGAATCCTCAACGTCCAGTTATTAGACAAGACCAGTATCAAAATAGGAATCAATTTGATCCTATTCCCATGACTTACACAGAACTTTATCCTTACCTGGTTCAACAAGGGCTGATCACTACAAGGGCTTTACCACCTCCTCCTAATCCTCCTCCAGCTGGATTTAGGGCTGATTTCCAGTGCGCTTTTCATGAGGGTGCCTTAGGCCATGACTTGGAGCATTGTTCTGCACTGAAAGCCAGAGTGCGTGAGCTGATGAGAGCAGGGATACTTGATTTTCCAGACAATCCTCCAAACATCCAGAAGAATCCTTTGCCAGGGCATCAGAAGTGAAGCTTCAGGCTGACCTCAGTAGGCTATTTATTTGTTTTAGACATGACAGTTTATCTTTGTATTGTTTTAATCACAGACCTTTGTTTCTCATTGTTTGTATTTTCCTTATTTTATTAGCTGTTTTCTTTCGAACTATGTTTGTACTTTTATATCGGTGAACTGAGCAATGCAACTTTTGATTTAATTAATTTTATCTATTATTTTTATCTCTATGCTTTATCTTTCAAATATTTACCTTTGTCTGAATTTTTGGTATGCAAAGATTGGAGGGAGGATGACGAAAACGTTATACCCATAACTGCTGTCAGTATGCTTTCAATCAATCCTTGTTGACGATGTGAGGCATTGTTTCAACTCCCAAACACTGGAGAAATAAGGAAGTTATCCCCTTGTCACCCCCTTCGAGCCTAGAAGTTGGAGTTTCTTTCTTTACAAAAAAACTCGCAATCTTAGCCTGGGGATGGGTAGTTCTCAGTTAACTCGGTTGTGCTTTCATGCAATACACCTTTCATATAAAGGTTGAATTCACAAGTTTTCCTTCGTACACAGCAAGTAAGTGTCGAAGATGTTTTCCAATTCAAAAGCCGATGATGGTTCATCGTGATCATTAAGCTAGGCAGTCACTTTCTTTCACAAAAAAAAGTCTGCTAAGTCAAAACCTATAAAGGAGACTTAGGCAAAACTGAGGCATCCCGCTGACTGCAATCTTCACAAGAAACAACTCAGGCAAAATTTAGGGATAATGCAGAGAGGAGTTTTAAATCCTTACCCTAAAAATCCTAAATGTCAAAACAACCAAATGTTATAGGAAAGTAGTGACGACCATCTCAAGAGTCCCTTGACTTTCGAACCATCATTACTACCATCAGTGCAATTCCTAACCTATAGGAACCTGAATGCATAATATGAGTTAACTGAGCGTAGGATTGAAGATTATCACGTAGATTGGGTGGGAACAAACAAATTTTGAGCCTTTATCCTTTGTTTCATAAACCGTGAACCAGGCCACGTTACAATCCTCAAAAGACCTAATTGAAACAAGGATATTTTGAAAGCATGCTACATCAAGGTTGCGTAAGCTGACTCCTAAAGATCTTTGTGAATCATTTATTTTGGCCGTATACCTGTATTAAACTTTGAGCGTCCTGGACCGCCGCGTTCTAATCGATGACTCATTTATTTTTCATCTTTCAAAAATAATTTTGATTTCAAAAGTTGCATGAACTTTGCATTACCATGTTTGTATGAATATTTTTGTTTGCAAACTGGCTTTCCTCTAAGGAAATTTTAAACAATCGAGAAACTTGGTCAAGTGATCCTATCAGGGGCAAAGTCTTCTCAGATCTGGTTTATCCATGATATTTTCAATACTCAGACTGGGGCAAAACTTCCGAGGGTACAGTAAAACAGTCATTTTCAGAATTAGACAAGCTGAAGCAATTATCAGTTCATCTGTAATGGACAATTTAATCTGGGGCAGTTTACTTGAAAGATCTCCAAGCGGCTTTCCATCCTTCCTACGAGGATCATCAACCTGATTACAATTTAGCAAGTGACAGTGATCTCCGGGTTGAGGAATCAGTTTTCCAGTTTTGTCATCTCACCAACAGAGTCGAGCCTTGTCATTGACATCTGCATTTGCATGTGATCATATATCATAGCATAATTCTTATACATGTGCATATCATGGGTGTTTTATCCCTATTTGATTTTTCTCCCGAGGTCGTGTTTTACTCGCGTATTACCTCGTGGATGAAGTCCAATTTACCTGGCATCATGGGTGTTTTATCCCCATTTGCTTTTTCTCCCGAGGTCGTGTTTTACCCGCGTATTACCTCGTGGACGAAGTCCAATTTACCTGGCATCATGGGTGTTTTATCCCCATTTGCTTTTTCTCCCGAGGTCGTGTTTTACCCGCGTCTTACCTTGTGGACGAATTTATTTACTTGGCATCATGGGTGCTTTATCCTCATTTGCATTTTTCTCCCCGAGGTCGTGTTTTACCCGCGTCTTACCTTGTGGACGAATTTATTTACTTGGCATCATGGGTGCTTTATCCCCATTTGCATTTTTCTTGCATTTTTCTCCCCGAGGTCGTGTTTTACCTGCGTCATACCTTGTGGACGAATTTTTTTACTTGGCATCATGGGTGCTTTATCCCCATTTGCATTTTTCTCCCCGAGGTCGTGTTTTATCCGCGTCTTACCTTGTGGACGAATTTAGTTACTTGGCAGCATGGGTGCTTTATCCCCATTTGCATTTTTCTCCTCGAGGTCGTGTTTTATCCGCGTCTTACCTTGTGGACGAATTTAGTTACTTGGCAGCATGGGTGTTTTATCCCCATTTGCATTTTGCTCCCTGAGGTCGTGTTTTATCCGCGTCTTACCTTGTGGACGAATTTAGTTACTTGGCAGCATGGGTGTTTTATCCCCATTCGCATTTTTCTCCCCGAGGTCGTGTTTTATCCGCGTCTTACCTTGTGGACAAAGTCCAGTTTACTTGGCACCCATCGACTATTTCGTGTCATGTCTATCTGACGTTCTTCCAGATACGACGTGTCTCCTTTTCGATGTTCTTCCGAAATGTTCTGATGTTGTCTCTCCCTATATGTTTTCTGGTGAGTCCTGAAGATCCCGCTCGATCTCTTCAAGGAATGTCCCGAAAACTCTAGCGTCTGTCGTTTACCTGGTCCTGCCTCCGTGTGGATCATATGTTACCTTGTCACCATCGCGTGTCTTCTTCCCCAGTGCATTTCCTCGTTGCGCCGTCCCCTGTGACGTTGTTTCGTCTGCATCCGTGCATTTTTTTCATTTTCATCATACGCATCATATTAGATTCATGGCATTGTCAGCATTATAGTTCGTGTTATTTTGTCCATATCATTGCATATCACTACATCTAGGGGCCAAATTTCCGGTCATCTGTATTTAAATCCCTTTCACCGCGATTTCTCGAGTCTCCGCTGCTCAAATCATCCGGTGAAGCTATTTAAATAGGGGCATCTGTTGCACCCCAAATTTGTCCTACCTTTACATAGTTTCTAGTGCCACTTTATTTTGAATGAATAAAATGGCACAATTGGCAAGAGACCGTGTGTAAGGAGTTGTGAGTGTGAGAGGTCGAGAGTTCAAATCCCACCTTCTTCACTTTTTGTTTTTCTTTTATTTTTATTCTAACTTTTCTATTTTTATAAAAAAAAATAACAAAATAGTTTTTTTTATTATTTAATTATTATTTTCGTATTTTATTTAAATTATTTTAAAAAAAATATTATTTTTTCACTTTTTTCCATATTACTCATAAAAACATCAAAAAATCATAAAATTAAAAATATTAGAAAAGATTTTATTCTTTTAAGTTTGTTTTAGTTTGTTTTTTTAGTTTTGACTAATTATTTAAGTTGGGCTTTAAAATAGGCATTAGGTTAGAGTTAACCCTAATTTGTTACCTATATAAACATGAGTTGCATTTGATAAAAGGAGAAGGAGACAAAAGAGAAAAACGGCGGCCGTTCTCACGATTTATCAGAAGAAGGAATTTTTTTGGAAGAACCCTAACAAGTTTGAATTCATCATCGGCCAAGCGCTACCGGCGAGCAAAAAGTCCCAACGGCGGAGGCTCAGTTCGTTCAACATCATCGTCGTTACCGTAAGCTTTCTCTTTCCTTTGATTTACGGCATTTTATGATTTTTTCATTGATTGTAGATTAATGGGAAGAATAAATAGAAGATGACATGCAAGGATTGAAGGAGAGGAAAAGCTTCGATAGTCATCCAGGGAGAAAACGGCAGAAGCCTTTTTATTTACGTTTCATTTTTTTATTTTATTATTCAATTGTTTATTTTTTCATTTATATTAACTATGTAGTTTGTAATTAATAATGCAATTAAGTTTAGGTAAGCTATTTCAACAACAAAAAAAAACATAACGTAATTAGTTTTTTAAAAATTAAGATCTTTCTAAAAAGTTTTTTTCAAAAATTAAATCATTTTTTATTTAAAAACATATTTCTAAATAAAACAGTTTTTCTTAATTAAAGCTTTTTTCCAATTAAAACCATTTTTCATTAAGTTAGCACAAAAATTAAAAAATGACCTTTCTTTCACTAAAACAAAAATTAAAACCTTTTTCGTTGAATTTAAATCAAATTTTTTCATTAAAATTTAAAACATTTTTTTAATTAAAATTTAAAACATTTATTTTCGATAACATTAAAACATTTTTTTTCAAGACATTTTTTCATTAAAATTAAAACCAGTTTCTTTATTAAAATTTTTAGTAAATAATTAGAATAGTTTCTCCATTTAAGCATGAAATTAATTCTCCTCTCCTCTTCTCAATAAAAACTCAAAAAGAAATAAGTTGTGATTTAGCCGTTTCATTTTTGTCTAACCCTCGTTAATTTGTTTGTTTCAACTCGTTATTATTTCATTTGTTCGTTTTTGTTCCATGGATGTAATTTACGCGAGGCCATGGTCGCAGTTATTTTATTTTGCATTTTTTGGGAATTTGTAATTTACGCGAGTGATCGTCGCGATGCTTTTTTTACCGCTTTCTTTATTTTTCCGCACTTTAATTCTGCCGAATAGTAATTTGTCGTATTTTGCATGTTTTTACCGTTAGAATCCCTCCGAAGGAATTAGGTCTAGCTGTTTGACCGCCGAGTCAATAACCCTAGTTTTAGCCGTCTCAAACCCTAATTAACCTAGGCGTCCCGCCGTGGACAAAAATACCCTTTACCCTAGTTTTAGGTCAAAGAGTCGCCGTACTTTGTTTTAGGGTTTCCCGCCGTGGAATCCCTAATTTCAACCCTAAATTTTTAATTAACAAATTCAACGTAGAAATAGGAGTTTCAAAGACTCCACATAAGCATGTCCTTAAGATACGTTTATTCCCCATTGAAACCTTGACCACAGTCAAGACGTTTCTAACCTCCCTTTCGAGGGGAACTACAATTACTCTGATTCCATTCCCGTCAGGATATGTAGGCACAAGATGCGACGTCTTGCCGAGTAAACTTAGGACTAACCCTTAGGTCTTTAGGTCACTCTATCCCTTAGCTCAATATATATTAAAACAAATAATAAAATATAAAAAAAAGCATACAATAAACAAAAGGTTCCTGTAGAGTACTACAGAAGTTTAGGGTGCTAGTACCTTCCCTAAGCTTAACCAACCCCTTACCTAGATCTCTCCCCGCATTGTCTTTACGATGCAAAATTAGGTTTTCCTCTTTTGACCTTTTCCTTCGGATAAATCAAAGAGCGGTTGTGAACTAAAGATGCGATTCAAATTAATTAATAATTTGATATCATATTCTAACCGCAACAGGATACTCCATCAGTCTCCTCATATCCTATGAGTTTCCTGATTAAATCTTTTGTAATTATAATCTCCTTACCCAGAACAGAAGACAAGATGAATTTGGGGTATACAGAAGCATGGATCCAGAATTCTTTCAATAGATGAGGGTAAACTGGTCTAAATAATCTGTCAAAGTATTTTACCCAGCCTTGAGCATCAACTATTGAACGAAATTCAAATCCATTTTCAGCTAATGAATCAAATTCCACCATTGATTCACAGAGAACTTCAAGTTTGTCAACAGGAGTTAACAAAGTCCTTTTAGGTGTCGTGTATGGAACCACACCCATATTTGCAGAAGTAACTGCAACCATGGTTGATTGAAACTGAGCTGCTGTAGAAGATGAGGTTGCTGTTGAAGATGATTTTGACAAAGGTTTAGGGTTTTTGTGAAGAGAGAAAAGAAGACAGAAATGCATAAACTTGCTTGAGTTGTGAAAAGTGTGAAAGTGGTGAGAGATGTGGTATTTATAGAAAATAATTAGGCATACAAACAGACAATCAAAGCACGTTCACTCACAACAATTAATGTCAATTAATGAAAGAGAATAAAAATCATTTCAAGCATTAATTGATTCTGACAAATTGGGGGGAAAATCAAGATTTTCACTATTCAAACCATACCTCAAACGTCTCTTCAGTAGTGTACATGCCATCTTTGCAGATTTAGAGTGACACGTGTTTGCTTGCATGTGCTTCTGAATTCTCTTAAGAAATGAAACGTTAACCAACGTTCAGATCCTCTGAGATTGGTTAGTTCAGATACACACATATAAATATAAATCTAATAAGCAACAGAATGAAATACTTCAGAGTGATAAACATTTATCATCTGTAAAATTTGCTTCTGACAAATATTATTCTGGACACAAATCCATACCAATATTTTTCAGAATAAATTTGAATCTATCTTCAACAAGGAGTTTTGTGAAAATATCTGCCCATTGATGATCTGTATCAACAAAGGCTAAGTTTATAATTCCCTTCTAAACATAGTCTCTGATGAAATGATGCTTAATTTCTATATGTTTTGCCTTAGAGTGTAAAATGGGGTTTTTAGACAAACATATAGCAGAAGTATTATCACACAATATGGAAATGTTACTTTCAAATATCTGATAGTCTTCTAATTGACTTTTCATCCAGAGCATCTGCGTGCTACATCCAGCAGCAGCAATATATTCTGCCTCTGTAGTTGATAGTGCAATTGTGGGTTGCTTCTTGCTGTACCAAGAGATTAGATTTCTTCCTAGAAATTGACAACTTCCAGAAGTACTTTTTCTTTCCACTTTGTCTCCAGCGTAATCAGCATCACAAAATCCAACTAATTTGAAATCATCAGATTTTCTGTAACACAAACCCACATTAGAAGTACCTTTCAGATACCTTAGAATCCTCTTAATAGCTGTTAAGTGTGATTCTCTAGGATTTTATTGGAATCTTGCACACAAGCATACACTGAACAAAATGTCAGGTCTAGAAACAGTTAAGTAGAGAAGAGATCCTATCATACCTCTGTAGAGTTTCTGATCTACTTTCTTACTTACCTCTTCCTTACCTAGTGAGCTAGTTGGATGCATGGGGGTCTTTGCCATCTTACTATCAGTCATGTTAAATTTCTTCAGAAGTTCTTTAACATATTTGGTCTGATGAATATAAGTGCACTCTGGAGTTTGGTTGACTTGAATTCCCAGAAAGAATCTTAATTCTCCCATCATGCTCATTTCAAATTCTGCCTGCATACATTGAGCAAACTCCTCTCTTAGCATAGTATTGGTAGATCCAAATATGATATCATCCACATATATTTGACAAATTAGAAGATCTTTCTTAAATGTTTTACAAAAGAGTGTTGTGTCCACTTTTCCTCTGATGAAATTTTTCTCTAGAAGAAAATTGCTTAATCTCTCATACCAAGCTCTGGGAGATTGTTTTAAACCATACAGAGATTTCTTTAGTTTGAAAACATGTTCTGGGAATTTTTCACTCTCAAAACCAGGAGGCTGGTGAACATAAACTTCTTCTTCTATAATACCATTTAGAAAGGCACTTTTAACATCCATCTGATATAGAGTGATGTTATATCAGCAAATGAAATAAGAAGGCGTATAGATTCTAACCTTGCCACTGGAGCATAAGTTTCAGTGTAATCAATACCTTCTTGTTGACTGTACCCTTGAGCAACAAGCCTTGCCTTATTTCTTTCAACTTCTCCTTTCTCATTAAGCTTATTTCTGAAGACCCATTTAGTTCCAATTATGTTGAATCCTTTTGGTCTTGGAACTAAATCCCACACATCATTTTTGGTGAACTGATTTAGCTCTTCTTGCATGGCAATAATCCAATCATTGTCTTGCAGAGCTTCATCTACAGAAGTTGGTTCAATTACTGACACCAATCCAAATAATGATGCTTCAGATGATCTGAGGAAGGATCTTGTTCTGATAGGGTCATCCTTCTTTCCAATGATAACATTCTCTGGATGAGAAGCTTTGATTCTGGAAGATGATCCTCTAACAGTTGATTCTTCAAAAATGTTTAAGTTGTTCATCTGAGAAGTCAAAGGAATTGTATCTGGCGTTGCTTCTGGTTCCTTCACTTGAGCTTTGTCTGCCTCTGAGCCTTCAGAGTATGTGAAGACTACTTCTCTATCTGCAGAGTTTTCAAACTGCTTTGGCTTTTTAATGCCAAGCTTATCATCAAATCTAACATGAATAGATTCTTCCACAATTTACGTCTCAGTATTGTATACTCTGTAGCCTTTAGAGCATTCAGAATACCCAAGCATGAAACACTTCTGTGCTTTAGAATCAAACTTGTTCAGATTTTCTTTAGTATTTAACATATAGAAAATACATCCAAAAGGATGAAAATATGAAATGTTGGGCTTTCTGTTCTTCCACAGTTCATAGGGAGTCTTCTCCAGAAGAGGTCTTACAGACACTCTGTTCTGAATGTAACAGGCTGTGTTGATTGTTTCTGCCCAAAAGTGCTTTGCCAGATTAGTCTCATTGATCACTTCTGACTTTTATAATTTTGAATTCTTTTTCATTCTGGACTTGTTTGCAGAAGTCAAAGAATACAGAATGTGACTCATCCTTGTGTTTTAAGAACTTTACCCATGTCCATCTACTATAGTCATCAATAATGACTAGTCCATACTTCTTGCCTCTGATGGATGCAGTTTTCACTGGTCCAAACAGATCAATATGAAGTAATTCTAGTGGTCTGGAAGTAGAAACAACATTTTTTGATTTAAAAGATGATTTAGAAAACTTCCCTTTTTGACATGCTTCACAAAGAGCATCTGAAGTGAACTTCAGATTAGGAAGTCCTCTGACAAGATTAAGTTTATTAATCTGAGATATACGTCTCATATTAATATGCCCCAATCTTCTGTGCTAGACCCATTGCTCCTCATTAACAGACAAGAGACATTTAACATTCTGAACCTTAAGTTCTGAAAGGTTTATTTTATAAATGTTGTTCTTCCTCTTTCCACTAAATAGGATTGAGCCATCCTTTTGACTAATAGCTTTACAACATTTTTGATTAAAGGTTATGTCATAACCATTGTCACTTAATTGACTTATGGACAATAAATTATGCTTTAATCCTTCTACAAGTAAAACATTAGTAATAGAGGGAAGTTTACCATTTCCAATAGTGCCAAATCCAATGATCTTGCCCTTCTGATTCCCTCCAAATTTCACATCACCTCCAGATCTAAGCTCCATACTTTGGAACATAGACCTTTCTCCTGTCATGTGTCGTAAGCATCCAGAGTCCAGGTACCATGATTGGTGTCCTGACCTTGCTGCTAAGAATATCTGCAACAAGAATTATTTTACTTTTAGGTACCCAGATCTTCTTGGGTCCTTTTGGGTTAGTTGTTCTGAAGGTTTGTCTAAACTTCTGTTTTTCAACATAAGGCTTATTCTGACTAGCCTTAGATTTAAACACATGAATATTATTTTCAGAACGAGTGTGTTCAATATCATTCAAGTGACCAAATTTAAAGTGGGAATATAAAGGAGTCTTCTTGATGATAATTTTATCAACAGGTTTTGGATTTAAATCCTTTCCAAAGGAAGATTTATATCCAATTCTTTTTCTGTTATTTCTGCTAACTCCATAGATCATAGAAGCCATTTTGCTTCTGTCTATGCTTTTAGCAAGAAACTTCTAAAAGCTGTAATCATATTTTTCCAAAATATTTTTGCATACAGACTCAGTTTCAGAATCAGAGTCTTGTTGAGCTAATTCAGAATCATTTTTCAATCTTAAGTTCTTTTCATTTAGCTCAGCTACTTCTGATTTCAGAATATCATTCTCAGATACAAGATTGCTTTGACGCTTCTTGTATTTGAGCTTAATATTGTTATAGCTCTTCAGAACTTCTGATAATACTTTGATAAGTTCATCTTTAGTGAGTTTAGCCATTACCTTTTCAGCGTCAGAGTCAAATTCAGAGTCAAATTCAGATCCTGAAATTCCTTCCTCCTGATCTTCTATGTCTTCCATCAATGCTACGTTGGCACATTCCTCTTCTGACTCAGATTCAGATTCAGATGTATCTGAATCATCCCAGGTTGCCATTAGAACCTTTTTCTTCTTATAAGATTTTCTTTTAGGCTTTTCTTTCAACAACATTGGACATTCATTTTTGTAATGCCCAGGTTCTTTACATTCGTAGTAGACAACCTCCTTTTTGCCAGATCTTCCGTGTCCAGAAGATTCTTTTCTTTGGTCAGGCTTCCTGAAGTTTCTGAACTTCTTTCCTTTATGCTTCTAGAGTTTGTTTATTCTTCTAGACATCATGGATAGTTCATCTTCATCTTCAGATGACGATTCTTCAGAGCTTTCCTCTATTACCTGCAATGCTTTAGCAGATTTATTAGATTTTAAGGCAATTGATTTACCTTTCTTTTGAGGTTCATCTTCCTCAAGTTCAATTTCATGACTCCTCAGTGAACTGATTAGTTCCTCCAAGGAAATTTTGTTCAGATCTTTAGCCATTTTCAGTGCAATCACCATAGGTCTCCATCTGGTAGGTAAGCTTCTGATGATCTTTTTCACATGATCAGCAGTAGAGTATCCTTTATCCAGAACCTTTAGTCCAGCTATAAGTATTTGAAACCTGGAGAACATAGCTTCAACAGATTCAACTTCTTCCATCTTGAAGGCTTCATACTTCTGGATTAGAGCCAGAGCCTCTGTTTCCTTGACTTGAGAGTTTCCCTCATGAGTCATCTTTAAGGACTCAAACATGTCAAATGCAGTTTCTCTATTTGTGATCTTTTCATACTCAGTGTGAGATATTGCATTTAACAATATTGTTCTAGCCTTGTGGTGATTTCTAAATTCCTTCTTTTGGGCTTCTGTCATAGATTTTCTATCTACTTTCTTGCCATTCCCATCAATGGGATGAACATATCCATCTATGACCAAATCCCATAAATCAGCATCATAACCAAGGAAGAAACTTTCAATCCTATCTTTCCAATAATCAAATTTCTCCCCATCAAATATAGGGGGTTTAGTGCTGATTCTGTCCCTTTCTTCATATTTGTTGTTAATGTTAGATATTGAATTATCAGCCATAGTAACAACAAATATATATCAAAGTTTTTCTCACTGGATCTTTTCTGTCACTGTGAAGTGGTAGCACACACTGAACCGGAGCTCTGATGCCAACTGAAGGTGAGAAAATACTTAGAAGGGGGGTTGAATAAGTATGAAGATAAAAACTTAGAAGTAAAAACTCAAGTATTTTTATCCTGGTTCGTTGAACTCAACTACTCCAGTCCACCCTTTCTAGAGTTATTTTCCTTTCTCAAACAAGGACTTAATCCACTATTTAATCAACTGATTACAATAGTAAGCACTAAGAACAACTGTTCAAAGTCTTCTCAAGAACTACTGATCCTAATTGGATCTTCTTAAGGTTTTATTACAATCAAATGTAATAACAAATACAAGTGTTAAGAGGCTTCTAATAAAGCTTTATCACAACTGTGATTTTTCACTTAAGATTAAGAACAAAGAATTATCTCTAGCAAGAATATATGAGTTGTATGAGAGCTTTGATAATGAATTCTTTTCAAGTGATTCGTCAACTGAAGAAGATGAGTGGAGACTTGCTTTTATAGACACAGTGATCCAAGAGTATTTCACGTTGAGAAGTGTGTACCAAATGGTCTGAGCCTTTTTGTCTTCACATCAAGTGACCTTTCCTAGAAGAAGAAAGCACAGAGAAATCCTTTTTGTCTGTGTTCTTGTGTCTAGCATAAATAAGGAAAGAGTCGTTTGGATATTCCAACGGACATAATCTTTGAATTCTTCTTCAACAATTTTCAGCAAGAATCATCAGAGTCTAATTTGATCAGAGCCTTCTGATGTTGATCAGAGTTTTGCTGAATCAGAGTCTTTGCAGTAAGTGTGCTTTTAGCGTGTATAAGTTTAGAGCAGAGTTTTGGGTCAGATCCTCAGTACTGGCAGCGTTAGTACTCTCAGAGTCTTCTGAAGTAACTATGCTTGAAAACTCTTCATACAAAATTCTTCAGTGGTTCAGATGCTTCTGACTTGCTTCAGATTCTTCTGGAGCTTCTGCTTCAGATCCTTCTAGAGACAATGCTCATGATCTTCTGATGGCAGCATTCAGAATCTTCTAATGGGTGCACCTGAAGCTTCAGAGCCTTACATATTTCTCATGTTTAGATCTGATTTGCTTCTGGAGTGATATTTACTTTAATATCTGCAGCAAACATTCTTAAGCAAATTTTAGAGTATATAATTCTTAATTACAAAATTTCATAATAGTCATCATCAAAACATAGAGATATTATTAAGAACCAATCTGTGTTCTAACAGTTTAATCGCTCAGGATTAAACTTTGTAAGGGTAATCCTTTTGCAATAAAACTGGACATGGACCTCTTATGAACCTTTTGGTGCAATGTGAAATATAAATTTGAAATAACTTAAACTCAACCCTTGGATCCTCATGAATAATGTCTTGAACATGAATAATGATCTTTGGGACCACTTTATGAAAACTAAAAATCTTCGAGTTTCAAACTAACATGTAAAAAAAACTGACTTTCTGAAGGCTCGATAACCTAATTTCCTCAAGTTTGGATGGTCTCAATCTTGGAACCTTGTTATGAATTTGGACAAAACTCTGTCTCTTTTGCCGAAAATCACCTTTAAATGATATAAACTCCGTAACCTAGATGGTAGGTTTTCAAGTTAAAGTTCAAATCACATCTCATGTATAAAACCCATGAATCGCCTTAAGCTATATTACTTGCGAGCTATTGGTCTGAGATACTTCTATTGAAACTTCTGAGGACCTCTGCACATGTTTGCTAGTCATAATAAACATGCACGCAAAAACCTATGACCTAAACATGCTATGCAAGAAGAAACGCAGAGAAGTGGTACCTTAGGTAAAAAAAGGTGTGACACTATCCAAGACTTTATTACTCTAAAACTTCTAAAGTTAACATGCTCTCAAAATTACTTTGAATTATGTCACCAGACTCTGAAAACAAGGTTATGATGAACTGGATCAAGACTCTAAAGACCAAGTTTCTGAAGATTTTCTCAACTAGACTCTTACTGTTCTCTTACGCATGCTTCACCGCCTAACTATTAGAAGCCTCTAAATATTAAAGATAAGAACAAAAGGTTTTACATGAGAAAAATAGTACACAATACAGTATCAAATATTCCTTCCGTTAAACTGATTTTGTGGGCTAATGACTCTATTATTGTACCATTTTGTCTCCCTTTTTAATAAACTGTTATACAAGGATACAACTGCATTTTGGTATTCCAATTCTACCCTCCAATAGATCTCTTCATTACATATATAAAGAAGACTTGGAATAATGGAAAAGCATACACCAACTACTACACTACAAAATTATCATCATACGTGAACAATTCTATTTGTAAAATATTTTGACTGAAAAGAAACACACACAAAAAATTATGTTCATACTCTTCATTGAATATATTTTGTGTGATATACTTGTCTTTCATTTGTGAATTCTGCTTGCTTAGAATCATTTTGTAAACACACTTTGTATCACAATTTGTTTGATTGAATTTTCCTTGAGTGACTATGGTTTAGTCAGTATACTCAAGAAGACATTGACAATTAGTCTTTGTGTTGTAATCAAGTTTGATTATAGTTGATTAAGTATTTGTTGATAAGGCGGAATCACCTTTGCTGGTGGACTACGTGTAACTTCATTAATAGCGAACTAGGATAAAAGTAATTGTTCAGTTATTTTTGTTCTACATTTTCTGTTTGTTCTGTTCGGTTGAAAAAGAATTCATTTTTAGAAACCTAATTCAACCTCTCACCTTTCTTGTGTTTCTCTTCATCTTCAATTGGCATCAGAGCTCCGGTTATGGTATTAATTGCTTATCAAACACTGCACTGTGTCAGATAAAGATCTAGGTTGTGAAGCACAATGACTTTTATGCCTCCACCAGCTGCACCTGTAGATAGAGATCATTATAGTGTAAAACCTCCAATTTTTTGTGGAGAAAAAATTGATTACTAGAAAGATAGAATAAAAAGTTTTTTCTTGGTCATGATGTAAATATATGGGATATGATAGTTGATAGCTACACACATCCTATTTATGGAACTGGTACCAAGGTGGAAAAAAAGAATTATGACAGATCATCAAAAGAAAGATTACAAGAATCATCATAAAGCAAGAATCATCTTGATGAATGCTATTTCATACATTGAGTATGAAAAGATCACCAACAGAGACACAACAACGTCTATATTTGATTCTCTGAGAATGACTCACGAAGGAAACACTCAAGTTAAAGAAACCAAGACACTTGCCTTGATACAGAAGTATGAAACCTTCAATATGAAAGATAATGACTTTCTTTTTCTCTCTCTCTCTCTCTCTCTCTCTCTCTCTCTCTCTCTCTCTCTCTCTCTCTCTCTCTCTCTCTCTCTTGCCATCATACAAACACAATTTTACAAGCTACTTCTAAAACTTTAGATCAAAGAGACTGAAAACTGAAGAGCACAGATGAAAAAGTTGAGTGTTCGTCACTCCTATTTCCTTATATTTTCAAAAACTCAACAATTTCAAAAACCAAAAACACAAACTTTAATATAAATTGAACACTCATAAAAAACCAACCACTTATAACGCCAAAATAATAACCCTAAGCTCAAATTGAGCCTTCCCCAAAAATAAACCATAGCCTCATTTCTTTGATTATTTTAGTGATTCCGTTAAATTTACAAAGAATGAAGTGATAGAAATGACAAAGAAACCAAAAGCAACGTGTAACAACATGAATAATAAAAGAAAAATGTAGAAGAGGGCCTTGCCAGAATCTAGAATTCCATCAAAAACTCCAACCTTCAGGTATGCTTTGCTGCTCTTTTCCTTCCTTTATCGTCCCTCTCTTTGCACTTCTTCTAATTTCTCCTCCTTTTTCTCTATGAACTTCTTCTTCTACGGTGGTGCATGAATATAGGTTGAAGCTCAAGTTTACTCAAGCTCTGATTAAAAGTTTGAGGAATTATTTTTCAAGAGCTTTGTAGTGAGGGTGAGCATTATTTTTCTGTATGGATTCTTTAGGAGTTTTTCAGTGTGTTTAATGAGTGAGTTGAGTGTCCTTTTTATAAGAGAAATAAGGGGAATTGGTGATCCCCGTAAGGAGCATCATGGGGGAAGGTGCAAAACCCCAAATTTTTCTCTCCTTTTCCTTAACATTTTTGGCTTATACTTCATTTTATTTGCATCTTCATCTTTGCATTGCATTATTCTCAAGGCATGGGATCAAGGGTTATTGATCCTACTCAAGAGGAAGAGGTGGTCCTTCAAGCAAGGAATAAGGATATAATTTCAACATCATGGCTTTATTGAACTTAAAGGGTCTTATACTCTTCAGGGAATTCTCAATAGTCACTCACAATCATCTGGATTAGAGTTTCAAGCATTAATCACCATCCTCTTATCTTGTGTTCATGAATTAGGGTTTTGGTCAAAGGGCACATGTAGCTATATTCTTGAGCAAGGCAAGGTTATATGGCTCAATACACATCTCAAGGGTTCCCCACAAGTATTATGTCTCATTACATGTACTTTAGCCAATGGAAAGAGGGCTAGGGTTTTCATCTGATCAAGAAAGTCAATTGTGGTCTCACAAAGTCAAACTCTTGAGTTTTTGGTCAACCTTGTGCGTTTCAAGTCATCTCAAGTGTTATTAGGAGGTTTGATCAAGGAAAATCAAGAAGAATCATGAAATCATAAGAATTAGCAAATTAGGGTTTTTATGGAAATAAGAAATTGTACCTATCTTGCAAGATCATTAACTCTCTCATCCTTAATCCCAATGGGGCAAACTTGTAATCAAATTGAAGAGGAAATCATGAAATACAAGTTTTTAGAAGAAATAATGTCCAAAATATGTTTATATTAAGAGTTATGGAGAGGTAAAGTTGAGAAAAAAAAGGAGAAATCTAAGTTGCAACACTTAGAATTTTTCTTAGTATAGAAATTTAGCTTTAGGAGCATGTTTTCATGGTGATCTAAGCTTCAACTCAAATTTCCTCCAACATCAAAGTTTTTAAGTATGTTCCAAGTTGTCCAATGATGACAAGAACTCATCATTTGGATCCCTAGAGCTCAAGTTATGAACTTCCAAATTTGGTGTCAAAAAGTTGTCAAACTTAGCAAGTTTTTAAACAGATTTTGAGGCTAGGAAAATTCCTTCATGATCCAAACCTCATTTAAAAATCCTTTCAACATAAAAGTTTTAAAGCTTCTTTCAATCTTTCGTTTGTTGTAAAGAACTCCTCCATTGGATCAAAAATCCCCAAGTTATGATGTTTTCAAGTTGAGGGTTCTTGATGGATCAAAGGCTCTCGAGACTTAGAAGTTTTTCATGATGTTTAGGTAGATTTTGGAGCAACAGTCAAGTTTTGTTTTCTCATTGATTCAAGCTCCACTTCACTTGACCTTCAACATGAATTTTGTTCACCATTCTCCTTACTTCATTCTAGTACCAAATTTCTCATCATTTGAAGCCATGATCATTGAGTAATTCTCACCTAAAGTAAGATTCATACATTTGTGCACAAAGTATTTTATGTTATGGCTTTGTAGTACAATGGTGAATTGTTCTTGCAGCATCATGTGTACCTTCATTCTACACGCACACATAACCAATTAATTACTCAAAATATGAACAAACTAACACACACATCCCATGCACTAAAAATAAAACTACCTTGCCAAAGTTGGAAAGAAAACAAAATCACAACAACCATGCATCATCCCTTCTCCCCACGTGCCATTTTCATTTTCCAAATTTTACACTTTATTTTTTCTAATTTCCACTCCCAAAATATCACAAAACCCTTCACCTTATGCCAAATCCGTGTATGACTCTCTCTCACTCTCATTTTTCAAATTTGAAACAAATCACCACAGCAAACGTTTCACTCACTTCTCATGTGCCAAACACCTGATATAATCTTCCCAAACCCTAAAAACGACCTCACCTATTCATTTGGCATCAAGTTCAGATTTGGAGCTCCTCTCATTTTCAAGAAATTTCATCTCATCGAATGTCTTATTTTCTGCAACTAAACTTCATGCTCTTGCTACATTCCACCTATTTGAGGGCTCCAAAACTCATAATGGTTTTTCTAAAGCTCTTTGATCAAGAACAAGGCGCAACAAACGTTACTCCCTTAGGCATCTTATCCAACCTGGTTCTCTCTTATTGGACGTGTTTTGGTCACTACTGAAGCCATACACTTGTGTAGGTAGTGCTTACATGCTTGTTATGTTAGTTTAAGCTTGTTATTGTTTATGTATGAAAATTTTGTGTCTTGTTTTCAACATGTTTGAGCGCTCTAAAGTAGATTCTAGGACCAGGTTTAGAACCAGTTTGATAAATCATGCAAAACGATGTCAAGTTCTATTGAATTTAGGGAGATTTTGTTCTGAGCTTCGGTGATCCTCTCGAAGAAGGCGACTGGAGCCCTAGCTTCAGTGTCCCTGTGAATGTTGAGGTGTTTTGTTTGAATAGCTTTTGAGTGCTTACGTGGAACTGACGTGGTGATGATTTGGATAAGAGGCTCATACGCGTGGAATTTTTGTTTTGTTCATTTATGTTTTTTATTGTGAATTGGATTGGGCAAGGTTCTTCTTAATATCCAAGTCCTTATGATTTTCCTAGTTCACTCCCTAGTCTCTTTATTTCTTTTTTTATTCATTTCAATTTGTTTTTTTTGTTTTAATATAGATAACAACATTTCAAAAATACATAAAAATATATTCCTGATTCTTAAATGTCTCAGGTCTTTTTTTTATAATTTTTATTTTATTTTTACATTATTTTTATTATTTCATTTAAATTAATTTATGCAAGGTGTTTCCAAGTTTGCCCTTGAATTAGGGTTTGGCATTTTGATGCTTTTGATTTGCTTTCTTGAGCATATTTTCCTCACATTTTTTAAAACTTAATTTATGAATATTTGAATGTAGTTTTGGTGCTTTGATGATCAATTCTTAGATATTTCTTAGTCGGTTTGTTTTGGCCCTTGATTCTTGCTCGGTTAGTGGAATATCTTGAATCTTTGGATTGATTTAATGATGCATTTTTGCACTTCTTCTTTAGATACTTCTCACACCGTTTCTTAATATATATATATATATATATATATATATATATATATATATATATATATATATATATATATATATATATATATATATATATATATATATATATATATATATATATATATATATATATATATATATATATATATATATATATATATATATATATATAAAATGTGTTAGAGCCTCTCATTGATTTTATTAGGTCACTTTTCTATTTTTGATTGATGTCTAAGTGTGACTTGTTTTTTTTTTTGAGTTGAGTATGCATGATTTTTGATCTAGCTTTGAACCATTTATGTTCCCATATGTTTAAGTGAGGTTTGATATGCTTACATGATATTATTTCCTACTGACTTGACTTGAATAAGAGCTTTGGACCCACACTTGTTTGGCCACCTTTCTATTTTTGGTTGAATTTCCAACTTGATGTTGTTTTGATAATGATTTTTAGATGTTCTTGACCTAGTTTCTTGAGATTGTTTCTTGGATGATCCAATTGTTGCTTGGTGACCCTTGTATGCTTTGATTAACATGTTAAAGGTTCTGACCTTCATGCTTGGATGACCATTATATGATAAATTTTCCTTGCTTTCCTTACATGATCACTTGTTTCTTTTATGGATGATTTGAGAGATGTTTATTTAGTTTCTCATTCATGACTTGAACATGATCCTTCTTGAACTTGATTGATGTCTTAAAGTTGACTTTGAATTGAGCAACTTGAGTATGCTTCTGACCTTCATGTTATGGTGTTCATTACTTAATCATTTGATCTTTGTACCTTACTTGAATACATGTTTTCCTTTGAAGATGATTAGGGTTTATGCTTACCTAGTTTTGGTGCATGCCTTTAACTTGATCCTAGATGTTCCTTCTTGATATTCATAAGTTGATTCTTGAGTTAATATTCATGTGTATTATACTTCCTATGTTGTTTCCATGACCTAATCTCATTGATTGAACCATTTGTGACTTGTATTTCATGAGATATTGATTTGTATGTTGTGGTTCATGTTGAATGCTCTTGTGCTTCTTCTTTCCTCTATGAAAAGAGTTGATCATGATGTGGTATAGGTTTTGACTTTACTTTATTTCCATCTTCTTTAACCCATCTTGCTTTGGTTTGCTTATTGGTGCTCTTTGATTTGGTTTTAAGACTTGTGTGCTTATGCATTTCTATGTTTGCCTTCACTTATCTTTTTCACCTTCAATGTGTGAATACTTGGATCATGGTTTGTGATGATTGAGAATGTGTATGTTGATTGTGTATTTTATCCATCTTTGATGTCTTTATTCATTTGATAAGCATACTTTGATTTTGGCATTGTGGTTTGGCACTTAGATGTTAATGCTTGATTCTTCTTACCTTATGTTGCTTTGATATCCATATTCACTTTATCTCCCTTCTTCCCTTTTGAATTTTGTATTCTTGTTTTTTTTTTTGAGATTGAGTTGTATAATGTTTACTTGTGCTTGATCACATGTTCCCTTACGGCTCATAGTCCAACTTAATTTTTGATTAAGCTTGGAGTAGGATAGACATTAGGCTCTCAATCCTTTGCATGATAACATTAGGTGTATCTCTCTCTCTCTCTCTCTCTCTCTCTCTCTCTCTCTCTCTCTCTCTCTCTCTCTCATCTTCAACTATAGGGCCATATTATATGACAACACATCTAGGTGTGTTTTCCTTAGATTTTCTCTTTTCCCCTTTTGTCTTTCTCTTCTTTCTCAAAACAAAATCAAAACACTTAATAAAATATGATGACTATTTTGTGCCACGAGCCTTAAGTATATGAGAAATGATGAGTGGGGAGTCTCTCCTTACTTCTTCTATAGTGTTTAGCATACGTCCCGTTTGAGGGCAATCTTGCGACGTATTTGCTCTGGTGTCATAGACTTTAGTGACATACAAATCTCAAACAAATTCAATTCACTTCTTTTAAAACACTTGAACAAACTACAAATCATTTTATCCTTCGGGATTGTCTATCAAACCTTTTCAGAAAGGGAATATTATTTTCGTTCTACCGCAAACAGGTATCAACCCTAACTGCAGGATTGCGAACTTAGCATCGCTCATAAAAAATACTTAATCAACCTATGGTCGTACCCCACGAACTAAGAACACTCTGATTTCTCATACCAGATGAGAATTCCTAGGCACAAGACAACGAAGTCTTGGCGAACACAATTCCCTTTTTCACCCGTAGTCCTCCGAACTACTTTGATTCTAACTTTTCCATTGCACGGGGGAATACGTAGGTCTAGGACGGCGAAGTTCTATCGAGTCTGTTTTTGTTTTTTCCCTTTTCGCTTCATCCCATTTTTGTTAGCAAGTAGGCTTTAGATAAACACACCTTTTTATTAGAACAACAAGAGTGGATCCCATTGTGTACAATGGATGCGAGGGGATGCTAATACCTTCCTCTCGCGTAACCGACTCCCAAACTCAGTATATGGTTGCGAGACCATGTCTTCTCCCTTTTGAGGTTTCTTCAATCGTTTTCGTTTTTTCACCGGGATAAATAACGTTCGGTGGTGACTCTTATATTTTTTCCACCGTCTGTTTTTCGCTGTTTCAAAAAAAGGATGCGAGAGTGTGGGAGTTTTTGTATGGATTTGTAACTGTGTGAGTGAAGGTGAGCAGGGTGTGACTTGAAAAAGTGAAATTTGTGTGATTCTTGATGGATGTAATGTATGGCATGGCAAATGGCTCATGGTGTAAGTAATTTCTTATGGATGATGAGGATGTTTGAATGCGTATGTAACTCATGCTCCTCCTTGTGACAAACAGAAGCTGTGGTTCAAATTATTTCTTTTTTGTTTTTCATTTTAGTTTTATGTATGCATGAAGGATAGTAAAGGGATACTATAAATGTAATGTGAAATTTATGTATGTTGATGAAGGGACCATGTAGTTTTCGTGTTGTTAGTTTGGTTTAATAAAAGCAGAGGTTTGTTTTATTTCCATTATCTTTCAAATTTAAATTGAATTCAAGTTATTGCATTTTATTCTAGTGTTTATTTTTTGTTCTCTGTTGTAACAATGATATGAAGGATGTTGTGGTATTATGTATTATTTCATGGCTTAATAATTGAGTGTATGTGATGGTGGTGACATGAGGTAAAAATAAAGAGAACGTGGTTATGTTGATATGGAGAAATGCAATATTTAAAAAAAAAAAAAAGAGTTCAATCTTTTTTGTCTAAGTTAACCAATAATGAGATAATGTGAACTAAAGGCTTGATTTTGAATGATGATGTGGTGTAAAGACATGAGATAAAAAGTGGAGAAATGAACCTGATCTATATTTACCATAACCTTGTTTTTTCAAAGTATAAGGATGATAACATGATGATGATATAAGAAAAATGAAACGGGTAATAGCAAATGAATAAAACAAATGTGTCGTTTTATTTATTTTTAAAACATGACCTTAGAGTTCTAAAATGCAAAATGCAATAAAAAGATGGGATGAAAGTGATCAAGTGGACTTTGTCTTTCCCTTTTTCGTTAGGTTTTTCCGATCGTTTCCTTTCCCTCTCTGTGGGATAAATAACGAAAGGTGGTGACTCTTCTGTTTTCCGCTGGGTGTTTTTCGCAGTTGCGACAGAGGGCTCCAAAACTCATAGTGGGTTTCCAGAAGCTCTTTGATCAAGAACAAGGCGCAACAGACGTTACTCCCTTAGGTGTCTTATCCAACCTGGTTCTCTCTTATTGGACGTGTTGTGGTCACTACTGAAGCCCTACACTTGTGTAAGTAGTGCTTACATGCTTGTTGTGTTAGTTTAAGCTTTGTTATTGTTTATGTATGAAAATTTTGTGTCTTGTTTTCAACGTGTTTGAGCGCTCTAAAGTAGATTCTAGGACCGGGTTTAGAACCAGTTTGATAAATCATGCAAAACGATGTCAAGTTTTATTGATTTTAGGGAGGTTTTGTTCTGAGCTCCGGCGATCCTCTCGGAGAATACGATTGGAGCCCTAGCTTCAGCGTCCCTGTGAATGTTGAGGTGTTTTGTTTGAATAGCTTTTGAGTGCTTGCGTGGAACTGACGTGGTGATGATTTAGATAAGAGGCTCATACGCGTGGAATTTTTGTTTTGTTCATTTCTGTTTTTCATTGTAAATTGGATTGGGCAGGGTTCTTCTTAATATCCACGTCCTTCTGATTTTCCTAGTTCACTCCATAGTCTCTTTATTTCTTTTTTTATTCATTTCAATTTGTTTTTTTGTTTTAATATAGATAACATCATTTCAAAAATACATAAAAATATATTCCTGATTCTTAAATGTCTCAGGTCTTTTTTTATAATTTTTATTTTATTTTTACATTATTTTTATTATTTTATTTAAATTAATTTATGCAAGGTGTTTCCAAGTTTACCTTTGAATTAGGGTTTGGCATTTTGATGCTTTTGATTTGCTTTCTTGAGCCAATTTTCCTCACATTTTTGAAAACTTAATTTATGAATATTTGAATGTAGTTTTGGTGCTTTGATGATCAATTCTTAGATGTTTCTTAGTCGGTTTTGTTTGGCCCTTGATTCTTGCTCGATTAGTGGAATGTCTTGAATCTTTGGATTGATTTAATGATGCATTTTTGCACTTCTTCTTTAGATATTTCTCACACTTGTTCTTAATATATATAAAATGTGTTAGAGCCTCTCATTGATTTTATTAGGTCACTTTTCTATTTTTGGTTGATGTCTAAGTGTGACTTGTTTTTTTTAGTTGAGTATGCATGATATTTGATCTAGCTTTGAACCATTTATGTTCCCATATGTTTAAGTGAGGTTTGATATGCTTGCGTGATGTTATTTCCTACTGACTTGATTTGAATAAGAGCTTTGGACCCACACTTGTTTGGCCACCTTTCTATTTTTGGTTGAATTTCCAACTTGATGTTGTTTTGATCATGATTTTTAGATGTTCTTGACTTAGTTTCTTGAGATTGTTTCTTGGATGATCTAATTGTTGCTTGGTGACCCTTGTATGCTTTGATTAACATGTTAAATGTTCTGACCTTCATGCTTGGATGACCATTATATGATAAATTTTCCTTGCTTTCCTTACATGATCACTTGTTTCTTTTATGGATGGTTTGAGAGATGTTTATTTAGTTTCTCATTCATGACTTGAACATGATCCTTCTTGAAATTGATTGATGTCTTAAAGTTGACTTTGAATTGAGAAACTTGAGTATGCTTCTGACCTTCATGTTATGGTGTGCATTACTTGATCATTTGATCTTTGTACCTTACTTGAATACACGCTTTCCTTTGAAGATGATTAGGGTTGATGCTTACCTAGTTTTGGTGCATGCCTTTAACTTGATCCTAGATGTTCCTTCTTGATATTCATAAGTTGATGCTTGAGTTGATATTCATGTGTATTCTACTTCCTGTGTTGTTTCCATGACCTAATCTCATTGATTGAACCATTTGTGACTTGTATTTCATGAGATATTGATTTGTATGTTGTGGTTCATGTTGAATGCTCTTGTGCTTCTTCTTTCCTCCATGAAAAGAGTTGATCATGATGTGGTATAGGTTCTGACTTTACTTTATTTCCATCTTCTTTAACCCATCTTACTTTGGTTTGCTTATTGGTGCTCTTTGATTTGGTTTTAAGACTTGTGTGCTTGTGCATTTCTATGTTTGCCTTCACTTATCTTTTTGACCTTCAATGTGTGAATACTTGGATCATGGTTTGTGATGATTGAGAATGTGTATGTTGATTGTGTATTTTATCCATCTTTGATGTCTTGATTCATTTGATAAGCATACTTTGATTTTGGCATTGAGGTTTAGGACTTAGATGTTGATGCTTGATTCTTCTTACCTTATGTTGCTTTGAAACCCATATTCTCTTCATCTCCCTTCTTCCCTTTTGAATTTTGTATTCTTGTTTTTTTTCTAGATTGAGTTGTATAATGTTTACTTGTACTTGATCACATGTTCCCTTAGGGCTCCTGGTCCAACTTAATTTTTGATTAAGCTTGGAGTAGGATAGACATTAGGCTCTCAATCCTATGCATGATAACATTAGGTGTATCTCTCTCTCTCTCTCTCTCTCTCTCTCTCTCTCTCTCTCTCTCTCTCTCTCTCTCATCTTCAACTATAGGGCCATATTGTATGACAACACATCTAGGTGTGTTTTCCTTAGATTTTCTCTTTTCCCTTTTTGTCTTTCTCTTCTTTCTCAAAACAAAATCAAAACACTTAATAAAATATGATGACTATTTTGCGCCACGAGCCTTAAGTATATGAGAAATGATGAGTGGGGAGTCTCTCCTTACTTCTTCAACCTATGGTCGTATCCCACGAACTAAGAACACTCTGATTTCTCATACCAGATGAGGATTCCTAGGCAAAAGACAGCGAAGTCTTGGCGAACACAATTCCCTTTTTCACCCGCAGTCCTCCGAACTACTTTGATTCTAACTTTCCCATTGCACGGGGGAATACGTAGGTCTAGGACGGCGAAGTTCTATCGAGTCTGTTTTTGTTTTTTCCCTTTTCGCTTCATCCCATTTCCGTTAGCAAGTAGGCTTTAGATAAATACACCTTTTTATTAGAACAACAAGAGTGGATCCCATTGTGTACAATGGACGCGAGGGGATGCTAATACCTTCCTATCGCGTAATCGACTCCGGAACCCAGAATTTGGTTGCGAGACCATGTCTTCTCCCTTTTGAGGTTTCTTCAATCGTTTTCGTTTCCTCACCGGGATAAATAACGTTCGGTGGTGACTCTTCTACTTTTTCCACCGTCTATTTTTCGCAATTTCGAAAAAAAGATGCGAGAGTGTGAGAATTTTTGTATGGATTTGTAAGTGTGTGAGTGAAAGTGAGCAGGGTGTGACTTAAAAAAGTGAAATTTGTGTGATTCTTGATGAATGTAATGTATGGAATGGCAAATGGCTCATGGTGTATGTAATTTCTTATGGATGATGAGGATGTTTGAATGCGTGTGTAACTCATGCCCCTCCTTGTGACAAACAGAAGCTGTGATTCAAATTATTTCTTTTTTTTTTTTCATTTTAGTTTTATGTATGCATGAAGGATAGTAAAGGGATGCTATAAATGTAATGTGAAATTTATGTATGTTAATGAAGGGACCATGTAGTTTTCGTGTTGTTAGTTTGGTTTAATAAAAGCAGAGGTTTGTTTTATTTCCATTATCTTTCAAATTTAAATTGAATTCAAATTATTGCATTTTACTCTAGTGTTTATTTTTTCTCTGCTGTAACAATGATATGAAGGATGTTGTGGTATTATGTATTATTTCATGGCTTAATAACTGGGTGTATGTGATGGTGGTGACATGAGGGAAACATAAAGAGAACGTGGTTATGTTGATATGGAGAAATGCAATATTTAAAAAAAAAAAAAAGAGTTTAATCTTTTTTGTCTAAGTTGAACAAATAATAAGATAATGTGAACTAAAGGCTTAATTTTGAATGATGATGTGGTGTAAAGACATGAGATAAAAAGTGGAGAAATGAACCTGGTCTATATTTATCATAACCTTGTTTTTTCAAAGTATAAGGATGATAACATGATGATGATATAAGAAAAATGAAACGGGTAATAGCAAATGAATAAAACAAATGTGCCATTTTATTTATTTTTAAAACATGACCTTAGAGTTCTAAAATGCAAAATGCAATAAAAAGATGGGATGAAAGTGATTAAGTGGACTTTGTACTTAATGTGCACAAATCCTTATTATTGCCTTTTACGGTGACTCAAATGAACCATGTTTAAAATGTAATGTCTGCAATTCAAACGAATTAGCTCGAGCTGAGTGATGCATCAATTTATCTATTTGGAGATTATTCCAAAACCCCCACATAGTCCGCTCCTCCCACCATCTCTTCAGAGATCTCGATGCAATACTTGACGATTTCAAGAGTCATCTGATATTAAAAGACTATTGTCTGATACTAACTCCTGTACATTGAATTTAAGCAAACGACTACATGACATGGTTCTATAGCATGTCACCTCCTATCATGACATCAGACGTTTTTGAAAGACCACTTAAACCAACTAATTAAGATGTACTTGAGGTTAGAGATGATCACATCAAAGACGTGTCGGCAATCTGTGGACATAATGTAGAAAAACAATCTATTGTATAAATACATATCTAAACCCACCACACCCCATTTATTCACCATTAAAAAGTGAAACTCTAACAACTAGATTATTAGAAAAAAAAATTCAATCTAAAAGATCGGAGTGAATATCATCCTAAAAAAATTCAATCTAAAAGTTTGGCACAACCAAAGAACAAAACATATTAAACAACAGTATACTAATGAGTGATGAATAAGAGATATTAAGAGAGAGATATTTAAGTAATGGTCCAAAATTCAAACTCTAAAAATTAACATAACTACTAGCTTATTAACATTTGCATATGATAAAATATTGTAATTATGTAGCCTCCATACTTCTAATTAAATACATGTTTGGTGGTGTCTGACACATAAATGTATCTGACCTCCATTTATGTATATACTAAATCTAACATGCAATGACTCATAAAGTTTTGGTTAGAGAATTGGACTCATAAACCCAATTTGTTGACATGATATTGTTGATTTTTTTATTATATTCTAAATAAGAATATAAAATTAATACTCAATACTAATTACAATTGTGAAAAAAAATGTATTCACCACTAATTCTAAGATTAAGGATTGATTCTTATTTTTATTTGAATCATTTTTAAGTTATGTATTTTATAGAAATAAATGTTTTGTAGAATTTTTTATTATTATCAAGTGTTATGTTACATGGATGAATTTTATTAAATTTTATATAATGTGTTTTATTCAATTTAAGTGCCACTAACAAGAATAATTGTATTGAATTGTGTTATAATTTTTTATAACTAACAAAAACAATATCATTTTTTTTTAATTTGAAACTGAACCCGTGCATCTAATCTTTAAATGAATGAGTCATTTTGGTTCCATATCGATCGTGAAATTGCGAGTTAAACAAAGAATTCAATCCATTAAAATTTAAATGGGTTGAATAACATATTACGACAAATCAAATTCAATCAAACCCGTGTAGACCCTACCTTTTATAACATTGTTCTTTTTCTCTCTATTAAAGCACATGCTTATATCACTTGTTTCTCAGCCTCATATCTTGCACACATAACATCCAAACCGACAACATTATCAAAGATGGAGAATTTAGCAGAAAAGAAACCACATGCTGTGTTGATTCCATATCCAACTCAAGGCCATATCAATCCATTGTTGAAACTAGCAAAACTTCTTCACATTAAAGGCATTCAGATAACCTTTATCAATACTGAATACAATCACAAACGCTTGCTCAAATCAAGAGGTTCTAATGCCTTTAATGGTTTCACTGACATTACCTTTGAGACCATACCAGATGGTTTAACTCCAACGGAAGGTGATGGTGATGTTACTCAAGATATTTCTTCTCTTAATCAATCTATAAGAAAGAATTTCCTCAAACCCTTTTGTGAACTTCTTTCTAGACTTAATGAATCTGCCAATATTGGTCTTATTCCGCATGTTACTTGTTTAGTTTCTGATGTGATGATGAGTTTTACTTTACAAGCAGCTAAGGAATTTGCACTACCGAATGTTATATTTTTTCCAGCAAGTGCATGTTCTTTATTGTGTACTTTGCACTTTCGTTCCTTTGTAGAAAAAGGTCTCACACCACTCAAAGGTACTTACTAAACTTGTTATGTATATGCAAGTATATACGCACTCGTGCGTATTTATAAGGAACTTCCAACTATTAACTTTGATATTCATGATATGCAGATGAGAGTTATCTAAAAAATGGATATTTGGAAACTAAAGTAGACTGGATTCCAGGTTTAAAAAACTTTAGGTTGAAGGACATTGTCGACTTTATCAGGACAACAGATCCAAATGATAACAGGTTAGAATTCTTTATTGATATGGCGGATAGACTTCGTAGAGATTCAAGTTCAACTATCATTTTGAATACTTTCGATGAACTTGAGAGTGATGTAATCAATGCTCTCTTCTCTGTGTTTCCTTCTCTTTACGCTATTGGCCCTTTACCTTTACTGCTAAACCAAACTCCACATCATCATCAATTAGCATCTCTAGATTTTAATCTTTGGAAAGAAGATACCAAGTGCCTTGAATGGCTTGAATCCAAGGAACCTAGATCGGTTGTTTATGTGAATTTCGGCAGCATCACAGTTATGACTCCAGAGCAACTGTTGGAGTTTGCTTGGGGTTTGGCCAATAGTAAGAAATCGTTTTTGTGGATCGTTAGGCCGGATCTTGTCATTGGAGGCTCAGTGGTTTTGTCACCTGAGTTTGTGAATGAAACTTCAGATAGAGGCCTAATAGCAAGTTGGTGTCCACAAGAGAAAGTGTTGAACCACCCTTCAATTGGTGGATTCTTGACTCATTGCGGATGGAACTCAAGCACCGAAAGCGTATGCGCAGGAGTGCCAATGTTGTGTTGGCCGTGTTTTGGTGATCAGCCAACAAACACTAGGTTAATTTGCAATGAATGGGAGATTGGAATGGAAATCGATACGAACGTGAAGAGAGACGAGGTGGAGAAGCTTGTGAATGAATTGATGGTGGGAGAGAAAGGAAAGAAGATGAGGCAAAAGGCAATGGAATTGAAGAAAAAGGCTTTGGACAACACTAGTCCAGGAGGATGTTCATACATGAACTTAGACAAAGTTATTAAGCATGTGTTTCATAAACAGAATTAGAATTATTTTCATATTAGCTTTGGACATATTAGATTTTTCATATTGGCTGCAGAAGTAGAACTGATAATTTGGCTGATGTCCAATTTTCTTCTGTAGAACAAGAATCTTTGATGTGAGAAAACTCAAACTTATGGAAGTGGTCCACAATCATATGATGCTATTATTTGATAGCATATTCTAGTGTGTGGTTGCAATCCAATAAAAGTAATTATTAGATATAGGATATTTTGGTTAGATTCATATTTTTAAAATTAGTTATCTTTCGATTACTTATTCCTTCTATTTTAAAATGATAGTCGTTTAAGATTTTTGTAATGAGATTAAAGTATAAGACATTGTATTTTTATTAAATTAGTCTTATTAATGTGTTGAAAGAAATGTAAAGAGCAATAATTAAAGGATATAAATAAAAAAATAACGATCATTTCTATATTAAAAAGTGAGAATATCAGTCATTTTGAAACGATTTTTTCTCTTAAATGATAGTAATTTTTAAAATAGAGAAAGTATTTAATTTTCTTATTTATAATTTTTAGAAGTTAAGAAAAATGACTTAAATTTTTCTTATATGTCAAAGGAAGATTATTTGTAGAAAAAAAAATTAATGAGTGTCAGAATTATATGATTTTCAAGATTTGCTCTAAGAATTTCCTCTGAGATTGATCCTTTCAATCTTTCTTCTCAACGATCCTTTACCTTTTTGCTTCGTGTCTGTTACAATCTCAATTGTTTCCTCCTCTATTGAGTGAGTGTCGTGGTTATCCCTGTGTTAGCCACGGAATTTTAGTTTAGCATTTTGGATATAAAAATTGTGATGCCAATGTATGAGATTTTTAAGTATAAAACTACTTAGTTACAGTATTCGACATATTGACTACTTCTACTGAGGTGGTGAGTTCGACTTGCTTACTAGTTATTTTTGGAACTTAGTATATTCTTGAGTTCGAACATTAGATGACCCAGAGGCCCACTAAAATCGGTTTGGAAGAGTCTCAGGAACAGATCCACGAGATTATGATCACTCTCTCATCAAAACATGTTCAGAACCTCGAAAAGGTTTGTAGTGGTTTAACATTTCGACATGAAAGTGTAGTATGAAGGTGGTGAGTTCGACTGACCTATCAGGTATTTTGGGACTTAGCGTATTCTTGAGTCCAAGGATTGGGTGACCTAAAGATATTTTGACACCACGCTACAAGATTTGACAGGAGCAATTTATAGGTAATTTCAAATACTAACACGTGCCAAGAACCCCCAGAGGTGACATCAATGAGCAGAAATCTCACTCACCAACCTAAACGACGAGCAAACACTCGAACGTGAGAGAAAGGGATCACCTAAAGATTACACGAACTCCAAGAAGGGAGAAAGAGGAAGGTAAGAGCGATGCTTTCAAAGAAATGGAGGTATGAATCTTATCCAAACTGCGAGAATAATTGACTAAGCCATGTCATAAGGGTCATTTTCCAATTTTCATTTCGTGGAATTCCTCGGCAGAGGAAAAAGCTGAAGGTGATGGGGCGTGGTGATTCTTATCTATATAGAGGCGCTGTAATCATTTCTATTGGATCGTCCGTGGGGTAGCTGGTATAGATGAATAAGTGTGGGCCTTTTGAACAAGATCTATCCTTTTAATAGGAAGCAAAGGTGTAAAGGAAATGAGTAGTTTTAAATACCAACATCATGCTACAAGATATTTGGGGATTGATATGCTGAATGCTGAAGAGTGTACCATTTTCGACAATTACGAAAGTTTAGTATATAGGCAAATTTTATTCATGTAACAACAGTTCACAATTTTACTAGTATTCTCTTTAGAACCCGAGTATCCAAGTCACAGAGAGAAAATAGTTTGTTAGAAAATGTATGAATTTGTGTCCCTGTTTTATATTTTGTAATCCAAGCATTTTTATCTAATTACTTTTATTGTTTTCTCATTTACTTTAGTTCTTAGAACAATTATGCATTGTTCTAATTGGGATTTCTACCCAATTTCCTTACAGATAAATGTTAATAATCAAGCACAAACATACTTATTCAAATGTTTTGTACAATATGTCCTAAGATTTTGTTGAGTTTAATTCTTTTAGTGAACGAAAACTTGTGATTTGATTTACTAAAAACAATGATAAACGCCCTATGAAAGCTTTGCTTCAGTTGGTGTGGTGGTAATGCTCTATCAGATCTCTTGTTTCTTTACATGCTTGTGCTTACAAGCTCTATTTGGGTTGATGCGGTGGTGGTCCTCCATCAGATCTATTGTTTTTTTTGCTTGTTTGTGTTTCCCTTCTCAGGCTTTTGGTTCATTTCCGTCTTCATGAGTTCTCTACCATGGAAGACTTGTAAATTTTGGATATCACGAAAGACCCCACTCTAATCTTAACATCATCTCCAATTCTAATTCTCCTTCCCGTCCTCCTAACATCAAGATCTCAAGAAATCTTATTTTAGGGGATTATAGCATTGTGTGTCATGATTGCAGTGGGACCTGTTAGACAATGACGCAGATCTAGAAGGGGGGGGGGGTTGAATACATCGCTTGTTTAAAACAGAGTCGGCGCTACCAAAAATTGGATTTTGAAAATGTTTAAGGCGGAAGCGGCCGAGAAACTATACACGTATAAAACAAACGATTACTAGAAAACCGAATATGCGTAAAGCCTATGGAATTTGATAAACGAGATTTGAGAATCACCATTTTAATCACACTTCAATCAGATTTTGTTCACTATAAGGTGTGTCTAGTTCCAATTCCTTTAAAATATAGACAATTTGAAAAGACAACGCAAAATGTTTTTAGTTCACACAATTGATCAAACAATTGGAGTGCAAAGCACTACAAGTGAATTCTATTTTGAGAGTTAAGTGCTCAAGTTTTCTATTACAATCAATGATTGTAATTAGCTTAAAAATAGTTCAGCACAACTCGACTCAGAATTTGATTGACACAATCGTTTGCACTAAAAGACTCATAAATTTAGCAATATAAACGTAAAGAAAAAGACACAACGTTTTGTTGAGGCAGTTCCCCCGTCGTCCTCGCTCGGGGTATGTCTGCCCTCAATTCTATTAAGATATGTATACAGATAGATATAACTTGTTGGTCAATGTTTATAGAAGAAGAAAATAGAGATCAAACAATTGAACACAACTTGTTGTAGTAGAGCCTATTTCTTCTTGCCCCTTGATTCAAGTTGAATCAAGTCCTTCGAACGCGGTGAATAAACCTCAGGTTACGAGACTCTCTTTGAACAACCACCAGTCTTTAAATCTGGCCTGGCTGATTTCAGTCACCCACGTGTCAAACCCGAATCTTCCACTCACAATCGTTCGTTTACCGCTACTAAACGAACAAAACCTCTCACTCTTCAATTACCTTTGCTCGGCTAAATCTGTGATGGACCGATTCGTGGAAAACCCCCCAAAATTTGAGATTTTTGGAGGAAAAAACCCTAATGGTTTTATTCAAGAAAAACCTGCCGGTTACTAAACCCAAACCAAATTAAACCAATCTTCGGCTTTGGATGTTATCACCTCGAACATGCACAGTGCACAACAAAAATGATTATGTGTAGTTGTTGTGAAATGCTATGAAGATAATGAAGATGATGAGAACAAAATCGACACGTAAATTTCACTTTTCTTGTTTTCTTAGTGGTTGTGAAAGGAATAGCACAACTCAACTTATATACAAAACATAACTGACTTAACAAACATAACAGACTCACAAAACGATTTGGCATAACAGAATTTTGACTTAAAACAGTGAGCGGTCGACCTATGCAGTAAAAGGGTCGACCTGAGCTTACCCGTATACATGCGTCGACCAGTGCATGCATCGACCGGAGCATGACATGCGTCGACTGGAGCATGACATGCGTCGACCGGAGCATGACATGCGTCAACACACAACATGCAAATTTAGCCAGATACAAATGGTCACAATATGAGTCGACCGGAGGGTCGACGCAAGCCCTCCTGAGAGTAATTCATTAAAATGACTAGCTGTATGAGTCGACCGGAGCAGGCTTTGAGTCGACTCAAAGCCCTGAAATAGGCAAAAATGTCAATTTTCATGCATTAAGACTCTTTTGATGAAACCTAGAGTACGGCAAGCAAGACCAACTAAGCCAACCCTATATGAAACATTGATTTTGCCATCTCTATATGCAATAATCATGTTTTTGACGAGTGTTTGACTTATGAGAGACAGGACATGCAAATATGACATGGTGACAACGTCCAACATACATTTTTCTATGGAGCTGAGTTTTAACATCAGTGAAACGAGGGCACCTATCTATGAGGCTTTTCCCTCACAGAACCTACAAATCCAAGATTAGAGCAAAAATAATAATTCTGTTAGTGGGAAAAGTGAAGAAGAAGACCCAGATTTCTATGTTTGTGATGATGAAGATATAAAAGAAGATTTCAAAGATAACAAAAATGGTGTTCTTGGAAAGTTTTTGTTTGATAAACCAATTCATAAAATTCACTATGCATTAGGTTATCTAGTATATGAGGTGACCCTGTAGGGTTCAAAAATTTTGAATTTGAGCCAAAGATCTTCAGCATTTCTGTGGAAAGCCCTCAAAATGTGAAAATAATCCTAAAGGGTAATCCCTACATTTTCAGGAATGTAAAGCTCTCTCTCAAGCCCTCGAATGAGGATTTTTCTCTACAGATTTTAGATTTCAACATTGTTCACATCTTGGTCTAGCTTTGGGGCATCCCTCAAAAGATCAGGACAAAGCAGATAGGAGAAAGAATTGGATCAAAATTTGGGACAGTTATGGAAGCCAACCAATATGAATATCCCAATAATGTTACCTTGTGTCGTGCGTAAAAACGATTATGGTGTCACAAGAAATAAGTGAAGGTTTGATTAACTTAAGAGAGTGAATGTTGAGCTATGATCCATCAATATACAAGTAGCCAAAATGTGTAAGTGATGAGATGTGTTGTGCCTCGAAAGGTAAGAACGTGATCTATATGTGTATCTCTACAACATCAAAACATGCATTACTAGGGAAGGGGAATAAATCTCTAAGTCTCACTTATAACCCTATAATAAGTCTGGTTTATATTATGAAAATCTTTTATGGTTATACCTTTTTATCTCTAAGTAAGCTAATTAAGTGAATATTTTTATCCTACTTGTTTTAACCACTTTTGTTATGAAATCTACTTGTTGTTGGATCTCTCACAACAACAAGCTTTTATCTTTTTCTAAGTTGATCATTCAAAGAAACATATTTATAGCATAAAAATACATAACAAAATAATGCATTAGCATCACATCATTTTAACATAAAGAAAACATTATATTAACTTCACATGGCTCAACAAACAAGGGTTTAGCTCATATTGAGCTTAATATAAACTACTAAACTGAAACTAACAGGAACCATGCTTAAACATAAGATGCAAAAGAAATGACAACCTAATAGTAACTTAGATATCTCATGTGTTGGATAAATAGCAAGTGAAATCTCTAGTCGCGCCAGCTCTCAGTAATGAGTACAGGATTAGGTGAGAAGAAGAACTCTCTCTTTTCTCATAAAACCTCACACTGAATAAAATTAAAATATTACTAAAACTACTTTCTTGTAAGTGTATGGAACTTCTTCTTCAATTCCTAAGGTCTGATTTTATAGGCACCAGTGTGGATGTGAGAAGTGGTAGGCCTCGGATCATGGGCTTTTGATGCAAACAAAGTTCAGCCTATATTCAAATAATCATATTCTCTTTTACACTCTATTCTTTGTGAACAATCATCCTGGTACAGATAATGGTGGGGGATAAGGCCTCTGGTGCAAGCTGTTACAGCTGGTAGTGGTGCAGATGTGTAGTCGGCACAATGTTTGTGTGCAGGGTGCATTTTTGCAAGGGTGGTCTCCACCATACTACTTCTTTGTCTTCTTATTCCATTTATCTTACCCAATTGATTTTCTATTTCTTCCAAGCACAATTCTACCACGCAAGCCTTAGAAATTTACAAACTTCATGCTTTTAGCCATTAGATTTCAGTGATCTTCAGGAAAATTTTCATTTTCCTTTAAGCTCTCTCGTTCAGACACTGTCTATACTAGTCATGCCTCAGTTTGGCTTAAACTGCCTTGAAATTAATTAACACACACATGAAGCTACAAAAGGGAGCACCTGTTATGCTCAAAGCAATATAAGCTAAAAACACTAAAACTTAATAAATATACATTAGATTCATCACAAAAACATAAATGAAATGAGATAATAGTAACACACTAAAAGTGGTTTATCACTCCCCCAAACTTGAACTATCGCTTGTCCTCAAGTGATGCGACAAGGATTTACTAGAAAATAATAATCACAACCATTTTAGATCAAAACATATCTGTGTAGGGACACTGAAATTTTAAATTGGTGGACCATTCCAAATATTGGCACAACTCAGTCTTGCAACTGATATGAAGTGAATACATGATTGAGTTTTACATAACTACTTCAGTCATGTCGGTACTCTTAATCAAAATAAGCTTGCCTAAATTCAATTTTAATTGATTAAGCTTGAGCTCCAAGGGTTATCTTTTGGTTTCAAGAGAGGGGTTTTAACTGACTCTTTCTTGACTTCTTTCATGAAATACCAAGGACCACACTTCTACTTATATTTTTTATTTTGTTTTTATTCTTTTGCTCAACGCTTCACCTTTATAATGAGTTCAACATATTATTATGATGAAGACACTGGTTGCTCCTCTAGTTTCGGGAACAGGAACATGTTCCTCCAATTTCAGGCACATGAACTTTTTTTTTGAAGTGCACTTTGGCTATTTACTTACACATTTTGTGTGTTTATTTGATTTGTTTAGTGTGTCCTTTTGAAAAAAGAAGTTAAGTCTTAATTGAGAAATGTTATCCTCCCCTTAATAATTCCTCACGATCCTACTTGTTTCTCATTTTCAAATAAATCAGTTTCTTAAAAAGGCTTTGCTTATTTGACCGACTACTAGAGGCGTGACACAAGTTGTCAATAACCTCTACAATGAACACTAAAATTCAGCTTAAAAAAACTTTGTTTCCAAAAATTTTCACAGTCCAACTATTTTTGTTTTGAGTGTCCAAAAACTATTTTTCTTTGACCAAAGGGATTGTAATCAACAATATTTCTTTTTTTAGAAAAATTAAAGGCAAAACATACCAACTAAATAAAACATGAAAGCTAACTATAACATGCAAATAGAATGACTAAATTAAAACTAAATTAAACATGGTAATCATCCCAAAATCATGCATTCAAACAACAAAATTCAAATTAAAACAAACATATCTGAAAGTAACATATCCTAAAACAAACATGAAACCAACATATCCAAGACAAGCAGGAAAATCCATCTAACAGTCAACATAGAAAAGGAAAAAAAATGCAGGAAAGAGATAATGCACTAAGGGCAACTATTTTTCTTTGACCAAAGGGGAAAGCACTAGGCCAGAAGCCACCTCTCCCCCAAACTTGAAGTAAGGACAAGGTCCTCACTGTAAGCGTGATGGGTAAGGGCAGGCTTGCGCTCTCCTTTAAGATGATACCAATTATGCGCGAAGTCTGTTGCTCTTCTGGACAACAATGTCCACTACCTTCTTTTTCCTTGCTTCCTTATTTTCTCAACCCTTGCTTTCAATTGACTTTGGTTATTTCTCTTTTTCAGATCCAGGGGAGACATGTATGATAGTCTCCTCATCTTTCTCCTTTTATCAGTTGTCTTACTAGTAACCTTCTTCTTTGGGATTTTCTTGATCAGGGCCTTCTTCTAAGGACTCTTCTTATTGGGGCTCTTCTTGACTGGGGTTACTTTTACAGGGATTTCCTTGAATGGAGTTGCCTCTAAATTGGTAACTGGAGTAGGAACTAGAGTGGGAACTAGAGTCTCGCCAGCACTTGTCTCCTTCTCAACTTCTTCTTCAACCTTTTCACCATCAGGGTTATCCTTTAGCTCTAGCTTGTAGAAACCAGGAGTAGACTCTTTAGCACTTGAATAGTACTTAGACCAATCTTCCTCTTTTTTAATAACCTCATCAATAACCTTGTCATTCTCCTCTAGCACTTCTTCATTTTCCTCAAGAATTTCCTTTTCTTGCCTGTTTACATCTTCTAGAGTTTCTTCTGTCTCAGCTTCTTTTCAAGGGGTGGCATTTGTCTCAGTATTGTCTTTATCGGCTTCACTAATCATCTCTTTCAGAATATTGTCTTCTCCTTCCTTTTCATGGTCATCTTGATTCAGATCAAAATCCTTGGTTGGGCTGTCAATTGGTGGTGTGACAATGGGTGACTCTTTTTTTGATTTCTTCTCCTTTTTCTGTTTCTTCCTCATGGGCGGGCTTGGTTTGTCTTTCAGAGGCGTGTCCTTGCTGGCCTATGGAGCTTCCACATCCACATTTTCCTTACTACTATTTTTATCTTTCTTTTTCTTTTTTCCCCCTTTCTTCTTTTCAGCCTTTTTCTCAACAACAACCTGCTCAGATTCTTCTTTATCTTCAAGTTCTCCTAAAATCTGTATTGGGAAGTGTAACATTCCAATATTTTATATATAGTTTAATATATTTATTAAATTATTTTCTTAATATTTAATTTATTCAAAAATGTATTTCATGTAGTGAATTATGTAGCACCTAGATTTCAATTAAATAGTCACTACTCGAGCTTTATCAATTTTATTATTGGATTGTGATATATGAGTTTCTAATAGATATATAATTATTTTCTTATATTTAGTTTATAACTTATTTACTTATTTATTTAAATCTTGATATGATTTACCGTTACGCAACGTGGGGGAAAATTCTTGATTAAAAATGTCTTTATCTTCCATTAGGGATGTTTGTTGAAATTCTATCACTTTTAAATTATTTCAAGTTTATGGAAATTCTATTTTTTTTAATATGATTGATTGATGTCATAAATTCATTTTTTTATTCAGTTCAAGTTTAGTTTTCATCTAAGTAATTTGTAATTAGTGAGTAGTTTTTTTCCTAAAAGAAATAATTATATTTTTAGTATCATCTTGGATTAAAATCCGGGATGTTACAGGAAGGTGGGTGGATTCATCATCTTCGAGGGGTTTTGAGCGACACACAATCTTTCTTGCCACTAAAAATTCTCTTTTTGAAACTTGAAGAAATCCCTCTGGTCCTTTTGCATCTACAGCAGAACATTCCATAACACACTATTTGTCTCAAAAGTTATTTCATCAACAGCCTTTTCTTGACCTGCCTCCACAGTTCTCTTCCTCATTTTAGGACAAAATTTGGATTTAAAAGGAAAAGGTCAATGAGCCTTTTTAATTTTAAATGATTAAGCAACGAACATAATTGATTATCTAGTCCAAAAAGGGAAGGTTTTCAAAAGAGTCGTTGATAATCAACTATCAACCCTAATAGTTGATTATGAAGCATTATAAAAAGTAATCAATTATCCTTAAGGGTTAATCGATTATGCAATTGTTAGATGCCCAATTATGCTTATTTGAGCTATCAGAAGTGGGCATCTTTCACTTTTTTTTGTCAAGAAAATGTTCAAAACCGCCTTGCTTTTGTTGATATGCGATGTTATGTGAAATACTTTTGGTACCTTTGATTTGTGTATTATTGTGCAGAATTTAGGCATTAAAGAATAGAATTTGAAGACACAAGAAAGATGACAAAGGAATCAAGAAAGAAGAAGAGCAAAAGCAAGTTCGCTAGGCGAACACCTGGCGAGTGAGGCAGCGAGCTGTTCGCTAGGCGAGCTCATAGCGAGCTGCTAGCGAACACTCCCAGACTTGGGCACAATCAAATTGGCATCATTCGCTAGGAGCGAGGAAGGTAGCGAAGGACTCGCTAGGTAAGCACCTAGCGAGCAAGTAGCGAAGCATTCCAAAATCAAGTCTTCAGTCCTCGCTAGCATGTTCGCTAGGCGAGGCTGTAGCGAGCGTTCGCTCTGAGCTCGCTAGGCGAGTAAGTTCACGAGCGTGACAGCACAACAACTTTTTCTATAAGTAGCAATGTGTACTTTTTGAGAACATATCATTTTTTCTACTAGTTTTTGCTGAAAAGGAATTTTTCTGCCCTAGAAACTCATTTTCTCTCATTTCTTCATCTCTTAACAAGATTTTACAAAAAGAAGGTGGATTCTCATCCAAGTTCGATTCTTTGACTCAGATGTTCATCAACCTTCTACCGAAACTTGTTGTTCTAGCTACCATGGAAATGAGTAGCTAAATACCTTTTTTGTTAAGGTTAGAAGTAGTTGGTTCAGAATTTATGTATTCTTCTTAATCTAATGTATGTGAACAAGTTGTTATTCAATATAGATGAAGTTATTTTCTACCATTTTTACATTTATGATTTGGTTTGTGTTAGAGATAAACTTATCAAGTCTTGACCTAATATCTTCATTTATCAACTAAAAAAAATGCTAGAGATAGATTTGGAAGTTGATATCCGCCTTGTATCAATCTTAATGACTATTGGTTCGAGTGTTAGGTAGAGAGATCACCTAACGGTTGAAACAATATTTTTCACGAAATTGATTTAGAGATAAACGTTTTTGCGAGGATACACGGTTATATTGGTTTGAACTTCGTTCACATATTTGGGTTAATAGATACATTTAGGATGGACTAACGAAACCTAATCTTGACATATTTTTATCAAACTTAAAAACCGACTTTTGTTCCAATTTTATTATTGCAAACTTTGGTCACAACTATTGATACCATTCTAAAAAAACCCCTTTATTCTTAAGTTACTAAACCGTTGAACGGCACAAATATTCACTTCAATATCAGTGGATACGATAAAACACTACCGCAAATACTTTTCAACGGCAATGCAAAAATCCTTCAAAATAAGTTTTTGAGTTCTTAGCCATATATCTTGGCACAAAATATTTTCTGGTTATTTTAATAAAAATAGATAGGATTTCCAAAAGCATGGAAGTACGTGTGTGATTCTTCTTAGTAAAATCTAGAGCTAGTCTTATACCTTTACAGATATAAATCCCTATACCCAGACTCAGTAAGCGTTCACACTTCCACTCTTTCACAAATCTGAAATTTCTAATTTCTTTCTACATTATCTTTGACTTAAGCACTTTACTAGAACCTTGAATCTTTTTTTGACGATGTTTGAGAAGAATATTTAAGATAGGTTCCACCATCAAACACATTGCTTGATTAGAGATCTTTACTAACTTCATCGAATGGTGCTTGGCATTGAGTGTAGTCCTTCATGGATAGGATTCGACATCTTGATCTCCAAGCATCATAACTTGATCATCACAAAAAATGATATCTTGGTATTCAAGCACCACAGCTTGATCTTCTGAGAATCACAACTTGATCATCACAACAAATTCTACCTTGAGCTTTAAGCATCACAACTTGATCTTCAGACACCACCACTTGATCAGATGATGACTTCACTTGCCATCATCTTTACCAATAAGCCTTGAATAACACTTCTGATGAAGACTTCTCTTAAGAGCGTTGTTAACATAAAAACCAAGCTGATTGTTACAGACTTCATACCTACAAGCACATAGATCCGCATACCTGGACTGTGGAGGACTTTCATCAAAATAAAATTAATGTCAATGATGATGACATGTGCTAAGAAGTAATGTCGTAAATTATGAGTTTCAGATACAAGTGTCAGTGTTGCTTTCTATATCTTATGGTAACATGATTATGGCTCAACGAATGCTTTGGATATAAAATATATTGGGTTCTGAGCATAATATAATTCTTGGGTGAGGATGACACTAGCTTCTTTAGAAGAGACGATTAAATAAAGGAACAAACTTACTTAGCAAATGATCTAAAAAAATTGGTAGGGTCAATAAGATTGCTTTTATACACGTGAACACTGACTCGCACTTTATGGTCCACTCGAAACATGACTTTAGTAACTTATAAAATGGTAACGTGTATTCGGCCGATCTAGATTTGAATCAGCTCAAGGTGGTGAGCACCCCCATTTAATTTAATTAATTCTTTCTTTGTTATTGGTGTTTCCATTTTGATAAACACATCATATTTATCTGAGTTGCCTTTATGCCTCTCTTTGTCAGATAGAAGTCTACGAATTTGTCAGCTCTGACCACAAGGTTATGTTTGGATTCATAGATCACAACAAAGAGGAGAAGAATGAAAAATAGCAGAGTGGAATGGAACAGAGAGAAATGGAACAAAAATGTCTTATTCAATTGCATACACCCCAAATCGAATGGAACAAAAATTAGAGAATTGGATGGAATGTGATGGAATGGATTCCATCATGTTCCATTCCAAGCCATCCATTATTTACAAATCCAAACAATATAATCTCATTATTTACCACTTCATTCCATTTCATTCCATCTCATACCACTAATTCAAAGATACTCCAAAGGTACATTTCTCTTTGTTGGGCCTCATATTGTAATATCAGATCCTCTATAACACACTGGTTAGGTATTCGCCATGCATCTTCTTATCGTTGGACTTAATGATCATGAAATCCTTGTAGTCTTCCAATCTTTCACCTATATATTTCATGAAGATTGTATTCATAATTATTTGGTATGTTCCCCTCACATTTTTTAGGCCAAACGACATGACGTTGTATCAATAGTTGGATCCCTCAGTTATGAAGGTTGTCTTCCTTGTTGCTTCGGTTTTCTTAAGAGGTTGCACCTCCTTTGATGGGCCACATAAAAGATATAAGGGTTAATATACAATCTGTGGCAAGCCACATTAGGGTGTATGTAGAGCTTCATGTTAGGAGGAACTGCAAAGAGGTCAGTGTTAGTTGTAAAGCACTAAATGAGCCTTTTCATCAAAAATGACGGTAAGTTAGCCTTTATTTGGACTAACTATGCTGGATAATCACAGAGTTGGATGATGCGAATGTTGTTATCTAGAACTGGCCTTAAGATTCTCACTTTGACTTCTATCGGTGGGTCGAGTTTGTCATTTTGTAATGTTTTATCTTCTTGTACATCGAGGTCGACAAGTGTGATGTGTAAGAACACAGATTGTGTCTTAGTTATATCTCTATGTTTTGATGATAACACTTATGAATTTTGTATTCAAGAATTATATACTCTAAACGTGTTCTAAACTGTTTGCTACAGGTACTAAAGAAAATACTCTTAAGAAAGTAAATTTGGATCTGTTCAATGTTATTATGAAAGGCTTCATAAGTTCAAGAGCATCTTTAGTGAAGATCTGAGCGCTGCTCCCAGAAGAATCTGACTACTGTCTCTTGAAGATTCTGAAGCAAGAGCCTCTAAAGCATAGAAGACTCTGCTCTAATAGATTTACATGCTCAAGCACACAAGCTGCACATACTCTGATTCAGCTCAATCTGAAGAACATCCAAGACTCTGAAGATCCAGATGATCTCTACTCCGAAGACTCTGAAGATTCAGATTCTAATGTTGAAAGCTGAACTTTACCTTGTGAAGAAGATTTAAATATGTACGTTGGTTTATCTCAACAGCTCTTTCCTATTTTGTGCTAGACACAAGGACACAGACAAAAAGGTTTTATCTGTGCATTCCATTCTAAGGAAAGTTTTCTGCAAGTAAAGACAAAAGGCATCAGGCTTGTTTCAGCACAGCCTCCAATGTAAAGACAAAAGGCTTCAGGCTTTTCTGCACAACCTTCAACGTAACAAGACTTCTTGGATCCTAGTGCCTATATAAAGAAGTCCATTCCATCTTCTTCAGTAATCGAACTTCTAGAAAAATCAATCATCAAAGCAAATTTCTAAAAAGCTCTCATTAGTTTATCTTTGCTATAATATTGTTCTTAACTTAAGAGAAATATCACAGTTGTGATAACAGCTTATTAGAAGTATTCTTACTCTTGTAAAAGTTTTACATTGTTTGTAAAAGGTTTTCCTTAAGAGGATCCAGTTGGGATCAGTTGCTCTTGAGAAGACTAAGAACAGTTGTTCTTAGGTGTTGCTATTGTAATCTGTTTGATTAAATAGTGGATTAAGTCCTTGACGGAGAAAGGCAAATCACTCTTGAGAGGGTGGACTGGAGTAGTTGTATTCAACGAACCAGGATAAAAATATCTGTGTGCAAATACTTGATTTTTGGTCTTACTTATTCAACCCCCCCCCCCCCCCCCCCCTTCTAAGTAATTTTCTCACCTTCAGTTGGCATCAGAGCTCCGGTTCTGCGTGTGCTCCACTTAACCGTGACAGTTAAAGATCCAGTGAGAAAGATACTTTGATATTTATTTGGTTGTCAATATGGATAATACTTCTACATCAATGTACAACAAATATGAAAGAGATAGGATCAGTACTAAGCCACCCATGTTTGATGGGGAAAAATTTGACTATTGGAAAGATAGAATAGAAAGTTTTTTCCTTGGGTATGATGCTGATCTTTGGGATATGGTCATTGATGGATTTGAACATCCTACTGATGAGGATGGCAAAAAGATTGATAGAAAATCAATGACTGAAGTACAGAAAAGAGATTTCAAGAATCACCACAAAGCCAGAACTATATTGCTTAATGCAATCTCTCATACTGAGTATGAGAAGATTACTAACAGAGATACTGCTCATGACATGTTTGAGTCACTCAAAATGACTCATGAGGGAAACTCTCAGGTTAAAGAGACCAAGGTGCTGGCGCTCATACAGAAGTATGAGGCATTTAAAATGGAAGAGTCTGAAAATGTAGAAACTATGTTTTCTAGATTTCAGATTCTTACAGCTGGTCTGAAAGTTTTGAATAAGGGCTACTCAACGTCAGATCATGTCAAGAAGATCATCAGAAGTCTTCCCACCAGATGGAGACCAATGGTGACCGCATTGAAGATGGCAAAAGATCTGAACAAGATCTCTTTAGAAGAACTTATCAGTTCTTTGAGAAGCCATGAAATTGAGCTGGAGGAAGATGAACCCCAGAAGAAAGATAAAGGTAAATCCATAGCTTTAAAATCTAATAAATTTGTTAAAGCCTTGCAGGTAAAAGAAGAAAGTTCTGAAGAATCTTCTTCTGAAGAAGAAGATGAACTGTCCATGCTTTCCAGAAGAATCAACAAGCTCTGGAAGCACAAGGGAAAGAAGTTTAACAACTTCAGAAAAGCTGACCACAGGAAGGAATCTTCTGGACACAGAAGATCTGGAAAGAAAGAGGTCACATGCTATGAATGCAAGGAACCTGGGCATTACAAAAATGACTGCCCCAAACTTCTCAAGGAGAAACCCAAGAGAAAGTTTGATAAAAAGAAGAAGGTTCTTATGGCAACTTGGGATGATTCAGATGAATCCGAATCTGAATCTGAAGCAGAAGAAGAATGTGCCAACATGGCATTAATGGCTGGAATAGAAGATCAGAATGAAGAATCATCATCTGAATCTGAGTCAGACTCTGACTCTGACGCTGAAGAGGTAATGTCTAAACTTACCAAAGAAGAACTTATAAAGGTGTTATCAGAAGTTCTGAAAAGCTATAATAATATCAAACTCAAAAACAAGAAGCTGAAAAGTAATCTTGAATCTGAGATTCATAATCTGAAAACAGAACTTGTTGAGCAGAAAGAAATAAATATAAAAATCAAAAATGATTTGGAAATTGCCCAACAAGAATCTGACTCTGAAGCTAAGTCATCTGAAAATATTTTGGAAAAATATGACTCTAGCTTTCAGAGGTTCCTCACTAAAAGCATAGACAGAAGCAAGATGGCTTCTATGATCTATGGAGTTAGTAGGAATAAAAGAAAGGGAATTGGATTTAAATCTTCTTCTCTTGAAAAAGATGTAAGACCAATACCCGTGGATGATCTGATCATTAAGATAACTCCTTTATACTCTAATTTTAAATTTGGTCATTTAAATGATATTAAACACACGAGTTCTGAAAAGAATACTCATGTGTTTAGATCTAAGGCAAGTCTAAACAAAAACTATGTTGAACAACAAAAGTTTAGACAAACCTACAAGGCAACTAACCCTAAAGGACCCAAGAAAATCTGGGTACCTAAAGACAAAATAATCCCTGTTGCAGATGTCCTTAGCAGCAAGGTCAGGACACCAATCATGGTACCTGGACTCTGGATGCTCACGACACATGACAGGAGAAAGGTCTATGTTCCAAAGTCTGGAACTTAGATCTGGAGGGGACGTGAAATTTGGAGGGAACCAGAAGGGCAAAATCATTGGCTCTGGAACAATAGGTAATGGCAACCTACCCTCTATTTCTAATGTTCTGTTAGTTGAAGGATTGAAACATAATCTATTGTCCATAAGTCAATTAAGTGACAATGGTTATGATATAATCTTTAATCAAAAATGTTGCAAAGCCGTATGTCAAAAGGATGGTTCTATCCTATTCAATGGAAAGAGGAAACACAACATTTATAAGATTAACCTTTCAGAACTTAAAGTTCAAAATGTAAAATGCCTCTTATCTGTGAATGATGAGCAATGGGTCTGGCATAGAAGATTGGGGCATATTAATATGAGACGTATATCTCAGATTAATAAACTCAATCTGGTCAGAGGACTTCCTAAGTTGAAGTTCAACTCAGATGCTCTGTGTGAAGCATGTCAAAGAGGTAAATTTTCAAAATCTCATTTTAAATCAAAAAATGTTGTTTCTACCTCCAGACCATTGGAATTACTTCACATTGATCTGTTTGGACCAGTGAAAACTGCATCCATCAGAGGCAAGAAGTATGGGTTAGTCATTGTAGATGACTACAGCAGATGGACATGGGTAAAGTTTCTAAAACACAAGGATGAGTCTCATTCTGTGTTCTTTGACTTCTGCAATCAAGTCCAGACTGAAAAAGATTGTAAAATTATTAAAGTCAGAAGTGATCATGGTGGAGAATTTGAAAATAAACATTTTGAAAAATATTTTTCTGAAAAAGGCATTGCACATGATTTCTCCTGCCCTAGAACTCCACAACAAAATGGAGTTGTAGAGAGGAAAAATAGAACATTGCAAGAAATGGCCAGAACCATGATCAATGAGACGAATCTGGCAAAATATTTCTGGGCAGAAGCAATTAACACAGCTTGTTATATTCAGAACAGAGTGTCTGTAAGACCTCTTCTGAAAAAGACTCCCTATGAATTGTGGAGAAACAGAAAGCCTAACATTTCTTATTTTCATCCTTTTGGATGTATTTGTTATATGCTTAATACTAAAGATAATCTGAACAAGTTTGATTCCAAAGCACAGAAGTGTTTCATGCTTGGTTATTCTGAACGCTCTAAAGGCTACAGAGTATTCAATACTGAAACACAGATTGTGGAAGAATCTATTCATGTTAGATTTGATGATAAGTTTGGCTCTGAAAAGCCAAAGCAGTGTGAAAGTTCTGCAGATAGAGAAGTGATTCTCACAGACTCTGAAGGCTCAGAGGCAGAAAAGGCAATGAACAAAGAATCTGAAGCAACCCCAGATGCTACACCTTTAACCTCCCAACTAAACAACTTGCATATTTTTGAAAGACCAACTGTCAGAGGATCTTCTTCCAGAATCAAAGCTTCTCATCCAGAAGATGTGATAATTGGAAAGAAAGATGATCCAATAAGGACAAGATCATTTCTCAGAACTTCTGAATCTTCTTTATTTGGCTTAGTGTCAATAATAGAACCAACATCTGTAGATGAGGCTCTGGAAGATAATGAATGGATTATAGCTATGCAAGAAGAGCTGAATCAATTCACCAGAAATGAAGTTTGGGATCTGGTTCCTAGACCTAAAGGATTCAATATTATTGGAACAAAATGGGTCTTCAGGAATAAGCTAAATGAAAAGGGAAAAGTAGAGAGGAATAAGGCAAGGCTGGTTGCTCAAGGATACAGTCAACAAGAAGGTATTGATTACACTGAGACATATGCTCCAGTGGCAAGGTTAGAATCTATTCGTCTTCTTATTTCATTTGCTGCTCAAAATAACATCACTCTGTATCAGATGGATGTTAAAAGTGCTTTTCTTAATGGTATTATAGAAGAAGAAGTATATGTCCACCAACCTCCTGGTTTTGAAAGTGAAAACTTTCCAGATCATGTTTTCAAATTAAAGAAATCCTTTTATGGATTAAAACAAGCTCCCAGAGCTTGGTATGAGAGGTTGAGCAACTTCCTTCTGAAGAAAAATTTTATCAGAGGAAAAGTGGATACAACTTTATTCTGTAAAACTGTTAAGAAAGATCTGTTGATTTGTCAAATTTATGTAGATGACATTATTTTTGGATCAACAAATATTACGCTTGGAAAGGAGTTTGCTAAATGTATGCAGGAAGAATTTGAAATGAGCATGATGAGAGAATTGAGATTCTTCTTGGGAATCCAAGTCAACCAGACTCCAGAGTGCACCTACATACATCAAACCAAATATGTTAAAGAGCTTCTGAAGAAGTTCAACATGGTTGATAGCAAAATGGCAAAGACTCCAATGCATCCTACAAGCACTCTAGGTAAGGAAGAGGTAAGTAAGAAGGTAGATCAAAAACTCTACAGAGGTATGATAGGATCTCTTCTATACTTGACTGCTTCTAGACCAGATATTCTGTTTAGTGTCTGCTTATGTGCAAGATTCCAATCAGATCCTAGAGAATCACACTTAACAGCTGTTAAGAAGATTCTAAGGTATCTGAAAGGTACTGCTAACATGGGTTTGTGTTACAGAAGATCTGATGAATTTTCATTAGTTGGGTTCTGTGATGCTGACTATGCTGGAGACAGAGTTGAACGCAAAAGCACTTCTGGAAGCTGTCAGTTTCTTGGAAGTCATTTGATCTCATGGTACAGCAAGAAGCAACCTACCATTGCACTATCAACTACAGAGGCAGAATACATTGCTGCTGCTGGATGCTGTACTCAGATGCTCTGGATGAAGAGTCAATTAGAAGATTATCAAATCTATGAGAGTAATCTTTCTATCTTTTGTGATAATACTTCTGCTATATGTTTGTCAAAAAATCCAATCTTGCATTCTAAGGCGAAAAATATAGAAATTAAACATCACTTCATCAGAGACTATGTTCAGAAGGGTGTAATTAATTTAGCTTTTGTTGATACAGATCACCAATGGGCTGATATTTTCACAAAACCCCTTGCTGAAGATAGATTTAGGTTCATTCTGAAAAATATTTGTATGGATTTTTGTCCAGAGTAATATTTATCAGAGGCAACCTCTCAGATGCAAAATGTTTAATGATCTGAAGTACTTCATCTGTCTTCTCGTTCATTTATATTCATTCAATTATTTTTTGTATGAAACTCTGAACTAACTAGCTCAGAAGATCTGTAAGTTGGAAACGTTTCATTTCTTGAGAAACATCAGATGCACATACAAAGCAAACACGTGTCACTCAGTATCTGAAACGATGGAGTGCTCAACTGAATTGACGTTTGAGGTATTGTTTTGAAAATCTCACTTTTCTTGGTTTTCCCCCCAGCTGTCATAAATTTAAAGTGAAATGATTATTTTTTCATTAAATGCTGTCCAAACGTGCGTAAGTGTCTTTTGTTGTGCCATATGCTTGATTATTGGTTATCTATAAATATCACCTATCACACTATTTTCACACTTTCCACATTCACTTCATTCATGCGTTTCTGTTCTCTCTTCAAACTCTACCAAAACCCTAAACCTAAACCAAGATCCTCTTCTTCCTCAATGGCATCTACTTCAAACACTGCTGCAAAACCTAACAAGACTATAATGTACAAAGAACCAGAACGAACCTTATTCACTCCAGTGGCAGATCTGGAGGTTCTCTGTGAAAGCTTCATTGATCTTGATTCATTAAAGGAAAATGGGTTCGACCTAACTCCTGCCATTAAAGCTCAAGGTTGGGAGAAATATTTTGAAAGATTGATGGGTCCTGTTTTTCCATCACTGGTAAAGGAATTCTGGATTCATGCAAGCGCTGGTCCTAAGTTTATTCATTCATCGGTTCTTGGAATGGAGATAGTTGTTACTGAAAAACTGATCAGGCAACTGTTCAGTTATACTGAATCTGATGGAGTTTCAAACCTTGCTTCTTCTCGCATTGATATGGCTAGGGTTTATGAAGAAATTACTATAGCTGGAACGCCATCAAGTAAGGTTAAAGATCTGAAACCCATTTATAGGATTTGGGCAAAAATATTTATGAGTACATTTTTTCACAGAAAACCATCCAATTCACCAGACTATGTGAGTTCGGAACATCTGTATTTCATGTACTGCATTAGCAAGAATGTCAAAGTAGATCTACCGTATCTAATCTTCAGTCATCTACTAACTCATGTCAAAGAAACCAGAGAGGAGGTAAGAGCTAAAGCTGGTAAAGTTAGGACGTGGATACCCCTGGGAAGATTGATTTCAGACATCCTTATTGAGAACAAGCTGGTACAGCATCTGACAGATGCGAAGATTACAGAAGATCTGACTTACATCATTGGATCTGAAATCAATGGACTCAATCTGAAAAGGATGAAAATCATTTCAGAATTGAAAGGACAACTAAGGAAGATCAACTCTGAAGAGGTTCAAGGCAGAAGAATTCCTGTGGAAGACTTTCCACTATTCAGTGCAGATGAACCAAAGGAATTTGTCTGGATGTACATTGCAGAATGTCTGAAGGAAGGAATTCCTCTTCCTGCTAATCTTGTTCAGAAAGAAGGAGAAGAATTGCCAAATCGGATGAAGGAAAGGCGTAGTAAGAGGAAAGCTGAAGAAGGATCCGTTCAGAAGAAGAGAAAAGCATCTGAAGCTTCAAGAAAGAAGAAGAGAGAAGGAAAGAAAGCCAGAATCAGTCCTAGAGAAGCCACTCTGGAAGAGATCAGAGACACCATTCAACAGGTATTAGCATCTGATCCTACACCTACTGTTCATTCACCCCTTTCATCACCACAACTCTCTCCAAACCTTAGACAAAGATCTTCTAAATCCAAACAATCTGTCAATATTTCATCTGAACCACAACCCTCTGAACCAGTAAATTTACAACCATCTCATGTAACAATTCCATCTGAACCACAACCTCAAACAATTCAATCAGATATTCCACCACCAGAACCAACTCAACCAGAAAACTCTCCAACAGTAACCCCACAACCAACTTTGTCACAACCAGAAAATCCCCAATTAAAGACTCTCCAACCAGAAACAATTATTCCAGAACAAAACCAACCAGAGACTGTTCAAACTGAACACTCTGAACAAACAATTCCCTCATAAGATCCAAATATTTCTGACAATATTCTTGAGATTCAACCCCTCAATCAATCTATTATAATTTCTTCAACATCTGTTCACTCAGATGAATCTTCTGATTCATCTGATTCATCTGATTGTGATTCAGAGTCACTCAAACAAGCTCGCTCTGAAAGTGTTATGAAGAAACATCTTAACATTGCCTTGTTTCATACCCCACCAAACTCTCCATCTCATCAACAACCATCTGAAACTCAACCATCTGACACTCAAACATCTGATAACCAAACCATTCCTCAACCACCTGAAACCAATCCATCTGAAACTCAGACTTTTCCTCAACCATCTGAACTTCCTCAATCTGACATCCACACATCTCCACTACCCACACCTCAACCACAACCATCTGAACCTACTCCTGTTAACACCCCTAATCCTTTTTCCTCTGGACAGTCTGAACAGTCAGATCTAGGATCATGTGTTAATACTATGTTTGATATTTTCAAAAAGGAGTTAGATTCTGAATATGATCGTGTTAAGGCTGTATGCATGTCTAGTTTGGATCCCACTGTTTCGAATACTGCTTGGAAGCGCTTCATCTGGATGTTCAACAAAGCTGCCTTAAAAGTTAGAGCTAAATGCTCTAAGCTTGCTAAGATTAAATTTGCAGAATTAATTAAGGTAACTCTGATGAACATGCCTCCTCCTCCTCCTGTATTCCTTTTGGAAGCTGCTCCGCCAGTAGTTCCTGCATCTGAAATGGTTGAACAAGCTTCTGATGAACACCAATCTGAAGGAAACCCTGCTGCTACTGCATCTGCTCCGTCTTCATCTGTAGTTGCAGAACTTGTGAATGATGTGAAGGATATAAAGGACTGGATGATCAAGCAAGAGAAGACAACTGATGAAATCAAGACCTGGATGTCTAAGCAAGAAGAGTCAGCTGCCAAGATGACAGAGCTTCTGACCCTTATTGCCTCTCGCCAGACTTAGTTTTATTTGTTGTTTTGCACATGAACTGCTTTTGCTGTCTGTTTGTTTTTGTTGTGATATGTGGTTTGGCTTATGCCTGTTTGACTGTGAACTTTGGTTTGTTTTAATTGCATGATAATATGTTTGCTTCTATATCTTTCTATCTTTAAAAATCTTTTTGATTATGACAAAAAGGGGGAGAAAAAGAGAAACTGAGTGTTCAACCTATAAGCAAATACTAAAACTGAAATTCAGACAATTTATTAACTTACCTTGAATTTAAGTCTTTCAGATTACATTGATATATCTGACATAATTCATTGAAGTTACCCTGAGACTGTGTCAACCAGAACCTGATCCTCCAAAGAAGATCTGAGTATTCAATCAACTCTGATAATTCTGATATCTCTGATACATCTATTCTAAAAAGAGAATTCAAGCAAGATGATAATCAGGCGCTCTGACTAAAGAAAGTCATATTTATCTGGCATCAAGATTTGATTCTGAACTCTTTCATCAGGCTCTAAATCTGAAATATACTTAATCAGAAAGGGAAGTATTCTATTCTATTGAAGTATTTATTTCAGGGGGAGATTGTTAATCTCAGGGGGAGTCTCTAATTCATACTCTTTATTGAACAAAATTTCTCATGTTTTGTCATCATCAAAAAGGGGGAGATTGTAAGAACACAGATTGTGTCTTAGTTATATCTCTATGTTTTGATGATAACACTTATGAATTTTGTATTCAAGAATTATATACTCTAAACGTGTTCTAAACTGTTTGCTACAGGTACTAAAGAAAATACTCTTAAGAAAGCAAATTTGGATCTGATCAATGTTATTATGAAAGGCTTCATAAGTTCAAGAGCATCTTTAGTGAAGATCTGAGCGCTGCTCCCAGAAGAATCTGACTACTGTCTCTTGAAGATTCTGAAGCAAGAGCCTCTAAAGCATAGAAGACTCTGCTCTGATAGATTTACACGCTCAAGCACACAAGCTGCACATACTCTGATTCAGCTCAATCTGAAGAACATCCAAGACTCTGAAGATCCAGATGATCTCTACTCTGAAGACTCTGAAGATTCAGATTCTAATGTTGAAAGCTGAACTTACCTTGTGAAGAAGATTTAAATATGTACGTTGGTTTATCTCAACAGCTCTTTCCTATTTTGTGCTAGACACAAGGACACAGACAAAAAGGTTTTATCTGTGCATTCCATTCTAAGGAAAGTTTTCTGCAAGTAAAGACAAAAGGCATCAGGCTTGTTTCAGCACAGCCTCCAATGTAAAGACAAAAGGCTTCAGGCTTTTCTGCACAGCCTTCAACGTAACAAGACTTCTTGGATCCTAGTGCCTATATAAAGAAGTCCACTCCATCTTCTTCAGTAATCGAACTTCTAGAAAAATCAATCATCAAAGCAAATTTCTAAAAAGCTCTCATTAGTTTATCTTTGCTATAATATTGTTCTTAACTTAAGAGAAATATCACAGTTGTGATAACAGCTTATTAGAAGTATTCTTACTCTTGTAAAAGTTTTACATTGTTTGTAAAAGGTTTTCCTTAAGAGGATCCAGTTGGGATCAGTTGCTCTTGAGAAGACTAAGAACAGTTGTTCTTAGGTGTTGCTATTGTAATCTGTTTGATTAAATAGTGGATTAAGTCCTTGACGGAGAAAGGCAAATCACTCTTGAGAGGGTGGACTGGAGTAGTTGTATTCAACGAACCAGGATAAAAATATCTGTGTGCAAATACTTGATTTTTGGTCTTACTTATTCAACCCCCCCCCCCCTTCTAAGTAATTTTCTCACCTTCATGATGGTCATCACAATGGGTTCTTTAATATGACTTCCTGTATGGGTGAGCTCCATGCATATCAGCTGAAATGGAAACTGGTTTGCTGAAATTATTGTGATATTTCATCTTCAAATGGACAAGAGAGGCCACTGCATCTAATGTTGTGAGGAGCGACCTCCCAAGGATGTCGTTCTAGACGCTTTCACAAGGTATTAAAAGGAAATGCACATTCAAGGTTCTTTCCTCTTTCCCTTCCCCAAAAGAGATAGGAAGTTTGATAGTTCCACATGGAAGGGTGGAGGATTCATTGAGCTCTAACAGACTCCCGCCTTTATAAGGTTTCAAATCTCGACCGTGTAACCATAATCTCTTGAAGATTCCATTGTACATTAGATCACAAGATATCACATCATAAATGATGATTCTTGGTACTTAATGGCTCACTATGATGTAGGTTATGAATAGTGTAAATATTTCATTTGGATTTCCATCCACTTTTTTGCAGTTTTGAAACCCTAAAATATGCCTGCCATGTTCATACCTCTCATTAACCATTTGTGAATGGGCAAAGATTTGTGGTTGAGGTTCTTTCTCTATAGCCATTCTGTCGTCGATTGAATTAATGAAGAGGAAAGGGGAAGATCTTGAGGCTAGGAAACCTGTGGTATCTTTGGCAACTTGATCAGTCGTCATCTTCTTCAACTAAGCTCGACGTAGTAGTTCGTGATTTTTGAATCAGAGAGGTTTGATTGTGGAATTCATAGGAATCATAAGTCGACTCCCAAAGACTATGTCACTAGTCTATTTGAGAACTAGAAATCTATGGTGAAGTGATGGAACAAAGTCTTGGTGTGGCGGAACAGGCTTTCGATACGAAGGATAGAGGGTGGACATGCAAGGTTAACACTGCAAAACCCAACTCATTGAGAAAGCAACAAAAGAATAGATTAAGTTATGATTAAAACATACTTAGGTCTCCCGTGGGATACCTTATGTATGAGGGACAACTAGATATGCCTCATGCTTCTCAACGTGGAATGCAAGGAATTATTAGGTAATATTTAACGGGAAATAACCATACATTGTGCATATCGAGTTCGAGTCTCAAGGTTGTAGGTGCATTGAACCTTTAACATCTTCTAAATTTACACTTATGACCGGGCCTCCACAATTTTGGTTGGCCTGAAACACAAATGAAGATGTTTTTAGTAACATTTTTTAAAAATACAAAACAATATTTCCTCCTCCCAAAATAAGTGATTCATTTAAAATAAAATAATGTCTTAAAATAAATAATTTATTTTAATTTTTAATATTATTTTTCCAATTTTACCCCTACAAATTTTTACTGTCAAATCAATTAATAACCTATAAAGGTAGGCTATATTCGCTAGGCATCATGAATGTTTTCTTGGGAGAGGGTAAATAGCACTTGCACTCTAGGTTCCGTATATATTTGAAATATGTGGTACTGTAATGTTTCTAGTGAAATGCTTAGTTTTATGGCATACTGTAGTAAAACAAATCTAAATGCATTACAAATTTAAGTCATTTAAAACTACACTACACACTTCATATTTATTTATTTAACTAATGTTAAATTAGAATCACTAATATAAATACATTTTCTATTAATATATTAAAATTAACATTAGATTTCATAAAATTACTCTAAATATTGAAATGTTGAATCACATTTTAATTAAGTTAGAATTTATTCTTGACATTTCAAACTTTTTTTTATTTAAATGTGGAATTTTGTACTTATAGCAACATCGATTTTTCATGATTTTAATCATATACATTTCTTTACTTTAGTATATATGAATTGGTCATCTGAGTCATTTATTGTGAAACAGAGAGAATAAAATATATATATATTTGTTTAAATATTATTTTAAAAATTATATATTCAACCGTTTTTATAAATAAATTTTTTAAAGTATCCTTAAATTCGTTGGTAAAATGTTTATCTAATTATATTAATAATTTAAAAGCACTTATCATGATTAAAGGAAGGCTACATAATCTATGACTCCAGAAATTAGAGAAAGCTATGAGATAAACAAGATCCAACAATCATGGAAGAAAGAGAGAAATAAAGGCATGAGACAAAAAAAATTAAAGAGTGTCCTTTCTCTTCCTATATTGACCCTAACAGAACAATAACAAGTGACATACTTTGTTTTTCTTCCTTCATTCTTCTCAACCGACAATATCACAAAACAGTGAAAAGTGGCTTTGAAAATGGGAAGCACAAACACCTTCAATGATATTCCTCCTTTCATCAGTAACAGAATTTTTCATTTCACTCTCTATTCTTTGCTTCCCATATCCCTTATTTGTTTATACTTCAACCTTTTCTCCCTTACTCATTCACCAACTCAGCTTCTTCATTCAACTTCCTCTATAGGTATGTATATGCATAACTAATTTCTACTCAAAATTCAAGAGTCTTTAGAAGCCAAGTTTTTAAATTGACAATAAAAATTAATGACTTATTAGTTTCTATAAACATTTTTTATTTTGCAGAGAAGAACCTGGGTTATGATTATGAGAAATCATGTGACTATTCAAATGGAGATTGGCTAAGTGACATGAGAGAACCATTATACAATGTGACAACATGTGACACAATCAAAGAGAGTGAGAAATGCACCGCCAATGGAAGACCTGATTTAGGCTATCTTTATTGGAGATGGAAACCAACTCACTGCAATCTTCCAAGGTTTGAACCAAACACTTTCCTCAAACTTATTAAAAATAAGCACATAGCTTTTGTTGGAGATTCTTTGGCTAGGAACCAATTAGAGTCACTTCTTTGCATGTTATCAACTACTTCAACATCTTATCTTGTTTACCAAAATGGTGAAGACAAAAAATTTCGTCGGTGGCATTTCCCTTCTCATAATGTAAACTTTTCTTTGTATTGGTCCCCATTTCTAGTGCATGGTGTTGAAAGATCAAATGAAGGACAATATTATAATACAATGTTTTTGGATCTTGTCAATGAGAGGTGGGCAAGGGATATTGATCAAATGGACTTGATTGTGATATCAATTGGGCATTGGTTTTTGCTTCCTTCAATTTACTATGAGAGTGGTGTAATTCTTGGTAGCTTGAATTGTCCTGAGTTTAATCATACTCAAATTGATTTTTATGTTCCATTGAGAAAGGCTTTGAGGACTAGCCTTAATAGTATAATAGAGAGGAAAGTTTCTAAAGGAAATGGAATTGATGTGATTGTGAAAACATTCTCACCAGACCATTTTGAAGGTGACTGGAATAAGGGTGGTGGTTGTTCAAAGACTAAGCCTTATAGAAAAGAAGAAAAGGTAGTTGAAGGAATGGAGGGTGAGATTAGAAGGATTGAGATAGAAGAAGTGGAAAGTGCTAAGGCCAAAGCAAAATTTTTTGGAGGAATTAGGTTTGAGGTTTTGGATGTAACTAAATTGGCACTATTGAGGCCAGATGGCCATCCAGGTCCTTATATGAATCCTTTTCCATTTGCAAATGGAGTTCAAGAATATGTCCAAAATGATTGTGTGCATTGGTGTTTGCCAGGACCAATAGATACTTGGAATGAAATATTTTTAGAAGTGATGAAGAAGTGGGGTTAAATATCCATAGAGAAGGGTGAGACATTTCTCCTATATACTTCTAAGTTAGTTATACTTTTATAATTCCACCAATCATGTCATCATGAATATTGCATTATAAATAAAATATTTTTTAATAAGGGATTTCAATTGAAGAATGATTGATTGTTTGTTTCCTTTTATTTACATTTTTTTTTATTTTATTATTATGTTGATTTCTAAGTATCAAATATTTTTTTTACTTTATTTCATAATGAGAAAATATAAAGAAATGTTTTAATAGTGGTGGAACCCAGAACCATTAATTCATACACATTTAGTCCAATAAACTCACACTTTTATTACTGTACACATTTTAAGAAAAACATTATGATAACAATACGTTATGAGTTTTCGCTATTCGAACAATTCTAGAAATACACAATTGTATATAATACAAATCCTACTCTAAATTATGGTATAAGATAACTTGAATTTGCTAAAATAATGTTTTACGCAAAGAGAATTTAACACATGATGACTTATCTCAAGCGTGCGAACGTGTGCGCGCGCAAAACTCAACGAGCAGAAAATGAAAAGATAACCCCAAAATATTTTAAATTTTGTGTGAATAGAGAGTTGAACGAAACTCTATTTGTAGCCAAAAAACATGAATGTCGGAATTGTTGTAGTTGGTAGGGTTACATCTATCAAGTAAGTAGATCTTTTCGAAACTATTGCATCTATTGCGGATGTTCCTGCGCGAATGCTAGGGCATGTGGTCGACGCTAAATAGACTATTAAGATTGTTTTAATGTTATGAAACAAATGACCAGGTGAACAAACAAAGGCAGACAAGTGTTCACTTCGTTGACAAAAATCTATACCTCTTATAGCATACCTTAAAGGCCACCTTCAAGGTCTTTCATATTAAAAGTAGTATACAAAAATGATTTGACATTATTTTTAATTGTTATGTTTGATTCAAATATTTTCGTCGGAGGGTGGTTCACTCGTTTTGCATTTTTATTTTCATCTTGTAGCTATTTTTTATTTTGGGGTCTTAGTCTCTTTTACGCAGTTCAAGGTCGAAGTCTCATCAATCACAAATGTCCCCCCTTCCAAAACTACGTCCAACATATGAAGTATTATTAGGGCCTTTAAAGTTGTCTCTCGTCGGATGGAGGTTACTCTCTCTGTGGGGTTATTCTTATATTTTTTCAGTGTCAGGCTGACACCTGTCAATGGCTAGGTGACTCTATTCAACCTTCCGGGTAGAAAGATATTGGGGCCCTGCTCCAACCCTACCTTGATTGGAAGGATAAGTTTTTCAGGGTTAGGGGAGAGACAACGCTTTGATAATTACAATTGGGGAGACAAGCACTCCGCATTTCCCATTGTATTAGACGAAAGATTCATAAGTTTCCTCTAGACTCTGTTTTTATGAGCTTTTCCCTTTTGAGCAGGAGGTGGTTCAAGAAGTGTTAGGCTTCTAGATATGTTTTATAATACCTTGATCTCCTTGGATCTAAGCGATGACAACGGCAGGTATATGACTAATCTATGTGAGCCTGTTATTGGATAATCTTTGAGATTGTTCCTTGAATATTTTCCTAACACCTTTTTTCTTCTGTCTCTTTCCCAAGAGAAATGTCAGCAGTCCCTCTAGCTGAGAGGAAGGAGCGTCTGCGGATGAGAGAGGTTGAAAGTTAACTAGTTTTCGCCTCTCCCTATCACCTAACCGTTCATGCTTAAAGGGACGCCTCAAACACAACGAGGACCGCCCAGTCTTTGATGAAACTCCCTCCAAGATTATGAGGCAAAGGAAGGTTCTTCTCAAATCCTTAGGGACAGACACTTAACGACAACTTCAATTAGTAGAGAAGAAGGTGATACCTGGCTACTTGGGAATGGTCGTCGCCTTTTCTCATCCCTTTCGAAGGACACTCTTTTCATGCCATTAAGTTCACTATGAGAACCCCCCCTCTTCACCAAGGATTTTCCCTCAAATTATCAGAGCCTTCATATTAGGTCATCCGAGTACTTGTCCAATGTGGTAGAGGAAAACTTGTAGTGTTGATCAGGTGTGTTTAATTAGAGAAGCATGCCAAAGCTATTGAGGACCTGAAGTCCAAACTCGTAAAGGCTCAAGAAGTCATCAAGCAACGACATGTGTGAGTTCATAATTTCATTTCCTATAAATAGAGGATCATTTTTCCTTTATTTCTAAGCTTTAAAAGCCAAAGAAAATCTGAAAAACTTGAGCCTGATACCCTTTCCAAACCAGAAATCCATTTCCTTGATTCAATCTTTTTTTGCTTTGAATATTTGCCCATAATCACTCAACGGCATCATCTGAAGTTAATTGAACCATTGCCATGCCCTGAAGCTTCTTGAATCAAGCTCACCATTTCCACCATTGTTGACTTCTGAATCTCGAACTGAACAAGTAGAAATCAGTATCATTCTTGAGCAAACAAGTTACCACCGTGTTCGTCTTGATTCACTTATTGTTTCCCCTCTACTCCCCGGAATTTATATTGTGTGTTATTCATTTAATTTTACTTTGAAGAACTAGGATTCTTTGTGTTCTTGACAAAACTCTCTTTGCTCAGAGCCAATCAATGGCTTTGATGCAAAGAGACATGAACGATGCTGGATGTTGATGCTGAAACATGTGAAGTTTTGGCTTAAAAACACCTAGTTCATGATTTTCAAAAATTGACCAAGGTTGAATATGAAGCTGGGATGCGCGGGCTTTGCCTCCAAAATTTGAATCCCATCCAATCCTAGCCTGACACGCGTGCTAGTCATTAGCTCTTTTTTCAATTAAATTGTTTTATTTTTCATTTTATTTTCATATTCTTTCTTGATTTAATTTTAAATGATTTTTAATTCATTTTGATCCAAATTTTTTACACAAAGTCCATAAAAAAATTGCATCACATATATTTTTTGCATAATTAAAATAATTTTAACATTTAATTGATATTTTCCATTTAATTTTCATTTTCCATTTTATTTTTATCATTTTCAAATATTTTTGCATCCAACTTTTGAGATCCACTTACTTGCAATATTCTTGACTTATCATAACTTTCTCAACCATTTATTTTTCATTTAGCTACATCATTTGAATTTTCCTTTTGTTTTCCATTTTAAATCATGTTATTTGATTTTTACTTTTGTTTTTTGTTCAATTTTTTGAATGTCTTGATCTTGGCTCTTGATGATAGCTTGGTTGAACATATTTTTAACATTTCAAATCCTTGATGGATGATCATTTGGTTGATTTAATCTTCTCTAGTTCAAACATGTTGATAAATGATCATCTGATCAATTTTTGCACTTTGTATCAAAGATAGGTTATCCCTTGTTTGATCATGCTTTGAATCCTTTGATTTGTTGATAGATGATCCCTATGTGCTTGCTTGATTCCTAATTTCATTATTTTCATCATCTCCTTCTCCATCTATCTTCTTCTTTTGTTTTTAACTTTTGTGTTGCATGTTTTAAGAGGCTAACTTTGTGTTAATTCTCTAACATGTCTAGCACATAAATTGTTATTGACCGGCCTCAGATAGGTATGGCTTCTACATAAGCCTACTTATCATTGCTTAACATTATGCTAAATTTCCTTAATGTGATAAATCTATTCTTAACCCTAATCACTAATTACTAATCTATTGACCTTACTTTCTTTCCCTTTAATTTGTGCAGTTTACTTTCTTGCAATTTATATTTCTTGAAATTTACTTTTATTGCTCATTTATTATCCATTTTACTTCATGCACTTTATCTTTATGCCATTTTATTTTCTTTGATCTTTATTTCGTTTGTCTTGTTATCATAATCTAAAAAGAACAAAAACATGATAAAATGAAAATACCAAAAAGATGTAACTTCTCATTTGTAATCTGGAGCATAGTCTATGAACTGTGTGATTGACCTTAGCATAACTTGGAGTATTTTTGGGAAATATTAGACTTTGAATTTGACCTTAGCTTGACATGGAGCATCCTTACAAATTTGGGGTCTTAATCTCAAGAGTTTGGTTCATGGCACTACCCTAAAGAAGAAGGGAGACATGCAACCTATGTTTCCTATTTCCTTGCATAGTTTAGGACACTTTGCAAACACATGATTTTATTTTGGACTACCTGACAATAATACCCTTTTATTTCTTGCACACATCCCTTGTATTTTTCATGTACCCCTCTCTTCTTTTGATGTACTTTCTTTACTTTCATGCTTTTCTTTGGTTTGGTTTTTCTTGTTAGCTATCCTTAGGGACTAGGATCAACCTCACTATTTTCTCAAACCCTTCATCCAACGTCAAGTGGTATTTTCTTAATAAAACCTTGGTCCAACGTCAAGTGAAATTTTCTCAAATAAACTAAAAAACATGTTAAAATACGATTAGAATTGTGCGCCACAAGTCTTAAGGGGTGAAGAAGGGGTAAGAATGGAGCTTTCCTGCCTTCACTCTAAGTATTTTGAACACAATATGCTTGGCTTGCTTGTTTGAAATAAATGAAAAACAATCTCTTTTCAAAACCCTAAAATCAATATCAACTCATCAAACTCTCTATTTGTGCCTATGGGCATCATCCCGAAAACTCTTTTTCAAGATAAAATCAACCAACATACACTTATTTTCTATCCTTAACTATGGAGCTCTGATTTCCTTATTGCACTATGAGGATACGTAGGCATGAGATTGCGAGATATTGGCGAGCACTCTAATAA